>VXBP01001908.1:7880-151230 GCA_013400115.1 Rhinopomastus cyanomelas | reverse complement strand
GGAGAGTGGCCTAGCAATGACTTCTGCCATCTTCCATCTGGGCCCATGGATTTGTGTACATTTGAGTCATGCCACCATGTCTCAGTGATTGCAGTGAGATCATGGCCCTGGGACTAGACACAGGTCTCCAATTCTCTGCTAAATTCAAGGCTCACACTTCACATCCACAGGCTTTTGATGTCCTAACTCTGCGCTAAAGCCTCTTGTCCCATCTGCTTTCTGCCTCTGTCCAGGGCACTGTGACCTGCCCTGGCCTGCCAGATTCCTCCACCCTTTGTCAGTGGATTATTCTGCAGTAAAACACAGCAGTCTTCCCATGATGGAAAAGCTCTGTTTGCTCTTGGATTTGAGGAAGGTGGGTAAAGACACTGTAAGCCACAGCAGCCGCAAGAGCACCGAAGTGAGGAACAGTGGTGCTCTGATAGCAATATCCCAGCAGCAGTTTGCTTTATGGGTGCAACCTAAAGCTTCACAAGGATTGCCACCACAGGCTTCCCTCCGTAGTTTTGGATATCACAGTATTTCCATGGTGAGCAAAAACTGAGACAAAATGCTCACCAGCTTGTTTCAACAGGCTTGGAAAAATCTGGGGACGCTTCCTCTGAACAGGCAGAGCAGAAACGAGTCTCACCCAGAGTCATTACAAGCCAGCCCCTCATTCTGCTCAAATGCCATCCAAAATACCCAACCGTGTTTAATTCTCTTGCCTCATCATGTCACATACGAGTGGAGTGGGTGGCAGGGAGGCACAGGGCATCTCTCAGGCTGTGAATTCTTACCCTTCCAGCTCATCCGTATGGAAGAAACTCTTCCAGAGAAGAATCATCATTGAACTCTGGACATCCAGGAGCACCAGGAGACAACCAACTGCAGAGCGGGAGCTGCATTGACCAGCCTGGTGTGCATCTGTTTTACACAGCAATTATTTCAGATAAGGCCAGGGCTAATTAGCAGCTCCTGGTTGCTGCTGCCTGAAGCAGGACACCTGCTGTGCTATGGGCTGTAGTACAGAGCAGACACAGCACTTGCCTTCACTGCTCATAAGAAACCAGGCAGGAAGCACCAGCCGAGATTCGGAGGGGAGGCAAACACTATTCTGAAGTTTGTACAGTGTTTTGGACACCTCTAGATGCCCAAAACCTTGACTTAGCTGTCTCAGAGCTCACTTGCAAGCAGGTGACGTGAGCACAGAAATGCTCTTAGTAGCAGTCATGGGAGACTGAGGGCACCTCCTGGCTGGTGGGTACTCTCTAGAGTGCCCGATGCCAAGGGACCGTTTCTGGAGGCCCCAATGCTCCCTACACAGTCTCATGGGTAGTCAACACCCTCTTTGGTGGGGTTTATAACGTGGCCAGGTGGGGCATCTGTATGCAGTGCTGCTTGCAAGGAAGAGGCTGAGCTGAGGAGAAAGCTACAGCGAATGCACAGGGTTCCCTCTGCACTTTTCCCTTCCTTCCATCCCTTTATGGGAACCCTGAGGAAGCTGAGCATGGCCACCAACACAGGAGGATAACCTGGGCATTTTCTGGGCAGCACTGTTGTGCCAGGGTCTCTGGTCCCACGCTGGCAGTTTTGTTTCTGGCTGCGTCTTGTAGGGACTGGAACCACTGCGCTGGGGAAGCTGTGCTGTAGCACCGTGTGATAAGAGCAGATAAGAGAGTTCCTGCTGTGATTACGGCATGACCAAACAAGTTCCCTGATCTGGTACCTACGCCTGCCGCTCCTTGAGACAATACTGTTATCCCTGGTGGGAATGTGCAGGCAAGTAGGAGCAAACCCAAGCCTCAAGCTGCCCTGGGGCAAATAAACATCACTAAGTACCTGCCCTGTGCAGGAGCCTGACTCAGGAACTCAGAGCAGGGAGATTTCCTGAGGAAATATCCTGGCAGGGCAGAGCATCCTCACTGCATCGGGCGTGGAAAAGACAGGGAGAGGGGAATTCAAAGATACAGTGAAAAGACAACAGGACATGAATGAATGCTGAAAATATGAGGAAGAGCAACATAGAGTGCAGAGAAATGGCCTCTCTTTGCCTGGCTGCACTTTGCAGTTGGGTGCTGATGTATGTAGGGGAGCTGAGACTCACAGCAACGGAAATGTTCTTCACTCCACCAGCTCTTCCTAGCTCCACCTACGACTGCTCCAGTGTGGTGCTCCAGCACTCCCCAAGCTGGCACTGAACCACCATGGCCTGACCAACTTGTCCAGAAAGCTGGAGAAGCTCTCCACAGATCTTCATGTGTGGTCTGGGCTTTGTTGATTTGGCTTCAAGAGAAGAGCCTGGCTGGCTTGTTGGTGCCAGGTCAAGGCTCAGGAGCTCTCAGAGGTGTTTTCCTGGGGAGCAGTTTGTTCGCACAGCCGCTGAGCTGGGGAAATGCCCACGCTTGGTGTTGGGCACATCAGTGCCAGGCTGGTGTTTGTATTTCAGAATAGACCATGTGCTGATCCATGGAGTAACCTTACCCACAGGTTTTTGCCTGGCTGATTTCCCTGCCTGTGGGAAGGATAGAATCAATCATAGAATCACAGGGTCGGAGGGGACCTCCAAAGGTCATCTAGTCCACCCCACCCTGCAACAAGCAGGGACATCACTCACCAGACCAGATTGCCCAGGGCCCCATCCAGCCTGACCTTGATTGTCTCCAGGGATGGGGTCTCTACCACCTCTCTGGGTGGATCACCTGTTCCAGTGATCCACCACTCTCACACTAAAGAACTTTTTCTACTCTAAATCTACCCTTTTCTAGCTTAAGACCATTCCCTCTTCTCCTATTTCTCCCTGCCCTTGTGAACAATCTTCCCCAGCCTTTCAGGAACTGGAACGTCGCTATAAGGTGGCCCCGGAGCCTTCTCCTCTTCAGGCTGGACATCCCCCAACTCTCTCAGCCTGTCCTTTGTAAGAGATGTGCTCCAGCCATATGATGATTTTCAGGGCCTCCTCTGGATCTGCTCCAACAGGTTCTTATCCTTGTTTTGGTGGCTCCAGAGCTGGACACAGTAGGTCTCACACTCCAGGTGAGCAGAAGGGGCAGAATCACCTTCTCGATCTTCTGGCCATACTTCTTTTGATGCAGCCCAGGATAAAATTGGCCTTCTGGGCAGCAATTGCACATTGGTGGCTCACGGCCAGCATTCATCCACTAGTACATCCAGGTCTGTTTCCAAAGAACTGGAAGCATCAAGCTTCATCAGGGTGGGTTTAGACTAGACATCAGGAAAAAATTCTTCACTGAAAGAGTGGTCAAGCACTGGAATGGACTGCTCAGGGTGGTGGTTGAGTCAACACCCCTGAATGAGTTTAAAAGTCATTTAGAGATAGTGTTGGGGAATGTATTTTAGGGGTAAACTTGTAGAGTAGTGGTTGGACTCAGTCCCAAAGGTCTTTTCCAACCTGAATTATTCTGTTATTCTGTGATGTCTTCCCCCAGTCAGAGCCAAGGGCTTTCTAGATCTTTATAGATCGCGTAGCTGCTGTCTCAGCAGCAGACCAAAGCAGAGAGCTCCACACCCACTTAGGATTGTGCCTCCACAGTTGGTTGAAGGAAACACACCTGGCTTTACTAGCAGTCACATTGCATCACTATTGCATACTGAAGTCCTTCTGTAAGCTTAGAGACATTGGATTCTCGATTCTTACCCTGTTTATAGGGCAGTGAGATCACTGAGGCCCTACCAGTGCCCAAGCATACCTGCATGACTTGGTATGCAGCTGAACCTCCTGTTTCTGCAGGCTCAGTGTGTCTGTACCCATTCGTTGTAGCATCCAACCTGCAGTCTGGACGCATCCCGTAACTTCACACCAGGGTGTGCACCTACACTCAGTAGAAAGGAGCAAATAATGGCCCAATAGACCACGGTATGTAGCACGGTCCACAAGAAAGAGCTTCCCACCTATCTCAGAGGGCTCATTTGCATCAAGGGAGACAGTGTGCTTCTCTGAATGTCTCCTGGCCTGCCTGAACAGTGCCAGTAACAGAGCTCCAGTCCAGAAACATTTTAATAGGTGCCACTGGGCAAAACTTTGTAGCTGCAAATCAGAACAGTGACCAGAAAAATTCATCTGAAGTTCTCTTTTTTTTAACCCAGCAAGAGTTGAAATGCACAAATGCAAAGGGGTCAAATAGTGAGGTTCGCTGTTCTTCAAGTTAGCTTCTGCAAAGGAGCTCTGGAGCAGAGAAGACCTCTTACCCTCGCAGGCACAGAAGGTGCTCTGAGGCTGAACATTGCCTTTTTCATGAATCTCCGTGGGGTGCTCAGTCCTGCGGAAACCTGCTGGGTGAACTACCTCCTTTCATCAGAGGAGTTGGGTAAATGGTTGTGGTAGACCATGTCCTGCTGTTTTGCCTCTTGGGAACTTCACCTTGGTACTGGGCTGTGGGGTCAGAATTCAAGAAAGTAGCGTGTGACGTTTGGCCAGACCCAGGAAAGGAGGCGTGTAGAAATCAAACACATCAGTGATAGTCCGTGGCCGGTGGTCGTGCTTTCTGCTTTCCTAAGGAGCCACCTCCCAAGCCTCTTGATCTCTACAGCTGCTCAGCAGACTGTCAGGAGAACAGCAGTGATAATTTATCCTGTTTACACCTCTGTCCAACAGGGCTCTCTAGATGTAATTAGGTGCTCTCTAAAAGGAAGAGGCTGTAGCTGAGCCTTGCCGGGATGTTTGCCTGACCACAGAGGGCCCTCCTTAGAACATCCAGTACTAATGTATTATCACTAATGACGACAACCAAGAGCTTCTTCTCCACATGAACTACAATTATACATTCTCTCTTGGCTGCAGAGTCCAATCTCTCTCAAAGAAAATGTCTTGCTCTCACAGGACAGGAAATATTAGCGATACCTGCAGATTGTTCTTTCCTCCTTTTAAATTTTTTTTTGATTCGCTGTTTTCTGCCACTAATTTGTTTCCAATTATTTTTTAATAAAATTATTCCTTGTTCACTCAAGCCACCCATTGTGAGAGGGTTTGTCCATTTTTATTTCATCACCAAACACTTTTTTCAGTTTGGCGTTTGACACCTGAGCTATGTGCTCCTCTCACCTCAGGTTCAACCTTTGGAATGTTCCAACAAGCGTCTTTTAAGAACCACTGCCCTGATGTTCTGTGTTACCTCTTATACTCAACAAATTTCTCCACAAAGATCGTAGAAGCTGAAAAGGCTTTGGAGGAAGACTGCCTTTATCAAGTGGCCTGGAGGTGGCTATTGCCCGTGAGCAGTTACCCTAGCGTAGTGCCCCTTAGGAGGCTCTGGGAAGCAAAGGTGATAGTGTCAGCTCTTCTTACAGCTGGAGGTGAAGTGTACTGAGGCATTAGCATGAAGAGAACCTAAGAAGTGTCTTGTCCAGACCCCAAAAGACATGAAATGATCCAAGAAGGAGGCACTAGGAAAGCCTGAAACTGTCTGAAGGAGAAAGTAATGGAAACCTCAGCAGCCTCTGCCAGGCAACGGTGATGTCTGACCTGCTGTCATGGGTGGGAAGATGTTGCTTTATATAGTCTGAAACCACTTCCCCAGTTGTGGGGAAGCCCAGTGCCTTTGTGAATCATTTCCTGAAATGCACAGACCAGAGCTCAGCTGCTGTGTCCCTCTGTCTGTTTGTTTGGACTGCTCCTGCAGGACAGAGGGCTGGTACCACTTAGAGAAAGCCCATCAATACCAGTTCCTAGGGCAACCTCAGTGCTGAATGAATTCCTTCTGAACAGGACTTGTTTCCCTGTAGCTGCAAGCCAGTTTCCAGGTGTAGCAGGCTTGCTTTGGGGTACTGGTTCATCACTCATGCACCCCCTGAAGGACAAAGCCACAAGTCTCTCTCCCTGCACCAAAGCTGTCTTCTGCTGTGCCGCAGAGCCTGTGTGCCGGGCTTAATCTCAGAAGTAAACCTGCTCTCAGGTCGCGCGAATGCGAATATCCGGCCTTTTCCAGCAAATCTCCTGTTTTATTCCTGTCTTCCCCATCACCCCCTGACTGTTACTTGGCAAGTGTCAAGGTGCAAATGCTGAAACTGATCTTAACTGAAGATGCTCGAACAAAAATGAAAAGAAAAAAGGCACCAGTGAGCTCAAGAAATGTTTTTGTTTCTTTGAAATGCCCTGGCTAATGACAGCTCTGCAGGCCTCAAGGAAGTCCAGGAGGTGCTGGCAGCAGCCAAAGTCCTCAACAGTGAAGTCTGAGACCTTTTCCCGGACCTTATATAGTGCGCTGACTCCTGCCCAGGATGCCCAGAAATGAGCTCTGTGCTCCGGGCAGCCTCTTCTTCTTCACGGGCCAGGAGAAGATGGCAGTCAGTTCCTCTGCCTTGTCAGGTTACTAGGTTGTGCCACAGCACCGCACGTGTGTATTCACCACTCAGCCAAAGGGCAAGTTGCCCACACGGAGCTACCTCATTCAGATTCAGATGTCTGTCCTGCAGAAGAATGGGAGAGGAGCCAGCACTGGACCCACAACTTGCTCTACCACACACCCTAGTTTAAAGAATTGCAGGGAGCTCAGAGTCATCTCTGATGGCAGACAGAGATTCCCAAGCCCCGTTCCCAACCTTGGCTCCAGTTCTAACTCCAGCTGCAGTGCAGTGTTAACCTCTCTGATCATTTTGCTGCGTCCTGCTGAGTACATGCCCTTCTAACACCTTTTTGATTAACAGACCTCTGCAGCCACTTCCTACTGTAATTTGCTGTCAGTTTACTCCACTGGAACCTGCTGGCAGCTTGTCACTGTTTTCAGCCTGGCAGCTGGGTCTTACCCTCACAAGTCAAGGCATTGCAGTCAGTAGGTTTTGCTAACTACAAATGTTGCTGAACGCCACCCATGTTTTTCTTGAAATCTTCTCTTGGCCAGCAAGTCCTGCTCCAGCCCACCACAGAGCCTGTCCTGCACAGCAGTCTCCTCCTTCCTGCCTGGAAGGGACCTAACACGTTGGAATCTCATTCATGCATCTGTTGTTGCACCACTGCTGCCAGGCTTTAGGAGAGGAGAACATGATCGCTTTGCAGGGAGCTCATGGTGCCACTGCACATGCAGAGAAGACGATCTAATCCCCACATTCCTGCAGGAAAGAAAGCCTCCAGCGAGCCAAACATAAATGGCCAACGGTGTGCGTTATTTTTAAGTCCAAAAGCCTGAAGCAAGGTTTAAAGGCGAGTCTAGTGGCATTTTTTTAATGAGCTGTCTTAAGTCCCGTTGTCTCTTGCCTGGATTGCGTCAGTCAGCAGTGACATATTTCAGTATGGGCGCTGTCTCTGTCCCTGCTCTCAAGGCTCTTTAAGTCTCCCTACATGGCTGGAGCAGGCAAACTGAGACGCGGAGCAAATGCTGGCCTTCCATCTACATACCTTGCCATCCAGGATTGACAGAGACCACAAAGTGGCCTCACAAAGGGATAAAGTCAAGCGTTATGCCTGCCCCATGCTTCGTGTTGTACCCTGCCTCTCCTCCCCGGAGTCAAGGCACTTCCTGTGCCCTGTGGTGATTTCCCTGCCTGAGGGCTATCTGTCACCATCCCAGGATGAGTGGCCCTGGGCAGCCCTGTTGTGCTGCACTATCTCTTCCCTGCCACCCTGAGCAGGAGCTGGGGATGCAAAACCCCAACAAATGTCCTCCTTCCTCTCCCTGCTCTGCTGGTCATGGAGAGTGGGGACTGTACCAACCCTCCTGAATGCCCAGGAGCATCACAACTCCTGCTCCTGCACAGTCTGTTCCTGCAAACAGCTGAGCACCGCACCTGTCCTGTCCAAGAGAAAACGTCCATTATTTCCTGTGTGGATAATTGTAAGGTCCATATTTAGCTGCTGTGTGGTGCAGCGCTCTGAGATGCAATGAGCATTGCAATTGCAGGAGGAGCACAGTGGGTGCCTGTAAGGAGCCCTGGGGAGGCAGCCCTTAGTTTGGCACTGGCCAGGGACATGCAGCCAGTGTGCCCAGATCTCACTGCACCCGCTCTGCGACAGCTGAGCATCCCAGGTACACATTGACATGGCATGATGGGCTCCTTTCCATAAAATCATAGAATGGCTTAGGTTGGAAGGGACCTCAAAGATTGCCTAGTACCATTCCCCCTGCCATGGGTGGGGACACCTCTCACTAGAGAGAGGTTGCCCAGAGCCCCATCCAACCTGGCCTTGAGCACTTCCAGGGAGGAGTGTTCAAGAGTTTTCAACACTGTCTTCATTGTAGATGCAGTGGAGTGGTCCCCAAAACTCTGCAGTATATGCCATACCAGTGTTGTCAAATCCAAACAACCGTTTCTGACAGCAACACTATTTTTGTGAGACTGCTCCAGCCAGCTCTGCCATAACTGCAAACTATAACCAGCTTCGGCTTCTGCAATGTTTCACATTCTAAAATTAAGATGAATATTTTTGTTACAGTACAGACAGCTCTTGCTGAAGCAAACAGCCATTCATTCTGGGATGAAATCCAGAAGGTGGATGGTTTGGGGGTTTTTTTGAAGAAAAGATAACTCCCGGGAACAAGGAAGCCCAGGTCTTTCTCCGTAATGAAAGGACTGAGGCCCAAGTCAGGAACCATCATGTCACAATGTCAATGAATGTGAGTGGATTTCAGCCCATCTTTCGGGATGGCCTCACTTACGTACACACCAGCACGGGCTGACACTTGATCCCGAAATCCCTGACCTGTGCACCCTGCTGCTTCTCTGCATGCTTCTTGGTATGAAGAAGACACAGATACATATGAGACAGAAAGCCACCACTGGTGCTTTGTTTACTGAACACAGACTTGTTCAGATGATCTGTCTTTTCATTCCGTTCTAGCTTTGGCTGCAAGACCTTTTTGTTGCTCCTCATTTCACTGGCTTTGTTTGTATTTTTGTTCTTCTTAATCCAGGATTTCTGTCCCACCTTCTAGCTCTCACAGACATCACAGATAAGGGAAATAGCATGCACATCCCCCTACACACCAGACTAGCCTCCAAAATCCTTTTTCCTCTTCTGCTGTACCAGGCTGGTACCTATGGGCCATCTGGCACAAATGGGACTGATCTGAAACTAAAGTCCTTGCATGAACAGGAGGAGGGGCAGATGATCTCTAAATGTGGGTATCTAGAAGCCGCAGTGGCTCAGGGGCAAGAGCTCAAACTTCATGCAGAACATTGGGCTGGTAATCAAGGCTCATCCCTGCTGGGTGAGGGCATCTGGGCAGACTGCAGTGTCTGGGCATGTTCTATAGACTCCGTTGGAATACAGGACTTCTCATGACTTGATGCAGAGAAAATTAAGGAGAGGAAACAGCCTCACCAGTTTGGGGGTGGAGGTGATAGGAAATTGTCTCTGAAGTCTTTAATTTAATTTTTTGTGGAAGCCAAACTGGTTGCATTAGCAGTGTGAATATGAATGTGCTGCCTTCCCAAGCAGGTGAAAGGACCTCATCTTTAACAGTTTCATTAAAATAATGGCTTCTCTCCGTCCTCCCTCTCCCAAGCCTTCACTATTGGTCCTCCCTTTCCCATGCTGATGACTGTGCTGGGATATGCCCCTGATAATCTCCTGCTATCCTGGGGGCCTGGGAGGCAGGAGGGCCATGGAAAGAATCCCAGCGTTTCCATCTGTCGAATTCCCTAGCGGCAGAAACCCGAGCCGGCCCAGAACGGGCACAGGCTGCGTTATGGCTGCTGCGGCAGAGCGCGCAGCCTGGGCTCCTTGTCATGCATTATTGAGCGAGCTCGGAGAGGAGCAGAGACATCAGTGAGAGCACGAGGGAACATGACACGTGGGAAAGCCAAATCCATCCCCTTAACAAACAAACAAACAAAAAAAGAAATTCAAATACAAATGCAGCCCTGAGCAGCCTCAGTAGCCAGCGCAGCATCCGCTTTCATGGGCAGAGCTGAGCAGAGGTGAGACAGAGACAGCACAGACATGCTAATGGTTTGCTGTAATAGGTGTGGGGGTTTTCCATGATTTTATCACTTTCCTAGAAAGGGAAGGAGACTGTGTGAAAAATGAGGCAGTACATGTTAAAGCCTACTTGTCTCTGTCCTGATCTGCTCAGAGCTGAGGGGGCAGGAATAGTTTGTCTTTGCATGAGCTGCCCCAGAGCCAAACCCCACAGAGGTAGTGCAATGCCATACATGGGCTGCCATCCTGAGCAAGTGCCCGGGGGTAGTGTTGCTGGTACCCGAGATTGCTGGTGCAGATGAGCTCAGTTTTGGCTCCCCAGGCAGCACATCTCCTCGCTCTAGATACATACTTGGGAGTGGTGGCAGGGCCCCCTGTCCCATGCCGGACACAGCACTCCTAAGCCATCAGCCAGGACTGCCCTGGGACCCAGATTCAGCTGTGCAGGTGTATCTCTGCAAACTGCTGCACCATGGAACAGCATGGCAGGAAACGCAGGGGAAGAGGACGGCACTTAGTCCTCTTGGACACCATCACCGGTGGCAGCTTGATAGAGGGTGAAAAGGGGACCCCGTAAGTCACCCTCCTCTTCCCAATTAATCACTGTCACAGCAACAGCAGGAGGGTTTCGAATAGCTCACCTGAGGGGAAAGGCAAAGGGGAGGTTCTGGACCACAAATGTATGTGATATGTGATGCGATACCCTTTGACTCCTTCCCAAGGCTGTTTAGAGATGCTGTTAGGGATGCTTTTACTAGTTTTCCCACCCAGTAGCTGGACTTTTCTATATATGGACTATTCCTTATATGGAAAAACGAGAGCTGAGAGGAAATTAATGCACACCTAGATGATTTTTAGATAATTTTGACAAGGGAGTAGACTCAGCCCAACTAATTCTTCGTGAACCCAGAGCCTGTAACCTGAAAGCCTGTCTCAAGCAGAACAAAAATGGCCACTCCTGTTATTTGCAGAAGACGCAAAATTGCAAAGAGTTCCACATATTGCAAAACCCCAGGTTCTGCAAAAGGTGATTTATAGTTGCCTGCAAAGATGTGACTAAGGAGTTCAGGAATCCCAAGCTGAACAACAGTCCATTGATAAGCCCCAAGACACTGAGGGCCAAATGCTTGGCTACCCCTCAGCTGACCCCTGGCAGTATCCTGGCTTGCCCAAAAGGCAAAACTCTGCAGGTGAGAGGTAGCTGGGAGCACAGGAGGGCACTGCTCTGAGCCAGGGGCAACGCGTGCCAGGGTCGGTCTGCTTTTGTTAGCAGAGGACGGACCAAATCCATTGCCGGAGGCAAGGTGGCTTCTCTGTCAAGAGACCGAAGGTCAGACCTCTGCTAATAGGGTGCTTTTTTTTTCCCCAAGATGTTTTTCTTTCCACTTGTGCTCCTGGAAATGCAGAGGCACACAAATAGAAAAGGACAAATCAATAAGCATTTATGAGCCTTGAAAAAGCTTTCTTCTTGCTTAGGTGAAATCTCAGTTGTGCTCTTTATGTGGCTGAGATGATTCATCATGCTGCCCTCTCCCCCACAGGCAAGGCAAGCAGAAATAAACAGAAACGCTTTCCAAATTCAGGGAGGACAACCTCCCTCCCTCTTTTTCCTAGTATTAGTATAATTTTCTGTGGACAGCTCAAATCGTTCTCTCTGAATGCGTGTAAACTCCTGATCAGCCTGGTTTGCTCTTGCACAACCCAGCATAAAGGTCTCCCTGTCCATGGACAAGCCCCTGGTCTGCAGCTCATTTCCTGTGTCCAAACACCACCGCAGTGCCATGAGTCCCACTTTTGCTGTCACCAAAGTCAGAGGCAAACCTTCCCCCTGGTTCCAGCAGGAGCAGGAGCAGGTTTCATCCAGCAAATCCAAACATATTGCTGTGTGTTGCTATCTCCCCTGCTCTGTTTTTATGTTGGTCCTATCTGCTTCATCAAAGGAAGGGAGCTGATGGTGGCAGTCTTACAGGGTGTTTATGCAGAGGTGGTAGTTCCAGTCCCAGTTTGAGCTGTTTTGGCAGAGTAGCCCAGGTACCGCTTGCTGTTCCAGCTGACCCCTGCATCTGCACCTGCCTGGCCTCCTTGCTGCTGCAGGTAGCTCTCATGCCAGCTTTACCCCCTGTGCATTCCTTAAAACCATTTTCTTGTGACTCACTTGGGGATGAAGTAGCTCATGTCCAGCTTAGCAGGACACTTGGAGGTCCTCCCACCATGCAGTTTGCACCACGTGTTAACGTTAAGACCAGACCGTGTGGGGCTAAGAGGTGTTGGGAGCAGACAGCAAACCCTTAACAGTAAGAGTGGGTGCTGCCAGAGATTTGGCCTGCTTTAGCAGGAGAGGACCAAGTAGGTCATCATCCTGCTGCACATGAGCACGGACCTGGCTGTGGGTGCCTCCACCACCTCACACTAAGGACAGGCATCACAATTCAAAGGCAATAATGACTTTCATCTCTTTTGTACGTGAATCCGTGCATGAAGGGAATCCTTGCAAGCTCTTCTGCTCATCCTCTGTGATGACCTGGGGCAGTGGTCTCCAGCCCTTTCTTTGCACAGACTTTATTTCAAACCTGTTGCCACTGCTCAAGGTCTGTGTAGTGAGTTTGCTGGCCTCCAACAAGTTTGGAGAAAATGTGGGATAAAATTCCCTTTCACTGCATGCCTCGGTTCTGTTTCTCCCCACTGCAAGAAATTCCAGCATGGAGAACAGTCAGATCAAAGAGAGACAATCCCAGCTGAAACATGTATGATTTGCATATTCCATTAAAAAAAAAAATCAAAGGGGAGGGTGTGTAAAATATTTGCACCCTGGAGCATATACAATGTGTGCCCCAACAAGATGCTCCATGTAGAGCTTATGCTTATTTACTCTGATGCCTAATAGCCTAAAAAAAAAAAAAAAAGAGGCTGTTGTAATTTTCACATCTCAAAGGATCCTGGCTCATCTGATATGCAGACCATCTTCTTGAAAGAAGTGCAGATCCCCTTAAAAAGCTCAGGCTTTTGGCAACCTGCTTACATTTGAAGGTCACCCTAAATACATTCCTTGTGCAGTGGGAGGTCCCTTATTGATAGAAATCTTTATTGCCCTGGTTCTGCCATCTCGTTTAACATTTGATAGGCCCCAAACACAGGGGAAGGGAGGACACAGGTGCCTTTCTCTGCCAGATTTTAGAATGGCACAATGGCGAAGACGAGTCTGGTTTAGGCCCAGAAAAGCGTGGGTTGTCAATTTAATTCTGCTGCTGGCTCTGCTACCAGCCAGCTGGATGACAGCGACGAGGTCACTGCGCTGTGCCCTGCTTCTCCATCTATAAAAAAAAGTGTTACTGATCCCTTTTTGGAATATTTTGAAAGTGACTGGTGGAAAAAAGGCTGCCTGAGCTGTACACGTTATTGTTAGCCTTCATTAGTTTATCATGGACAGGACAAGAGGTGATGGTTTTATGCTACAAGAGGAAAGACTTTGGTTGGATGTAAGGAAGAGATTTTTTACAATGAGTAACCTGGTCACATCCCCTGCTATGGGTCCCTTCCAGCCCAAACCATTCTATGAGTCTATATTCTTATTGCATTTATCACCACATGCTCACTGCCCTGGTGCTTGAGCACAAACGCGTGGTGTTGCACAAGCAGGGTCATATTGTTTGCATGGGGACATGTGACTGAAGCAGCTTATTCCGAGCCCAATGACTGTGTTCTTCTTTCTACCTACCTTTTCTAGCTTCCATCTCTGCACTGATCTGCACTGTCTTCTAGCAGGAGACAAAAAACAAAAGAGCAACTGGTCTGTGCTCCCTGTGGAGCAGTGGGTCAAAGGGCTGCTCTGCTGACCCCCATCTCCAAAGCTTCCTTCCAGTGGCAGGTCTACTTCATACATCCTTGGGCCCCGAGGGATGCAGCGAGGGCTGCAGGGCAGCAAGTATAGAGGAGAGGCAGGGGAAGAGCATGAACACACACCCACATGGGAAAACACCAGCAGAGAGAGCAGAACGTCTCCTCCCTCCTGCGGCTGCCCCGAGCCCTTCCCCTTGCATGTCCCCCGCGGAGCTCCTGGCTGGAGGAGACATTCTGCTTCTCTTCACTGCAGGGGTCTTCTCATGGGGTAAGCCCTCCTGTGCCAATGCCTCGCACTTGCCTGCAGAGCTGAGCTGCCTCATCCCTCGGTCCCACAGCCGCCTCGCCTCGCTCCAGCTGTCCTCCCCTCGGAGGGGCCAGGCGCAGCAGCTGGGCACAGTAATGCCTGAATAAAGAGTCGGGCTTCCTCCCGCAGAGCTCTCCTGCCGGTTGGCACACCCCAGCCGTGCTGTATTGATTTGCTTAAAGGCAACAATCGAGTCCCTCATAATTTATTGAAAAGCAGCCGGGCGGTTTTTGCTTCCTCCCACGCCTCATGCGGCTCGCATTAATAGCGACTGGGTGCCAGCAACAAGTCCGTTTTCTGAATATAATCCCCCTAACAGAGCTTCTTCCAAGAAAATAATAATATACAGGAAGAATGCACCTCGAGACTTCAAGCGCTTCAGCGTTGGACTGTTTGCTTTTCCCTAACAGCCAGCCTTTAAGGTACATCATTTCTGGCATCGGGTTTCCTCACGTAGGAACCATTTAAGTACTTAAGGTGCTCTCTGTGTACTCAGTCAAATGTTTTGCCAAGAAACCTAGAATTTCTTTGCTTTAAAGGCATAAATTCTTCCATCTGAGTCTTAATTATAGGGTTCAATACACAATGAAAGTGCAGCTAAGCCTCTACATGTATGGAATGTAACACCACTTCGCTGCACCTCACCTGAAAGACAACTTGTAAAAAAGCCACACATGAGTAATAAACTGGAAGGGCACTAATAAGAAAAGAGGAAAAAAAAGACAACAAAAAAACCCCTCCAGTAAATAATTAACTTTTTTCTGATTATGCCCCTCCTGATAAAAGACAAAGATCTCTGTCAGGAAGTGACTCCATCTGAGAATCTACTTCCAGAAAATGTGGTTTTAGTGGTCTAGACCATCTGCTCATGGTCAGGGAAGGGTGGGTCTGAACCCACCTGCATTCAAACTGTTCCAAAAAGGGTGTCAAAGCTCTCTTGAATCCTACTTCTGGGCTGAGTGTCCCAGGGGAGGCAGCAGGAGTGATGGAGTCCCAAACCAGCCCTGGAAGAAGGAAGCCCAAAACACATCCCTAGGGCTGTGATTAAAGACCTGCAGTGCTGGAGTCAATGGGAAATTTGCCCAGGTTTCTGTGGGGCTGAGGTCAAACCCATCTGCAAGGCTTGTTTTGCACCTGGGCTGGGGCTGAGGTGGCTGTGGAGACATGGCAAATCCAGATGCTCCTTTGGGGCTGCCCTGCCTCTCTCTTGATTAGGCCAGCCAAGCTCCTGGTGGCTGTGCCATGGCCTTTGGTGCAATAAAAGAGTGTGGATAAAAGGGACTGCCCAGCTCTGGGGAAGAGGAAGGGGTGACTGTCAGGAAGGAGGTCAGACAGGCCAACCTGGGGCAGTGCATGGGGTGGAAAGTCCTGGAGAAGCAAGTTTGCTTCCACAGCCACAGCAGTTGGCTTTGCCTTTCCCGTCCTAGTGGGTGATGTGTTGCAAGGTGCAAAGAGTTGAAGGGCAGAGAGAAGCTCCTAGAGAAAACTGTGGTGTCCCTGTGTCCTCTGGCAGGGGACAGAGGCAGGAGGGTAGCAAGCACTGTTAGTGCTGCCATTACTGTGGAAGAGATGTGAGCTGCATTTCTTAGCAGAGAAAAGAAGCCTCATCAAAGCATACCTGAAAGGAGGAAGCGTGTTTCACCCAGAGCATGTAATCTTCAGTTTTAACCCGTAATTTATTTTTTTTCCATTGGAAAATCAAATTAGCTGCCTTAGCTCCTTCCATAATTAAGTGTTTTTCTTTTCTCCTTTTTCCAAATGGCGGATTCCTGCAAATTCAAACAAGTTATATCACCTGGCAGAATTCACTTTTAGTCAGGACATGCCTGTCATTCCAAACAAATTAGGTATCTGAAGGGGTGGGTTTAGCCACATTTCTGTGCACTAACCAAACCAAGCAGTTATGAAGAGCACGGGGCCAAAACTGATGCTCTCCAGGTGACACCAGCCCCTATGCATACCAGCACCTCGCTGAATCAAAGAGTAAACACCCATTGTACCCAACCTGTGCCGCGGTGGGTCTCTGCGCTGGTGTTTAATGACCTTGTCAGGGAATGTGTGTGCTGTGCTCCTACATTTTTAAGAAAGCATAATGGTGCTTTTGTCTTCCGTCTGTTCCTGTGCAGCAAGTCGCAGCTAGTCTTCAGACTTAGCTTAAAATCTTCACTCGTTATTTCTGGACAGTTCTCTTGCCAGTTCTATGCTTGCTTTTTTTTGCTTTTTTAGAATTAGTTTTCCTCTTCAGCTGAGTGTCTCAGCAGTTATTGAACCCTTTTTTTCGTGCTGTAATTGATAGTTTGCAAAGCAGTTGTGTGTCTGTGCACGTGTGTATCTGCAGACTCACAGTCTCCAGTTCATTGAACAACCATACAGCAAGAGCGTAACTTCTGCCCGAAGACTTAAAATAAACACTAATGGTCTGTTCAAAGGGCCCTGGAATCCAGTGTCTCCTTAGTCAGGAGGGAAGTTCATTAGGTGGCTGGCTTTTGGCATGTGTCAAAGGCCCACGAAATTAAAGGCTCGAGCTTTTATAGATGATTAGAGCAGTGAAAACACAGATTCACAACCCAAGCTAGACTTTCTCTCCCCCATACCTGGAGGCTGTCAGAGCTTAGAACACTTCTTGCCTGTGTTTGTCTTGGCGTGGGCATGGCTGTGCAAAGCTCATCAACCTGCCCTAAATCCACTGCTGCACAGCTGGGCATCTGCTGTTTCCCACATGTAAATCTGCAGTTCACCTGGAGAAAGGGACACTTCATTACAGGAAAGACAACAAACTGTGCACCTTCACCTGGAACTCTGATGCAGGAGCTTCATATAAATTTCTTGGGGCCTATCATTTGGTTTGGGAGGTTCAAAAGGATGTTTGGGACTAAGAGGTAACAGGAACAATTCATCCGTAGCAACTAGAAATAAGTCAGGGCTTTTGATAACGTTTTCAGTGCAGCTGTGGGTTTTTCGTAATTTCTTAGATTCTTCTTTGTAACCAACTTTAATTACTGGAGAACAGCCTTAGTGGCACAAGAATAGGATTCGTTTTGCAGTGTTTTAGACAGTTGTGACAGTGCTGGTGATCTGAGCAACCTCCACAGTCATGTAGCACAGTCTAGAGAGGATGGATATAATTAATTTTGGGCATCTATTTTAGCATCAGATAAATCCCACGTGAAGCTGTTGAGTCAACAGCAGAATAGATGGGGTTACCTGGAGTTAGATGCTACTGACAGAGAAGAATTTCCTCTAAGTACAATTGAAGTGTTTGCTGCAAAATTTGTAGGAAAATGAGTCAGGAGGAATCTGGCTCTAGGCAGCAAGAAAAGGTACTGGGAAGCGAACAGTTAGGAAAGTCCATGGATATTAAAATCCTAATGGCTCCTGCGATAGATCATAGAATCATTATGGATTGAAAGGGACCTCAAAAGATCATCTAGTCTAATCCCCCTGCACAGCAGGATCACCTAGACCAAGTCATAAAGTCAGTCTGGGTTAGAAGGGACCACAGGATCATCCAGTTCCAACTCCCCCAGCACAGGCAGGGACACCCTACCCTAGATCAAGTTGGCCAGAGCCTCATCCAGCCCAGACCTAAACACCTCCAAGGATGGGCCACCACCACCTTCTTGGGCAACCCATTCCAGGCTCTCACCACTCTCATGGTGAAGAACTTCCTCCTCACATCCACTCTAAATCTACCCATTTCCAGTTCTGCTCCATTCCCCCTAGTCAGGTCACTACCTGACATCCTAAAAAGTTCCTCCCCAGCCTTTTTGTAGGCCCCTTTCAGATACTGGAAGGCCACAATAAGGTCACCTGGGAGCCTCCTCTTCTCCAGACTGAACAGCCCCAACTCTCTCAGTCTGTCCTCATGGGAGAGGTGCTCCAGCCCTCTGATCATCCTCGCATNACTTGGACATTGGATCCATCGACAAGCACTCTCTGGGTGCGGCCATCAAACCCAGTTCCTTACCCATCTGGTGGTCCACCCATCAAACCCATGTTCCACCAGCTTGGAGACTAGAATGTGGTGCGGGACAGCGTCAAAGGCTTTGCTCAGGTCCAGGTAAATGACATCAGTCGCCCATCCCTCATCCATTAATATTGTGACCTGTTCATAGAAGGCCACCAGATTTGTCAGGCAGGACATGCCCTTGGTGAAGCCATGCTGGTTGTGCCCAATCACCTCTTCACTATTCTCCTGTCTCAATAGTGCTTTCAGGAGGATCTGCTCCATGATCTTACTGGGCACAGAGGTGGATGCCTTGTTAACTCTGCTAATACCTCGATACAATGGAAGACACACAATGGAGCCTCCTAAAGGAGATGAATATGAGGAGTAAGGAAGCCTTTGAGAAGCTGATTTTACTTTATGCTGACTAATGCTTCTCTGGAGCCAGCATCTCACTGGAAGGCAGCTTAAAAAGGGAGACCCAGAGCTCTGTGTCTCAAACATGGACAACTGCTCTTGCAAAACCTCCCGAGAATGTCCTCAAGCATGCTGAAGTGAGGGGAAAGCCTGGAAAATTGTCTTAAAAATGTAAAGAACTCTTCAAGAGCCAAAGTTAAGATGATTTGTCAGGAGACAGACACGTTTGCTTTTGTTCCTGTTGCCTGAAGGAGAGCTGTGCAGAAGGCAGGGAGCAACCAGAGAGGTGGGCTAAAGGACCCTTTTCTCTCCTCGTCTCTCCACACTTGCAACAAATGTAGGTATGAGGCACAACCAGCTCTGCAGGGTGGACGCAGGAAGGAGATGAGATGAAGGATGGAAAGACACAAATGGGAGGGTGGGAGCAAGAACATGAGAGTGTGATTTACCAGAAGACACTCCAGGAAGGGGACTGAAGTTCACCACTCATGCCTCAGCTGAATGCTTCACTCCCCGAAGCCCTTCTCTTCACTAACGGTCAGGAGTTACTGACTCCTTGCAGCACATCAGCATGTTGCCCCACACTGCAAGCCTCCGAAGGGCCTGCCTAGGGGCACCATACCATCCATGCTCCAGGGACAGACACACAGCTGACCATTAAGTCAGGAGATGTAATTGAGCAGGATGTGTCCCCTCACCTAGATGGGATGCAGGTGGTTCAGCAGCTCCAGCATCCACCCAACACTTCCCAAGTGCTCACAGGCCATCTTCCAGGGGTGGTGAAATGCCACACCATGCAGTCTGAACGTGCTGTTGTACGTGCACGCAGGGAGAGATGGATAGGTTCATGGGTACAGAGAGATCCTGTCTTTCCTTAGTGCTATAGCAGGCCCATACACACAAAGTCAGAGCACAAGGGCTGGAGGCCCAGGCCCTGGACAAGTGCTCCACATGAAGATAATGCTTCCTGTCTCAAAGCACTTACAACTGAAACACAAGAGCAAGAGCAACAGGTGGACGCAGCCAGGCAGGCTGGAGGGAAGCACACAGCAGAAAAGGAAACTGAGAAATGCGCACGGTGCTGAGGAAGCTGCACATCCTTGTTACTGAGATGGGTTTTGCCAGTTCTTGAATAAAAATACTCCACGTGCTCCATTCTGGGCTGCACAGATAGTGGTAGAGATGAAAATGGATCTGTATAACCACATGCTTTAGCAAACTCTGGCAACTTTTAAGGGCTGCTGTCCTGTACAGGAGATCCCAAACTGGGTATTTTTGTTTAAATGACACTTCTACTCTTACAGCTTTTCTCACCAGCTGTCCTGAGGAGGACTAGAGTCTATATCTGTTTGTTTACCTACTCTGCTGTAGGAACCGTTCCTATGACAGCTCCTATTAAAGAGAACACCTGCATGTCCGCAGCCCTGCGCTCCTTGGTTCATCTTGATGGACAGGAGCCTGAATCATTGAAAAAAGGGCACAAGTGAGAGTTTCCAAAGAGTGGTTAGAGATTCATAGAGGGAGTTGTGTCTAGAAGATGGCAGCTTCAGATAACAATTTCCAGAACTCCCCTTGGCCAGCATGTTACATGATGGATTTGAAATGAACAATGGTAGTTGCCTTCCTTTGTTAACTACGTGCCTGACAATAAATCTCCAGGAGTTCTGGGCTTGCTGTAGCAGGCGCTGTGCAAACTTATAGAAAGGACATAGCCCAGAGTTTACAGTAACATCACAAGAGGGGCTTTTTAGTCTACGGTGATTGTTACTCTTTTATTCAGCTCATGGATAATTGCTGGGAAAATATTACTGCAGCTTCACACAGCTCAGACTCAAAGGGCAAGGGCAGATCCAGAAAAACAGATCTCCCGCTTAGGCACTTCTTCTGCATTGCTGAAATAAACCTGAGGTCCCACAAGATCTTCAAATTCTGGTAGAGTCAGATGCCGAACACCAAACAGTAGACGCTGCAGCAGCAATCACAACATGCTGCAGCAGCAAGCACGCCCGCAGTGGCATCTGATGGTGAGGTAACCATCTCTGGCCAACAGGAAAACGCCCGTTGTCAGCACCAAAAGGACCAACCTGCACTGCTGCATCTAGAGCAGAAAGTTGTTGTTTAGCCCTTCTCTGTCTAGCAGAGGACTGCTTTTGAGGAATGCTTGTAAGAAGGTTTGGCTTCGTGTCTGGCAAGGTTGTTCTGTCCACTGCTCAAGCAACATTCCCGTAATGTCCCAGGCTGTGAAGCCAGAAAAGCGCGCTTCGAGTGGGTTGCCGTCCTTCCTTATCTGTGGGCCTTCGCACAAAGCAGCGCCTGTGAAGCTAGTGGGTTGCACACAGCACAGTGCTAGCACATCCCTAGTAAGGGTGCCGTGACACGAGCTTTATCATGGAACAAACTGGCTGGGCACCTGCGTAGCAGTCAAGTAAAAGCAGGGCCAGGGTGCTTGCATTGCCCCCTTCCTCCTGCTAGTTAGATGAAGACAGACTGGACATACAACGATGAATGCCTTGCTCTGCGGCCTCACCCCGACCTTCATCTCCTTGCTAATAACTCCTTACTGAGGGCTTTCTGTGCTCCCCAATTTGAAGGCTCTCCACCACTTTGCTTGTCTCTCCCCATGGCT
The DNA here is from genome assembly GCA_013400115.1 of Rhinopomastus cyanomelas. Lineage (NCBI taxonomy): Eukaryota > Metazoa > Chordata > Aves > Bucerotiformes > Rhinopomastidae > Rhinopomastus > Rhinopomastus cyanomelas. The sequence continues at coordinate 130,244 of VXBP01001908.1, read as the reverse complement.
CATGAGTCCTGTGGTGGGAGTAAGTGGCAATGAAATATATCACCTGTTTAAAATCCTGATTCCTGCCCTCTAGCTCTACCCTGGTAGGGCTCATGACACTGTTCCTCATCTTTCTGTCTGCAGCTGAGCAGCCAGGCCAAAGAGAAAATGAAACATTTACCAGCAAACCTTTTTGTCTTAGAATCACAAATCTAGCAATGTTGCTTAACATTTTTGCTCTTAAAGTGGTACAGATGAGTCTCAGAAGTGGAACATGACAGGGGCTTGTCCAAGAGGCCAGACTTTAAGAATGTCCTTAGAGGTCCCTTTGACCTTACTCCCCGATACAAAAGCCAGCTTGGGAAAATAAGACTCGTGTATCATAGTCAGAACCACATATCTGGGTGCATAAGGTGCCCCAGAATGCTGCTAAAGCAAACACTGGCAGCACTACCCCTGGACTCGCCCTGTAACACAATACAGAGCAGCTCTTAGGACTGATGCTTTGCAGCATTGTCACCCGAGGACCCACTGGACTCAGCTGGTAAAATAATTTTTGAGGTGAGACCAGGGTGCAAAGGGGAGAAGGGCTCACTGAGAAGGATAATCCCCCTCCTCTCAAAAAATGAAAAGCTGCATTCCACCTCTTCGGGTAGCACTTTCCTCTGTGACACACTCACAGAAGCAAGGAAATTTTCGGCGTGCAGTCTGCCCAGCTCTTAGCTGTGCCACCCAAAGGCACAGAGTCAAAGAGCAGGAGCCATGGAGAACCATGTAACCCATGGCCCCACGTGCGTGGCCTCAAAGGAGCAAAGTCTGTCCCAGAGAGTGCCAGTGATGGGGAGATGCCCCAAATCATATCTCCTGCCCGTGGAGGGTAAGAGCCTTCTTTGCTCAGATAACTCCATATTTTCAATTTCCAATACTTTGTTGTCACCTACTCCTCGAGAGACACTTCCCCATCAGGCCTGGGACTTCAAAGCCTGTGCACCAAGCAGTGCTGGAGATCTCACAGCCCTGGTTTGACAGCCAGGGCTCAGATGGGACCAGAGTGGTACATACACCCCAGAGAGCTGCCTCCCTCCAGCCTTTCACAGGCTGCCACCTCACTGGGGTTATATTTAGTGAGGCATCTGTGGTGACAGTCATTTTTCCAGTATTTAGGAAATGCTGGTGCTGTCTTCTGGTTGGCTGCCAGGTGCTACTGGGAAACATGTGCTGGGATTATTTTCAGCGCTCCCACCACCAGAGTCCCCATCAATCACATCTGTGGGGCTGCTTCAAGTCTGTCTGGACCATGGCAGCCTCTCAAAGTCGTCCTGCCTCCCCAGGGTGGGGTGAGCGCGAGCATGAGGAGGCTCAGCGGAGGCACGCAGATCATTTCTCTTAAGAAATTCCTGTCACACCAGGCTTATCTGAGCCCACCCAGGCCTGCTGCGAAGCCTGGGGAAAGGGGTGACATTTAAAAGCAGTGAGGATGCTCTGAGGGCACACACTGGCTTCCTGATAAAGGCTTCCTCCAAAATGGTGCCCGGGAGGTGAAGCTGAGTCAAACACTCTCCTTCTATTTGTGCTGGCTCGCAGCAGGAGTTTCAGCAGTCAGGGAGTTGCTTCACTTCATCTTGGCTTCTCCCAAGCAGCAGATTCTAGTTTGCTTTCTACAGGAGACATCTTGCTACGTAGAAAGCAAAATGCACTAGCTAATTGCTCATAACTGTGTGGGGCATTGAAGGCCAGCAGAGAGCGGAAGGATTTGTAAGTGTTGCCATTACCAAGTTGGCACGGTCTGTTAAACCTTTTATTGCCTTTTAAACAGGATTTTTTTTTAAATGCCCTTTAGCCACAATCGCGTCACAGAAGCACAGTCTGAACGAAGACTTCTGCCAGGTCCTGATGCTTTTTCTCCTGGGCTGTGACAGCCTTTCCCAGTGGTATTTGCAGAATCCAGAACTGCCTCTGCCCTTCAATTCCCACCACTTCCTGCTGGGGCTCTTCCTTCAGGCTGTTGGTACTCCCACATTTTCCTTCTTGGCCTCTCCCGTTCCTCACTGCTAGGCTTCCCTTCTCTTCCAGCTGTCCCATGTGCATCTCCTTGCTGTAGGCTGAGTGTGTGCGGAGATCTGCTTGGGAATGGAACCTGGGCAAGGGTCAGACTTGCCCAAGGGCTGGGAGTTGCTGACCAGTCACTGTGGGCTGGGGTGAAGGGTGAGCACTGGTGGGGAAGGCCACTAGCTGGGGAAGGGCTGCACTCCAGCATTGATCCATGGCCTCACACTTTCTGTGCAAACCCCTGGGAGAACGAGTTGCGGTCACACAGGTTTGTTTCACGAAGATCAGGGAAAAGCAAAGGGTTTAACAGCTGAGTGAGAAAGGCAAAGTCCCTTCTCAGCCCGGCAGCCCCAGTGCGGGCCGTAGCCATTGCTCTGACCGTTTGCTCCAAGGCGGCTACTGAGGTTTGTATCTTTTTTCCACCAATAATGTCTTGCTTCCATGTGGTGCCTCAGTAAACTTACAACGTTTTAGTGCCCATGCTTTGGGTTGCTGCTCAATTATATTTTCTCACTGGATTATGCACATGTATCAGGCTGCTGGTAACTGTAAAACTGCCTTGTAACGGTGTCTTTTGTGGTTGCAAAGTGATAGCTGGGAATTAAAAACAGTTTACAGAGGAAATCTGGACACAGATAACATACAGAGTTCTGCAATAGGTGTGTGGGACAGAAGACAACATGACATTTCCCAAACATAGAATCATAGAATCATTGAATCATCAGGGATTGGAACAGACCCCGAAAGACCATCTCATCCAATCCCCCTGCCACAGCAGGCTCTCCTCACTGGAGAAGCCATGGAATCAGAATCACTCAGGGTTGGAAGGGACCATCATCCAGTTCCAACCCCCCCAGCACAGGCAGGGACACCCCACCCTAGACCAGGCTGGACACAGCCTCATCCAGCCTGGCCTTAAACACCTCCAGGGATGGGGCCCCAACCACCTCCCTGGGCAACTCATTCCAGGCTCTCACAACTCTCACGGTGAAGAGCTTCCTCCTCACATCCACTCTAAATCTACCCATCTCCAGCTTTGCTCCATTCCCCCTAGTCCTGTCACTGCCTGACATCCTAAATAGTCCCTCCACAGCCTTTTTGTAGGCCCCTTCAGATACTGGAAGGCCACAATATGGTCGCCTGGAGCCTCCTCTTCTCCAGACTGAACAGCCCCAACTCTCTCAGTCTGTCCTCACAGGAGAGGTGCTCCAGCCCTCTGATCATCCTCGTGGCCCTCCTCTGCACTCGCTCCAGCATCTCCACATCCCTCCTGTAATAAAGGCTCCAAAACTGGATGCAGTCCTCCAGGTGGGGTCTCACCAGAGGGAAGTAGAGGGGGGGAATCACCTCCCTCGACCTGCTGGCCACAATTCTCCTGATTGCAGCCCAGGATCCAGTTTGCCTTCTGGGCCACAAGTGCACACTGCTGGCTCATATTGAGCCTCTCATCCACAAGCACCCCCAAGTCCTTCTCCTCAGGGCAACTCTCCAGCCAGTCACTGCCCAGCCTGTATTTGTTCTTAGGATTGCCTCGACCCAGATGCAGGACCTTACACTTGGTCTTGTTGAACCCCATCAGGTTGGCCTGTGCCCACCTCTGCAGCCTGTCCAGGTTCCTCTGGATGTCATCCCTGCCCTCCAGTGTGTCTGCTGCACCACACAGCTTAGTGTCATCAGCAAACTTGCTGAGGGTGCACTCAATGCCTCTGTCCATGTCACTGACAAAGATGTTGAACAAGACTGGTCCCAGGACTGATCCCTGAGGGACTCTGCTTGTCACTGGCCTCCACTAGGACATAGATCCATCGACAACCACTCTCAACATGTTGCTAGATTCATCACTGTGCAGTATCATCACTTTGCTCAGCTGCTGCTGTACGTGGCCTCAGAGAAGCATCTTTTGATGAAGATGCTTATGGAAAAGTTTATGTTTCCCTGATGGAAAAAGCAGACAGGGGATGGATGATCTGGTTACTGAGGGTGGGGAGGTCTCGTGTGTTTCAAGAAAGACATCAGACACAAATCCCCTGCAGCTTACATTTCAAGATTTGTGGTGGTCCCTTTAGCTATGTACAGTGCATGCCATTGTCACAGGTCAGACACGCTGGCAGAAACAACTGATTGGCAAAAATCACTGATCCACCCAGCCCCTCTGTTCAAAACATCCATACAAGTGTTGGAGCATTGTCCACAGCACCTTTCTGCTCCTAATAATGACACCCACATCTCCCTTTTGCTTTGTTGTTGAGGACAAATACATCACAAGCTCTCCAGCTCTCCTGGCTCCTTCTCTGTCCAGCCATGCAGAACAAATCAGAGACAGAAAGATCAGTAAAAGGCTGATTTTTATACCTGTCTGCCACAACAAAGCAGCTAAAATGTCCATCCCTCAGCTTACAGGTCAAGTCAGTGCTTCAAAGCAGAAAACTGAGACAATGTGGACTGGATGATTGGATAGTGAGGTGCATGGTCACCTGGCTGCAGGGTAGAAGTCAGAGAGTAGTGGTCAATGGGACAGAGTCTGGTTGGAGGCCTGTATCTAGTGGAGTCCCACAAGGGTTGGTACTGGGACCAGTCCTGTTCAATCTATTCATTGACGACTTGGATGAGGGATTGGCATGCACTGTCAGCAAGTTTGCTGATGACACAGAGCTGGGTGCTGTCGCTGACACTCCTGCAGACTGTGCTGCCATTCAGCTGGACNAAAGATGATGAAGGGAGTAGAACATCTCTCTTATGAGGAAAGGTTGAGGGAGCTGGGTCTCTTTAGCTTGGAGAAGACAAGAGTGAGGGGTGACTTCATTAATGTTTATAAATATTTGAAGGGTGGGTGTCAGGTGGATGGAGCCAGGCTCTTTTCAATGTCATCTAGTGATAGGACGAGGAGCAATGACTGTAAGCTGGAACATAGGAGTTTCCATATAAATATGAGAAGGAACTTCTTCACAGTGAGGGTGACAGAGTGCTGTAACAGGCTGCCCAGGAGGGTTGTGGAGTCTCCTTGACAGAAGACATTTATAACCTACCTGGATGTGTTCCTATGCATCTTGGCCTAGGTGATCCTGCTGTGGCAGGGGGATTGGACTGGATGATCTTTCAAGGTCCCTTCCAATCTCTGATGTTGTATGATTCTGTGAGGATACCACCCAGTACATGGTGACAAGGCATTTGGGGCCTTGCAGTATGGCCTCCACAACCATGTGAGCATCATTCTGGTCTTCAGAGCTTTGTCACTATGCCCCAGCCATGCAGTATTAGATCAGGGCTGTTGACATCTGAAACATGTTTCAATGGAAGATCAGACACCCCAATGTGCCAGAGGAAGGAAGCAAGTGGAAACAAGCTGTCACCTCTGTCTCAGACCAAGACAATAGGAGAGCTTTAATAGTTGGAAATGTCCCTGCTGAGAGACATTGCATTGCCAAAACTCAGGCTGCCAAAGCCCCTCCCTAGTTATCATTCCCCCCAGGATATTTGCTGAAGCAGCAAGAACACAGTCTCTTATCAGTCCCTTGTTGCCCCTCCACAAATGCAGTTTTGGCAGTAGCCAGATCTCTCCCCAGAGCTTCCAGAACATGGTGAGAAGGGCTCTGCTGTTCGCACGCCCTCTTCCATTCATGTGCTGTCTCACACAGGGCCCTGCTGCATGCTGATACCATCCTCAAACCCCACAGGCTGGCCTTTGTCACCTTCAAGATGTACAGGCTACATGTGGGGAGTGTGTTCCATGCACCCTGGACTCCTTGGACCTGCTGTGCACATTGGTGGAGGAGGTTTGTCTATGATCAGGGAGTTCCACGTGTGCTTTCCTGCATGGTTCATGCTGTGGGAGCCTGGTGCCTGCGGTACCACTGCTGTACCCTCTCTGCTCTGGGCAGTTTCTTTGCCTGTACTCACTGTATCTCACCCAGACTCCTGCATGTTCTCAGCTGGGGCAAACCCACTGTCTTGCCTTAGCTGCAGACCACCAGCAGACCCCACTGCAGGACCTCTGTGGTGAATTTTTTAAAACCCAAGAAACTTACCCTATTCTTGCCATGGGAATGCTGAGTAGCCAATGTTTCCACTGTGTAGAAAGAACAGCAATGCTTGTCACTGTGAACCTTACCAGCCTTGTCCTTTGAGGACAGCAAAGAGTGAAAGACGAGTGCAAGTGCCAACTACCCAACCACCCTCTTGATGCTGGCACTTTGACCAGCTTCCCATGTTTTCAAGGCTGAGACCCATGTGAACTTGGGATCTTCATAAGGCTCCTAGATGGGAATTTTACCTCTGGAAACCTCAGACCTCTGCAGCAAAAAGTCCTGCTCAGTTGAATTTTTCCTCTTCATGTAAACGGAGATGGCTGTGTGGTGTCTCCATGGCCATGGAGCACACCTTCCCACCTTTCACCCAGCACCCTGTCACAGAAACCACTTCACCTGTGTCTACGTCCAGCACCAATCACTGAACTTATGCAGGGAAATCAGCTTCAAACAAAAAGAATAGCAGGTTGAGTTTTATTAAAGGGTAACAGCCTTTTCTCCTGGAGCAAGAGGTCCCAAGGTTTCATCACTCACCCAGAGTGCTTCCCCACAGTTAGATGTTGCTAGTGCATAGTTTATTCACTGGAAATACTCGTTGTGGGTTGAATTTTAAGTATGGAGTTGTCCCTTCTTAGAATGGGAAGAGTTTTTAATTTTGTTTTTGAACATGAGTGTCTTCAGAAGTCCTTTCTCAGCCAGACAACCCAGCTTGCTCTTGCAGCCCTGCGGGAGGCAGGAGGGACACAGGGACATGGCAGCCTCCAAATGCCCTTCTCAGGCATGGGGAGGGCACTGCCCTTTGTGTCATCCTGGTGCAGCTCATATGGTGGGGCTTGTTAGAGCTCATCTTGCAGCTGAGAAATTGCATTACGAATTTTGTGCTGAGAGGATTTTCATGTCGCTGACAAATCCCTGAAAATAAAGTCAAAAATATTCAGCAAAAATATAGAATACCACGAAGAAGTATCTCTGTCTTCCTGCAAATGGTCTCTTTGGAATCGCAGCTAGTCAGCAAAGGCAAGGCTGGTGGAGCTGCGCAGTTTTCTCTACTGAGGGAGGTCTTCCCATTGATTTCAGTTGGATTTTCACATGTGTAGGAGTCCAGAATTCATCCCTGATCAAGAAAGAGGTGATTCTTGTGTTTACTTGTCCAAATTTCCTAAGCTAAAACAGGGATGAAAAGCTGTTTTTTCACATTAAACGTTTATAGTGTAAGATCTGCTGAACTAATTTCAGGGACCATCTCTGTGTGTGTGTATGTATATGTGTTGTGTGTAACCCTGGTGACTGACTGCTGTAGAGCCTACACATATGAAGACTTCAATCAAGATTAGTTAAAATGTAATAAATCTAAGTAGGCAGACACGGTCTGCCCTGACTATTAATAGTAGCAGTGGGAAACTCAACAACTGCTGGTTGCTCAAAGGGCTTAAATGGATAAAATGGAACAGAAGGTGTGTGTTTTATTATAGGGTGTCGCAGTGTTATCAGATGCTTGGAAATCATCCTTGCAATGCTGCTGCACCACTAAATCTTGCATGCAGGCTGAATGAAGAGGATTACTTCCAATATCCTTTTGCTCATGCTGCTGTCACAGCTTTCCATATGCGACTTTGGGTAAAGAAGAAAAGAGTCTGCAAAATGAAGAGTCACGGCAACCTCGCATGCTAGTACCAAATCAAATCAGTCACGCTCCTCTCTCATTGATACATCAGAAATTACCAAGCCAGCAGAAATGGCTCAAGATCCTTTTCAGAGGTCCACTGGTGTTTGGGTTTATATCCATTTCAAAGGAAAGGTGTGGATAAAGCACTTAATGGCAGACTGGTGTGAAGCACTTAATTAATGTAAGAGAGTAGGCAACTTGGTCCAGTATGCCAGAGGAAATGTGCATATAGACCTAGATTTTATTTTCACCTCTCTATACTGTCTGGCTGCATTTCAAATGCTGCTTCTTAATCCATGTGTACCTTTAGATTCTCCTGGACACTGGGGCTGCCTGTTGTGTGGCACAAGCACTGCTTCTCAACATACACTTATTCAAGTGCCCTATCTTAGTGTCTGTAGGAGTTATCTTAATACCGGTATAGCATCTGGGATAGTCTGAAATGCTTTTAAATACACTTCCAATATGTCTCTCTGTGTGGGTATGTAACTGGATATATAGTAGGTTTGCTGCAGATATCACTAGAATGGCTAGAAACAATGGAAAATAAAACTTCATCATAGAATCATTAGGGATCAGAAGGGACCTTGAAAGATCATCCAGTCCAATCCCCCTGCCACAGCAGGATCACCTAGACCAAGTCACACAGGAACATTTCCATGACTTTCTCCTGCCTCTTGCAGAAAAATGGCAAAGTATGTTAGAATGTTGGAAGCAGGACACATTTGTTTGACTGCAGCTATACTACGTTCTCTAACACCTACTAGTGATTTACAAAGTTCGCTGTTCTACTTTTGGCATCCAGGTTCTTTGTACTATGAAGAATGGCAAGTCATAAGGCTGATGGGGGATTTTCCTTCTTGTTGGCACAACATGAAATCATGCCCACCTTGCTCACATTTTCCATATGGACCTAAGGGTCAGCTTTCTGCTTAGTATTCCAGACTTGAATATGAAACTACAACCTGAATCTTTGGTCATGTGACCCTTTCAAATGGTGCAACTTTCTGAAAATCTACGAGAACCTTAGGAAAACAAAGCAATGAGAACTAATGAAAAGGTGGAAAATGCGTAAAGCTTACTTTAGAAACTGGAGGTTAGTCTTAAAAGGCTGTTTGTTCACTTGTTGGACTCTATTATATGTGATTATTCTCATGACAGAGAACTGATGGACTCCTAAGGGACTACTCAAAAATAGAAGACATAAATGAGCAACTGAGGCCCTGATGGACTTTGGAGTGCCAGTGGTACAGGCACTTCTCTATGGCACCAGTACTTGTGTGGTGTGCCGCAGAGCAACCCTGGATGAGGGATGCTCAATTCCCATCATGGTCCAATCACTTCTTATATCGTGGGGAGTTTTTGCACAGAGCCTATGCTGCGTTCGCTCCAACCGCAACCACTGCCTCTGCACCATGATGGGAAGTTGTGGGAGATTAATAGTTCTCCCTTGAGTCTTACGTCACACAGGAGGCTCAAAATGTACTATATTAGGCTATAGGTGCTCAGGCAGACACTACCATAAGATGCCTCTTCCCAAGGAGAAGCATGTGGACTGATATCTCAAACAAAATGAGACTTTTCTGGGACACTAATTGACTCCAATTGGAATGGCTGAAATGGAGGTTATGCAGTAAAGGCTCTGCCATGTAGGAAGATGGATGGAGAGATTTATCCTTGTAATCCCTTGCACAAGGGCTGGTACCAGCTACACTGTGCCATTGTGTCCTGCATGGTAAGAAGTCACGTAGCAGGATGATCTCCATAAAGGATAACAAAGGATTGTCTTTTCTGTAGACTGATTGGGATGCCCTGTAGTACCTGCCCTATGTTGGCTGACTTCTCTCTGGCCACCAGGAAAAGCAGCACAGATGTGTGAAGGCAGATGATAACAGCTGAAGCTGGAAAGGAGAAGCAGAGAAACACAGAGGAAGCCGTTTGTGTTGCCAGAGTCCATTCTGCTAGATACAGAGGTTTAATTTTTTCAGCAGTATATGTCAGAGACTGGAACAAACTATAAATAAGCCTTAAATGATGAAGATAGACCTATAAGATAGAGAGGTTTTTTTGGAGAAAACCCCACAACCCACAATCATGTAAAATGCTCCAAATTGCCATTTTATTCTTTAGTTTTTCCCCTTTTGCTCTTTGCTCCAGCTCCCTTGTTCATCACTTGTCATTCAATGTCACAATTTTTACATCTGAGGCTGCATTTGCTTGTCAGCTTTCCTACAGTCATCTGTTTGCTCATGTCTCATTTCTCTTCTAGTCGCTCTGGCTGCAAATTGTCTGATGCAATTTTAGCCATTTGAATGTTGGCTACTCACTGGAGTCAGTCTTCTGGGCTCATTTTACAGACAACAGAGAGAGACCGAGCTGGCAGTTTGTCTCACACTCTCTAGGAATGGGCAAAAGGCTTAGCTTAGCTTTCACTAGACATCTAACTCTCAGACAGCAAAGAAAGAGGATGACAAAGTCTTGTTATCTGTGACTTTCCAGTAACTGCATAGTACTGGACTTTAAAGGACAAAAAAAGGATGAAACAAAGCCAAGATATAATTTGAAAGAAAAAAGAGTAAACCCTAGATTCTGCACTTGTCAAATAAGGGGATTTATTTTTTTTTGAGAAATACTCTATTTGGGAAAACTCAACATTTTTCATAGAAATTCCAAATTTAGGGTGAAAAATGCATTTTACACAAAAATTACAAACTATGTTTAGTAAAATTATAGACATGATTCCACTAAAGTTCCCCAGGATGTGGTTGGACTCTTTATAAATGGTAAGAGAATGTTTTAAGCAATAACAACTTTAAGTAGCTATGAGCAAATTAGTTGTGGACCACGGAGCAAATGTGTTCTAGAATGCAGCAGATACACCATGTCAGGCTGCAGTGGCAACAGGACAACCTGACATAGGCAGCAGAAACACATTTCAACTGGAAGACCAGTGCACTGGCTATAGAAGGACCGTATAGACAAACTAAGTATTAAATATACCAGAGAATTTGAGGAAATGCCTGTATTTTCTTTCCTCAAATAAAAGCAAATCTGTGAAATTTCAGGTGATGTTTAAGTGCCTCTACCTTTGCTTTCATGTCAGCCTAACAGAACCACAGAATCATGGAATCTCTTTAGTCGGAAGGGACCTTTAAGATCATCAAGTCCCATCACCGACCTAGCACTGCCGGCTCACCACTAAACCATGTCCCTAAGCATTATGCCTGCATGTCCTTCAAAAACCTCCAGGGATGCTGACTCCTCTTGTCTCTTCATTTCTTGATATTTGACTGAATTCAAAGATTAAGTGTAATTTTCCAGCTGATTTTCCTTCCTGAAATGTTTAATTCCCATTTTCCAACATCCCGTTAAATGTCTGTCTTTCCATACAGGGCCTATTACTTACAAAGTGGGAGGGGAGAAAAAAGCAAGGCAATGTTAGAGAAAGATCCAAACAATTCACGAATGATGACTAGTGAATAAATGCTACTAACGCCATGGGGATGGTCTGCTACTTAAAACCTGCCCAGACACTTTGCCCCTTCCATCATTCTGGCTCCATCATTGCTCTGCACGTATGTTTTCACATGCCAGTGTAGGGAGGTGAAAATCCGGTGCAGCTTGGTACATCCTGCTGCAGGATACTGCCATGGCCACGAGATGTAGAATGGAGATGATTCAATGAGAGTGTTCAAACCAGAGTTTCATGGCATCTGCCTACTTTGTCCTGAGCAGGTCTGACCTGCAGTCATCCTTAAATTTCAGAGATGTATTCCCCGGAGCGGTGCTCAGTATGAATGCCACCTCGCACTGAGTCTCCAGCTGAGCGTCACCAGTAGTGTGCAGTTGTGCTGAATGGGAGTGATCTTCTTTCTTCCCATCTTAGTAGTAACTCATTCAATTGGAAATATCCCAGCCAGAAAATGAGTGTGTCCTTAGCTTGTAAGGGCATCTGAATGTGCAGCTGCTTCTGCAAACGGAGGTTTAATTTACTTCCCCACTGCTGTGCACTGCAGTGGTATTAATTGCACCAGCGTCCTGTCTGAGGACAGGCTTTAATGTTTGCAAATTTCTTTCCAAGAAACAGATCTTTTGCCAGCGAATTTGTTCGACAGTTCGTCAGTCAAAAGGAAGAATTTTGTTTTCTTTTGCAACCACTGTCATTGGGTCGCCTGGGTACCTGGGTCGCCATTATTCTAGGCTCACTGCCCCTGGTGAACGTTAGCTGGGATGTGCAGACCCAGCCTATGAAAAAGGGAATCCTGAAGATGGGGAAAAGGATGCGCAGAGTGGACCGACTGAGTGGGAATTTTTCTCCTTGTTGTCTGCCCCTGACATCAGGGTTTCCCAGAACTGGCCGTCAAACAGTAATTGTGTGTCCCAGGTCAAGCTTTCACGATAGTTTCTCCTGCAAAGAATTTTCCTGATGTTGCAGTACAGGATGCCTTGCTGGTCATCAGCAGATCCAGGTGTCAGTTTGGTGAAGCTTGTTGGAACCTCCATTAATTCTCAGCTGCCTGCAGCCACTTTCTTTCTCCCTGATTTTACCCCTAGGTCTCTTCCTCACCTCTAAGCTGGTAAATCAGTCTTTCTGTTTCCAAGTGCCATTGTACTAAATTCTCTGATGCTCATAAACATGCAAAGGCAGCTATAAAAGTGCAAAGAAATGAATATATGTTAATGTATTCTGTGATCACAAAACCAGAAAAGGGAGGAAAGAAAACAATGGCTTTATCTCTGTAGAAAGAAAAATTTAAGAAGCATTGCTAAGCATATAGAATCATAGAATCATTAGGGATCGGAAGGGACCTCGAAAGATCATCTAGTCCAATCCGCCTGCAACAGCAGGATCACCTAAACCAAGTCACACAGGAACCCGTCCAGTCGGGTCTTGAACATCTCCAGAGAAGGAGACTCCACAACCACCCTGGGCAGCCTGTTCCAGTGCTCCGTCACCCTCACCATGAAGAAGTTCCTTCTCAGGTTGATGTGGAACCTCCTATGTTCCAGCTTACAACCATTGCCCCTTGTCCTATCACTACATGACACCGAGAACAGCCCAGTGCCATCGTCCTGACACCCACCCCTCAAATATTTGTGGACATTAATGAGGTCACCCCTCAGTCTCCTCTTCTCCAAGCTAAAGAGACCCAGCTCCCTCAACCTCTCCTCATAAGGGAGGTGTTCCACCTCTCTTATCATCTTTGTTGCCCTACGCTGAACTCTCTCCAGAAGCTCCACATCCCTCTTGTACTGAGGAGCCCAGAACTGGACATAATACTCCAGGTGTGGTCTCACCAGGGCAGAGTAGAGGGATGCAGGAGATGGCCAATGACCCTATTTCAGGTGTTAACCTGCTCATAGAAAAGGTCTTTTTTCAACATTATAATACTTCCCAAGCTGCAGAGAATCTGCAACTGCACTGAATCCAGTCTCATCTATTTGTACCAACATGACTATTTTTCAGCTGAGAAGCACACCACCACACGTTTTGCCTACAGCTGGAATAACAGGGAGCAGTTTGAGAGGAAGCAGTGCTAGGCTGGAGCACATGTCAAAGCATCACAGAGCCCTTAAAAACAAAAATAAAACATGCAAATATGTCCTGTATGTGTTCTGTTACACAGTCACCAGTTGAACACTGTCCCTAGGCTTTAAATATTCAGAGAACAGCCCTGTTTGAGTGTCTCGCTCCAGATCTTTAGTTCAGCGCACAGACATTACTCTGACAAATAACTCCTGTGTAATTTGAACCGCACCACAAGATTAATCCTTTCCCTTTTTTTTAGCGAACAACCTGATGGAAAGAGCTGCAGTTAGCAGGTGGGCTTGTGGTGAATAAAAGAGAGCAAGGATCAGTTATAGCCTTGAACAAGGCTGCTCAACTATGTATCAGATAACCGCCAATTCCCACTAAAATCTGTCACTATCCGGCAGTTGCTATGCAAGGGTGACCGTGAAGCTGCTTCGTTCATGTCTGTGATCAGGCCAGGTGGGTGATGCCTTTTAAGGACAAGTTAGAGGACGAATGTTGTGGCACCCAGGAGGAACAGCCCTGTCAGTTTTGCCAGATTAAAAAGCACCTGATGGCATTTGCCAGGATTTCCCATGACTTTTCATTGGGTTGTCAAAGAGGTTGATCAGCAGTCAAAGCAGTACAAGGGTGGATGAGCTTGGAGATAAGGGGCCATGTCCTAGGCAATACGAGCTCTCCTCTGCATGAGTCAGGAGCATCAAACTTGAACCAGATAATCCTGCAGAAAAATAAAGAGAAAGCCACAGGTAGTTGAATGAAAGTTGAGTAACAGAAGAAGAAAAGAAGGGACAATGGGAAACATCTCTTACAAGGTGATCACAGATCACCTTGTCTCTACAGCTGGGTGCATTTCTAGTGCATTGAGGACCAAAGCTGGTTCATAGCTGTTCCTCAGCAAACCTTTTTAAATCATGAAACAAGACCATAAAGAAGACAAAGTCCTGCTCAGAGGTCAGTAAAGAACCAAGGCAAAGCAAACAACAAAGTACATACATATTTTAATGCCAAGAGACCAGGAAATTCTTAAGTGTCAAAGACATGAAGCTTTGTTTTCTGAAAAGACTCTGAAGACTCAGCTAATGGGAGCTCAGAGATTTGCAGTTGCTGCTATATTAGGGGACAGCTGAAATTGGGAATTGCTCACAGCTGTCCTCTTCAGGTTCCCCAACCAAGAGAGGACATCTGCCTGCCGCAGCCATGGTACTTTTAACTGCACATGAAGTGAGACCTCCTTTTGAAGATGGCACGCAGGTCCTTACCTCTTTTACTTGTGTATAAAAATAACTACCAAGAACCAGACATGGAGTTACAGGGCAGCGACCAAAAATTCTCCATCATTTATTAAATCTTTTTACAGAATACTTAGCACATATGCTCTTCAGTGGCCTCCAATGGGAACTGTTGCAAAAACATTTTGAGGGATGGTCCCAAAGCACCTGTAGTCTGCACACACAGAATCACAGATTCACAGAACATTAAGGAATGGAAGGGACCTTGAAAGATCATCTAGTCCAATTCCCTTATCAGAGCAAGATCACCTAGATCACACAGGAACATATTCAGGCAGGTTTTATACATCACCAGAGAAGGAGACTCCACAACCTCCCTGGGCAGCCTGTTCCAGTGCTCCATCATCCTCACCATGAAGAAGTTCCTTCTCATATTTAGGTGGAACCTCCCATGTTCCAGCTTACACCCACTGCTCCTTGTCCTATCATTGGGTGCCCCTGAGAAAATCCTGGCTCCATCCTCCTGACACCCACCCTTCACATATTTATAAACATTAATGAAGTCACCCCTCACTCTTGTCTTCTCCAAGCTAAAGAGACCCAGCTCCCTCAACCCTTCCTCATAAGAGAGATGTTCTACTCCCTTCATCATCTTTGTGACTCTATGTTGGACTCTTTCCAGCAGCTCTGTGTCCTTCCTGAACTGAGGGGCTCAGGACTGAACATAATATTCCAGATGTGGTCTCAGCAGGGCAGAGTAGAAGGGGAGGAGAACCTCTCTCAATCTGCTAACCACCCCCTTTCTGACCCACCCTAGGATGCCGTTGGCCTTCTTGGCCACAAGGGCACACTGCTGGCTCATGGTCATCCTGCTGTCCCCCTGGAGGCCCAGGTCCCTTTCTCCTACACTGCTTTCCAACAGCTCAGTCCCCAGCCTACACTGGTACCTGGGGTTGTTCTTGCCCAGATGCACTTGCCCTTGTTATATTTCATCAAATTTCTCCCCGCCCAGCTCTCCAGCCTGTCCAGGTCCTGCTGAATGACAGACAGTGTGAAAGGATAAACAGTGGGGCAGAAAAGTGATTTGCTTGGAATTGGCTTTCCTGATGCCCCATTCTCTGACTTGTACTTTGTCCACTGAGTTCAGAAACTGATATGGAAATAGTTACCTGCAAAATGTGGCAGAGCAGAATATGACTGATGAATGACGAGGATTGTACCTGCTGTATATTTACAGGAGGATTTAGTTCAGAGGAACCAACTCTGAAGGTTCTCTGTCCTACAAAAACAGGTTGCATTTTCGATAACATTTTTATTTTCCCTCTCCTGCCACTGGGAAATGGCAATTTGCCTGCACAGGATGGAACACTCGTCCCAGCAATACTCGATGTAGAACGTTTTGCTGTCCCATAGGTATGAGCGATATATCCACAGTATTCAATCAGGCTGGTGATGCTAAGGTGTCCTCTGGCAGCAGAGCAGGGGATTGAAGAGTGAGTCTCCTGGCTCCTCTCCCCAGCCACCAGCTTTGTAATCCTATCCTTCATTCAACCGGTGTCTGGCTTTGGGGCCACCACACATGCTATACTGTGAGCAAATGCCTGTCACGTCTCTATCTCTGCTCTCATGTTGTGGAGGTGTCATTCCAATGTTTCCTGTTTTACTGGGAGGTGACAGTGATGTGCGATCAGAGCACTATGGGACTGCTGGACAGGAAGAGAAGCAGAAGGTATTACATCTGCTGCCTGGAAACCTTGAAAGAGACACTGGGAAAGGTGGAGCTACAAGCTAAATGTTAGCATGTGCCTCTGAGAGCTCTTTGCTTTATCTACAGACCTGTGAGTCTGACCCTGGTGCCAGGGAAGGCTATGCAGCAAATCATCTTGAGTGCTATTTTGCACCATTTACAGGATAAACAGGCAAACAGACCCATTCAGCACAGGTCCTGCTTAACACACCTGATCTCTCATGATGAGGTGACCCACATAATGCTTAAGGGAATGGCTGTGGACATCGTCTTCCTGGATTTCAGCAAAGTCTTTGACACAGTTATCCGTGCCATTCTTGTGAAAAACATGAAAAGAAACGATGGTTCAGACAGGCAGCCCCTGTGCTGGGTTACACACTGGCTGGGCAGCTGGACCCCAAGGGTGATGGTGAGTGGAGTTAAATCCAGCAGCTGGTGACCAGCCACGAGTGGTGTTCCCCAGGGCTCAGTATTGGGGTCATGCCTGTTTAACATCTTTATAGATTATTTAGACAAGGGGATTGAGTGCACCCTCAGAAAGTTAGCAGGCAGCACAAAGTTGGATGAGTGGGTTGATCTGATTGAGGGTAGAGATGCCCTACAGAGAAATCTGAACAGTCTAGTTTGATCAGTCCAGGCCAATTGTATGAGCTTCAACAAGGCCAAGTGCAGGATCCTGCACTTGGAACACAACAAGCCAGTGCAACAGTACAGGCATGGGTGAGATGTTGGGCATCTCAGAGGATGCTCAACAGAAAGAGACCTGAGGATACTGATGGATCATTGGCTAAAAAAGAGACAGCAGTGTGCTCAGTGTAGGCTGAGAAAGCCAATGGTATCCTGGCTTGTATCAGAAATGGTGTGGCCAGCAGGAGTATGGAAGTGATTGCCCCTCTGTACCCAGCACTGGTGAAGCCACATCTTGAGTTTTGGGCACTTTAATACAAGAAAGACATTGAGGTGCAGGAGTGGGTCCAAAGAAGGGCAGTGAGGTAGAATGGTCTGAAGAACAAACCTTGTGAGGAATAGCTGAGGGATCTGGAACTAGTTAGCCTAGAAAGGAGGAGGATGAGGGGAGACCTTATTGCTGTCTACAACTACCTGAAGAGACTGTAGAGAGAGGTGAATGTTGGTTTCTTCTCACAAGCCATAAGTGATAGGACAAGAGGAAATGGCCTCAAGTTGCTCCATGAGAAATTTAGGAACAAAGGCTCCAGATACAAAATGAGTAGCAATTCAAGTCCTTTGCAAACTACCTGGGTTTTAAGAACATTTATTCCTATAGACAGGGAGCAAAGAGAAAAGGCACTGAGGGCTCACAGAGATATTCTAGTCANTACTCAAGATGATGCCTCACCAGGGCAGAGTAGAGGGGGAGAAGAACCTCCCTCGATCTGCTGGACACACTCCTCCTAATACACCCCAGGATCCCATTGGCTTTCTTGGCCACCAGGGCACATTGCTGTGCCATGGTTAACCTGTTGTCCACCAGGACCCCCAGGTCCCTCCTCCACAGGACTGTTTTCCAGTAGATGGCATTTACCCCTTATTTCCTTAACCCACAAATGCGTGTGGATGGATAGAGGGGAATTCTTGTGAGAAAGGTGAAAGAGGAGCACCTGCATCTGGTGGTGAAGTGCCACCAGGTCCATGAAAGGTTTCTGGTACTTAGGACTGCTCTGGAAGTATTTTGTGTGGACACAAGTATTTGTGCACACAGTAGGGTAGGAGTTTATACTGAGGTGTAGGAGAACCATCAAACTTCAGAGGAGCTGCTCCTGGCTGTAGACGCTATGGGCAAGAAAAGGGTGTTTCCTGGGGACCGGGGACACAGTGTGTGAGGGTAGGACCTCTGCATAGGTGGCAGACAGGTTTGGTTGAGGGGAAGAGGTAGAACTTGAAGTTTTTCTAAACCCAGCAAAGTTAACTGAATCCCCCCAGTCAGTGCAGTGCTGGGGGCTGTGTGAGCAACAAGGCAAATCCTTCACATGCTTTGCCCTCCAAAACAGTGGCCTACATCTGCAACATCAAATGTGGTCATCCCTATGGTGAAGAGAAAAGTGGCAGTGGTGTGCCTTGGTGCAGATCACAGTGGATCTCCTCAAAAGGTGTGTGAGTGTCTGAGCAAAGACAAGTTTACAGAAACGGGGTTAAACCCATGATAGCTACTGAGCTGAGCCCTGTGCAAGGCTGGGACCTGAGCACTGTCCCCAGGAGATGAGCTCTTTCCTCAGACAGCAGAAGCGGTGTGAGCAGCAGAGGAGCAGACTTTCCCTGGTTTGCACGCCTTGGCAGTGAGAAAACAGCCCACCCGATTGCCCCACTGCTGCTGCCAGCTGTGTGCCAGCGAGCTTGCCCAGCCTTGCTGCCATTCTGTAGTTTTAATTAAGCTCTGCAAACCCCGAGCTGTTAGCACAGGATTCATGCCTCTGGTATTCACGCTTGGCTCTGGTGGGGACATGCTCCTCATGGGTTTTGGGTGCTGGGGAGAGGCTGAGCACAGCACAGGGCTGATGGGGCACAGGCCCAGCAACAACCCCAGCACTAGGGTGCCTAAGTCCTGCAGGGCTACTCAGACAGCTGGAGGCCTTGAGGCAGAAAGAATCATCTCCTCAGAGCACAGGTTTGGCTGCTCAGCCACAGGTCCCTGCTGGGAGGCAGGGGTTGGGACTGCCTCTGCTCAGCTCATGGCAACGGCTGCGGTGCCTGGGCTTGGCCCCAGGTCTACACTAAACTAACTGAAATGTTGGGCTTTTGTAAACACAAAGCTGTCAAATGTCCCACTCCAAGGGGAAGTGAGGGTTGAATATGGGGTTGCTTTATTCCACCTTGGTGTGAACTTGTAGCACTTCCTGTGGAGTTTCCCAGCCAGACCCAGGGTCCCCTGCAAGCCCCAGCCCAGGGAGGAGGTAGCATTCCCAGGCATGGCATGCCTGGATGTCTTTCCAGCTCTTTCACCGGGGCCATAACTTCCCTCCTGTGCTGGCCCGTGCTGCCTGCCCGCACTGTCTCAAGCACCACCTGGGAGCACCAGAGATGGTGCCAAGCAGAGGATGCGATTTCTGGGGGCTCCAGAAAGAGGGATAGCATGTTCCTGAGAAGGTTCTGAAGTCTGCACCTGATGGCGGCCTTCTTCATGGACAACCAAGCAGGCTGCAGCCCCAGGCTGGCTTCCCTTATTCTAGGATGACATAGAGTCACCTCATTAGTGCCAGAGCAGCCAATCCAGTATTGCCCCAGGATATGGGTGGGAAGGGATCCTGCTCTGTTTTAGGCCCTCCAGCAGCTCCTCAGGAATTTATTTCTTTCTGTAGGTGGAACGATAAGGAATTTGCTTTCTTTCTACTGTAAAATTCAAAAGATCCTAGCGCAAACATTTCAGATCTGATAGCCTGAATAGCTTTGAATTCCTGTAGTCACAAGCAGTGATGTTCTACAAACAGCCATAAAGACCTTGAGGCATTCATTGCATGTGCAGTTTCCCCTTGCTTATTCAGAAACAGCAGATGACATGTTACAGTGATGCAAGATGTGCTCCTGTGAGTAAGGGGAAAGGCATCCAAGTGGAGTGGGCTCCAGAACGAAGGGAGCAAACTCTCACCATCCACATGTGTGAGAAAATTTGGAGCAGCATTTCTAGCTGAAGCATTTCTATTGCTGCTCTGGTTCTGTGCCACTGTAACCAAGACCACGCTTTAGCCTAACACATTGCCAGGCAGCCCCAACAGCAACACTGCACTGGGCACAGGGACAGAGTCATGTATGCCAGGGTGTCATCTTCATCCCTTTGCAGCTGAGGGTCTGTTTATCCTCCCAGGATTTTCAAGGTGTTTTGTTGGATTTTTATTACCAACAAAGGATTTACACTGTACTTAATGCAGTGATTTGGCTTTTAAAGGTCTTTTCTCTTCTAGGAAATGGCTTCACACTTTTATTGTTGTTGTTTTAAAAGTTAAAACAGTTCCTCTCCCATTGTGTTTCCTCCTTTCCTGAAAAGAAGTGTCATCTCTAGAACACCAATGCCTGCACACAAAGTTTTCATTTCTTGTGGAAACTTGTCTTGAAAATATGTGTGTCAGCTGTTTTATACTAGAATCAGTAGTGCACATAAAGAAAAAAAAAGATAAAAGACAATTAAGTGTAATAAAAAGTATAGCTGAAGGGGTTTGAGTGGTATCTCCACATCAAGAAGTTACATCACGCGTGAAAACATCAGATATACTCTCAAAGCTCTGCAGTTGTTATCCTTATTAGCAGTGTTGTTATTACTGCTGGAACAAGTACGAGCTCAGGGCCATGGAAGCAGAAGAGCTCAGGGCCACATCCTGCAGTACATCTGAAGAGGAGCCTGACCAAGACCAGCAGCAATAAACAAACTTGTAGAGAAGAGATTAAGGAGCGGTTTTGGTAGCTGCATTTTTTTTTTTAAGAAATGTTTTATTGGGAAGGAGCATTTTGAAAAATGCTTGTGTTGTTTCTCTTTCATGTTGAGCCTGTGCTCTTCTTGTTGACACCAATGTCACCATCCTGGGGCAGCTACTGGCGTCTCTCTATTCTGCCACTGGGGACATGTGTCAGGTGGGCAAGTCCTGCCCAGTCACCTCACCTCTGAAATTGCCTCAGACACAGTGAAGCAACTGACATAGGAAATTGGGTGAGTTCCTAGAAAAGAGGGAAGTTTACTTGTAAAGCTTTCCCCTAGGCAGAAACTGCCTGTAGCCGATCTGTGTCCACTGTCCCAGGGGAGACGCACAATCCGAGCCTACCTTCCCCTTCAGCCACCAGCATGCCCACAAAAAGTGCCACACAATCTTTCCACTTCCATGAAAACCATGAAAATCTTAGCTCTTTACCTTAAAGGAGTTCCTTTGGCCTCATCTGTGGCTGAGGAGGGAGGGGCACGTCTCCAGGTTTTCTTACTCTACAGGGACCGTTCAGAGGAAAGAGCTACTCCTTTTTGTAGGCTCCTGGCTTGACTCATCAATGCTAAACAAAGACAAGTCTGATTCAACATGTTCCCTTTAAAATGGACTACTGCAGGCAGGTTGGCAGAATTAAATGTGGCCAAAGGTGGGTATTTTTGCAAACAAATCAGAGTTTTTCAAAAAGCAAGCCCCCTTTCCCGTTTTTCGCACGCCAGCTGCTCTGCTGCCTGGAAGCCTTCCAGAAAAAAGCACAAAAAAGTTTCTGGATGGGCTGCAAATTAATTCAACAGCAGTTCACATGTTTCACTTAGCTGCCGTTGCCAGTTGAAAGTAAGGTTAACAGATTATATTTGCCACTTCATAAAACACTACAGGAATTACAGCCTGACTGCTCCGCATGCATGGAGATTTGATCTGAGGTTCAAGAAGTCAAACTCTCTAGCACAAATTAAACTTCCTCTTGTTAAAGTTTCATAAATTGCCATCAAGGGAGAATACTGTACAGACGTACACCATGCCAGCTGGTATCCTGAAAGATGGCTTTGCCACTTCATCAGAGAGAGGAATCGCACCAGTTTTCACACGGAAACAAGAAAGCAGAGGAATTTATGTTCATATTGCTCCGCGTGGGTCACGTCCTCTGCTGGTCTGTGCTGCCGGCGCTCCGTTGCGCTCAGCTGTACCAACACAATCTGCCCCCAGCTGGGGACCTGAATTGTAAAAAGAAGTGTGCTTCATTTGAATGCTGGCATTTTACAGGTGGGCCTCCAGGTAAAATCCCTACGCTCCTCAGTGTGCTCTGCGTCCCATTTTCAGTTAGTACCAACATCCCATTCACAGGCCAGTTAGGAGATTGGTATTTGTGCACGTGCGTAAGTGTGTGAATACAAATTTATGGCTAGCTGGAGCACCGTAGGCCCAGATTACACTGCTGGCTCCGTCAATTCATCATCATCAATGTCACCTCAAAGCAGACTTAATTTATCAGGCTTCATAGTTACAGGACACTGTTGGATTGGATCACTCCAGTTTAGCAGCTTGTTACTTAGAATCTGGAAAGGTCTTTCTGCATCTACAGTTACCTGTTGTGCTTTGCAAAATGGGATGGACCACTTATGTAAAAACGATCTTGAGGCGTACTTACAGCACCATAAAAGATTTAAAAATCAGCCTTTCTTCAGCTGCAGAAGCAGGACAGTTCCAAAGGCAGCTGAAAGATCTCTGTGCTGGATAAAACTTTGGACAGAACACAAACCAGAAATGTCTATGCTAGCAAGACTGTGATTTTTAAAGCGAGGTCTGCCGGCACTTGTTACACTGCTGCAAATTTAGCTCTGCTCCTGTGAAAACTTTAAAACATATAGAGGTATTGATGGGAACCTCATTCACCTTTCTCCTTCATGATGCTTGTGAACAATGGTGGTCCACCTCTCCAGGAAAAGCTTACAGAGGACATATGAGGTCATTACAAGGTCTTCAGACAATAGTCTGGAGAGGGCTGCAGACATTTCCAAAGCATAAACATCATCTAGTAGTGAGCTCTGTGTTGTAGGCAGCAAGTACAAAGCATCCAGTACATGAAAGTGCCTGGCATCTGAAGAATTTATGCACCCATTGTTCGCATGAACAATGTGAGTCCCGGGGAGCCTGGACACCCAGAAATAATTCACCCACTGTAGGTGGCCATGCTGAATTTGCAGACTCAATACCACTTGGCTGAATTGAGGATCTCTTCAGCTGGCATGCAGAATCATGGCTTCTCATTTTCTTGAGTCATCTCTAGATTTGAACCATTCCTGAGTAACTGAGGGCAAGATATGTGGCAAGATCAAGAGGCCATCAGATACGTGTCTCTTGACTTATTTCAAAGTGCATTGCTTCAGGGAGCTTCCATCCAACAGGAGGAATCTAATGACCTAGCTCATATTAAGTCATTGAGATGTTATTTCAAAGTCTGAATGCAAAGTTTGTGCTTATACATTGTGCTGTTGAAGGGCTTGGCATGAGTAGAGAGGTGGGAGGTAAAGGGCACTGCTGTCTGTCTGAGGGATCAGTAACAAGTAGTGGCAGCATCTTGCCACAGGCAGGCCACAATATGAAAGTCTTGATAGATACTGCCATTCAAGATTTGTAGTCATGATGCAGGCACTGCCTCAGACAGTGCAGATCTCTCAGAGCGAGCTAAAAGTGAGAGCTCAAATGATTTTGAAAAAGAAATTTTTTCTCCAAGCCCAAATTCAAATGCCTTCAATTTCTTTCAAAGCATCTTCTCATACACTGGATCCTCTGTATCTCTCAATAATCTGCCTCTCAAGCACCACCTCGCTGGGTGCCAGCCTCACTCCTGGAGTGCACGAGGACAAGGCTGAAAGCTTAGTGGTGCGGAGGCATAGATGTAGAGAGCTGACTGGGAGGGTGAAGAAAGTCCATGAGCTGTGTCTTTTCCATTTAAAGTATCACCTGCACCCTTCTGTCTCTCTGCCAAAGACAACTGGCCTCCAGAATTTGTCAGTGTTGGTCTCAATGGTGGCAAAGATGAGATGAGCCAGGGCATCTAGTTTGTCTCAGCTTCCACTCATCAAAGCTATACTTCTTCTACTGTTTCTTCCCAATTCATTGAGGTGCAGACACCTACTCTCCTCTCCCATCCCGTTCATTTGTGGTCTGAAGTCACAGGCTGCAATGTGGGGACCAGACCATTGTGCTTGATCAGGAATCAAATCAAATTAAGACCCTGACCAAAGGCAGCATTAAATGGTGGTAGGCAGCAGCTCATTTCTGAAAGCACCCTTGCTTGACGGGAATTGGTGTTAACATGTCCCTTTGAAGAGCCTCCCCAGGTCAAGGTTTGCAGAAGCCATGCAGACTGTATGTGTTTTCCAAACAAAGACTGCACAAAGCCCAACTATTGCAGACTGTTGATGGCTTCTAGAAGGGGCTGAAAGCATCATCGGCACAGCATAATTATTCATAAGACAGGCCAATTTCTACGCTCAGTACAATAGTTCTAAACAATACTTGATGAAAATCAGTTCCCAAGTCTGTTGAGAGGGTGATGACACCCCTGGTTAGGTTACTAGTCCCACTGGTGGGCTTAATCTCAAGTAATCGTATGAGAGGTAGGTGTTGCATAAGAACGTGACCCCATGAACCAGGACACCAAGCTCCTTTGTCTTCTGAAGCAGGTTTCCACGGGATGGTACTGGGTAGAACAATTTAAAAGAAAAAAATAAAAATCCTGAAAGCATTCAAGGGGGTATTTCTTTAATCTTCCAGAATCCAAACTAATCACAGGTAAAGGGACTCGTTTCTGCAGTGGTAAATGCCCATGAAATATTAGCTCATATCCCACTGCTGTGGGACCAGGACATTTAGTGGTTGTTGGTATCCTCACAGATCGCCCTCCTAAGTGAAACTGCACTCTGCTGTTTTGCCAAAAAGCAGGAGTCATTTTTGGTTTTCAGGGGGGCTTTCTTTTCCTAGATGAGAGAATGCAGATATTCATACATGCTTTAGAGATGCTTTCAAAACACAGGTGCAGAGCCTTGGCACCAGCAAATTGCTCCTGCTTCTTCAGAGGCTTCTTCAGAGGGTTTTTATTGCTTTAATTGTGACTTTTAACACTGGTAAGGATGCTGACTATGTTGGCACATGGGCGGCTTCTGTGCAAAAAAGTTGATAAAAACAATGGAAGAGATGCTCTTCTGCCTTCACCCTATTCAGGAGTCCTTTGGCTCTAACTTTTTCTTTAAGCCCAGCCCAAGTCATCAGCAAGGTTAGAACAGTTTTGTAGTCGTGGTCATGAATAATCACACCTTTTTTCCCAGCCAAAGTCTTTAGCTGCACATGTAACTACTTTCCTACTAACAAAGCTGATCAACACGTGAAGTGTTGTAAATGGGAGCCTTCTGTTGCAGGCGTTTTGGTCCCTTGCACTCTCAGGGTTGTGTGTCACAGGACAGCTCAGGGTGCATTGCCTTTGGTTGATCATCAAAAGCTTTGCGAGGGTGGGAGAGGAGGTAACACACCACTGGGATCATCCTTTCCCCACCAAAGGCACCTTGGAGCAACACTCCCTTTATACACAATGTAGATGCTGCAGGTGCCAGACTGGTTTGCAAGCAGTGGTGAGCAGACACAAACTAGGCCACGAAGCACATTAAGTCATGATTGCTTTTAAGAGGTTTGTTCAGCCTTCTGCTTACCACCTCTAGTGGTCTCTTGTTTTCCTTAATGAAGTTATGCAAAAACGCTCTTCAGTGAAACTGTCATTCGGGATTTTCTTTCTTCCCATCAAGTTGAGATAAAAAGGACTTGCCTGCAGCCTGAAAATTTGCTTCCTTCAGGAAATGGGAAGCAAAGAACTTGAATGCTTTGTATCAAGAACCTTTGACTGATGTCGTTTACCTGGATTTGAGCAAAGCCTTTGACGCTATCCCGCACAACATTCTGGTCTCCAAGCTGGTGGAACATGGCTTTGTTCAGTGGACCACCAGAAGGGTAAGGAACTGAATTGATGGCCACACCCAGAGAGTGGTTGTCGATGGGTCCATGTCCAAGTGGAGGCCAGTGACAAGTGGTGTCCCTCAGGTATCAGTCCTGGGACCAGTCCTTGTTCAACCTCTTTGTTGGTTACAAGAACAGAAGCATTGAGTGCACCCTCAGCAAGTTTGCTGACGATACCAAGCTGTGTGGTGCAGCAGACACACTGGAGGGCAGAGATGACATCCGAAGGGACCTAGACAGGCTGCAGAGATGGGAACAGGCCAGCCTGATGGGGTTCAACAAACCAAGTGTAAGGTCCTGCATCTGGGTCGAGGCAATCCTAGGCACAAATACAGGCTGGGCAGTGACTGGCTGGAGAGTAGCCCTGGGGAGAGGGACTTGGGGGTGCTTGTGGACGAAAAGCTCAACATAAGCCAGCAGTGTGCACTTGCGGCCCGGAAGGCAAACTGGATCCTGGGCTGCATCAGGAGAAGTGTGGCTAGCAGGTTGAGGGAGGTGATTCTCCCCCTCTACTCCACTCCGGTGAGACCCCACCTGGAGTACTGCATCCAGTTCTGGAGCCCTTATTACAGCAGAGATGTGGATGTCCTGGAGCGTGTGCAGAGGAGGGCTACAAGGATGATCAGAGGGCTGGAGCACCTCTCCTATGAGGCCAGACTGAGAGAGTTGGGGCTGTTGAGTCTGGAGAAGAGGAGGCTCCCAGGTGACCTTGTTGTGGCCTTCCAGAATCTGAAGAGGGCCTACAAAAAAGGCTGGGGAGGGACTATTTAGGATGGTGGGTAGAGACAGTACTAGGGGGAATGGAGCAAAGCTGGAGATGGGTAGATTTAGAGTGGATGTGAGGAGGAAGTTCTTCACCGTGAGAGTGGTGAGAGCCTGGAATGGATTGCCCAGAAAGGTGGTGGAGGCCCCATCCTTGGACGTGTTTAAGGCCGGGCTGGATGGGGCTCTGTCCAGCCTGATGTAGGGTGGGGTGTCCCTGCCCATGGTAGGGGAGTTGGAACTGGATGATTCTATGGTCCCTTCTAACCCTGACTGACTGTATGACTTGGTCTAGGTGATCCTGCTCTGGCAGGGGGATTGGACTAGATGATCTTTCAAGGTCCCTTCCAATTCTATGAATCTATGAATTTCAAGGGGTAAAAATTATCCTTGACCCTGCTGTTACGTCTAAGTTTTCATAACCTTCTCTCCACCCTACTGGCTTCAAGATCAGTCTGTTGCACTTCTGCTTAGGTCTGTTTTAATTCTGGTCTCTTAGTGCTGATTTCTGTGTGTGAGACATGGAAGCCACACCCCAGTCTATTCTACTCCCAGGCAGTAAGGACCTTGTGCTAAATAAACACTCAACAGTACTTCTGCATCTGGTTTTATTGGCAGCAGAAAGGAGACATTATATTTCTCTGGAAATCTGATAAAGCCCTGACGTACAAATACTGGCTCTCAAACGCAAGCAGTCCAGCTCCTCTGGGCTGACAGTTCAATGCTTGAGGCCGAGAACAAGATTTCTCACTTTTTCTGAGCACTGTAAACTAGACAATCTTAAAATTAGCAACTTTCTACCAACAGATAACCACCCCTCAAGGCAGCTTCTGCAGACTGCCATGCTCCCACGGTACGCCGGCTTTTCAGCTGTTCCGCTGCACTTGTGGATCATTGCACAAGTGTCTTTCTTGCACAAGTATTTAGAAAAGTTGGATCGTTACTTGATACAGGCTGGGCCAATGCCCGATTGTTGTGCAGTCTGTGCCATACAGTGCCACAAACGTCCTGCGTGGCCTCGATAAGTGCCTGCATTCTTCTCATTTCTCAGTTTCCCATCATCATACTGCGCATTTTCTTGCTTCTGTAACTTGTCTCTGAATTCCTCAAACTAGGAAATACCCCTCTCTACATAGGTGTCTTTATACAGGCCTGGTTAATGTTTTCAGACGTTAGAAGCATTATGATTAATTTTATTAAAAACTGCTGTTGGCTTTCTCATTACAATATTTGGGATTGTTAAAGTATTATATATACACACGTATTTATATATTTATTTAAACTGCTTTTGCGAGAGCCATCCAACTAGCATCAGATATGGAGAAAACAGCCAGATCTGTGGACTGGTGCTTGGATACAGGAAGGATGTATCCAAGATACAACAGAGATGAAGGAAGGAAAGCAACACCCTTGAATCAATTGCAAATGAGATTTAGTACTTGGAACAGGAGAGCCTTGCTGCAGAAGAGGTCTGCAGCTCTTGTCTCTGCTATGGCCTGTGTGCCCTTTCCTGACTGTGGACAAAAATATCTCTGGTGCTGTGTCCAGGAGCCCTGAAAGGTGCCAATCCCCTCACTGCCCAGTAGCAATGTGAGCATGTCCCGTTCTGCTGTCATGTTTCTATCCTCCCTCCTTCCTTCCCAACCCGCTGGTTGCCACCCTTTGAAAGAAGGTTTCCAAAAGGTATTTAGGGAGGAGATGGTTCTAGTAGCATTTTTCACCTTAGATGAGTAGAGCGAGCATGGTTGGGAGAAACACGGAGAAGGGAAGGGCTTGAAGGATGAGTTTACAGAAAAGCAATTGGCAGAGTTAGATTGTATGGTAAAAGAGAAAGGAAACATGGTCACTACAGAACTAAGGACAGGGTAGAATCATAGAATCATAGAATCATCAGGGATTGGAAGGGACCTCTAATGATCATCTAGTCCAATCCCCCTGACACAGCAGGATCACCTCACTGGAGAAGCCATGGAATCAGAATCACTCAGGGTAGGAAGGAACCATCATCCAGTTCCAACTCCCCCCAGCACAGGCAGGGACACCCCACCCTAGATAAGGCTGGACAGAGCCTCATCCAGCCCAGCTTTAAAGACCTCCAGGGATGGGGCCCCAACCACCTCCCTGGGCAACCCGTTCCAGACTCTCACCACTCTCATGGTGAAGAACTTCCTCCTCACATCCACTCTAAATCTACCCATCTCCAGCTTTCCTCCATTGCCCCTAGTCCTGTCGCTACCTGCTATCCTAAATAATCCCTCTCCAGCCTTTTTGCAGCCCCCATTCAGATACTGAAAGGCCACAATAAGGTCACCTGGGAGCCTCCTCTTCTCCAGACTGAAAAGCCCCAACTCTCTCAGTCTGGCCTCATAGGAGAGGTGTTCCAGCCCTCTGATCATCCTCGTGGCCCTCCTCTGCACATGCTCAAGCATCTCCACATCCCTCCTGTAATAAGGGCTCCAGAACTGGATGCAGTACTCCAGGTGGGGTCTCACCGGAATGGAGTAGAGGGGGAGAATCACCTCCCTCGACCTGCTGGCCACACTTCTCCTGATGCAGCCCAGGATCCAGTTTGCCCTCTGGGCCGCAAGTACACACTGCCAGCTCATGTTGAGGTGTTGAGCTTTTCGTCCACAAGCACCCCCAAGTCCCTCTCTCCAGGGCTACTCTCCAGCCAGTCACTGCCCAGCCTGTATTTGTGCCTAGGATTGCCTCGACCCAGATGCAGGACCTTACACTTGGTTTGTTGAACCCCATCAGGCTGGCCTGTTCCCATCTCTGCAGCCTGTCTAGGTCCCTTCAGATGTCATCTCTGCCCTGCAGTGTGTCTGCTGCACCACACAGCTCGGTATCGTCAGCAAACCTGCTGAGGGTGCACTCAATGCCTCTGTCCTTGTCACCTACAAAGATGTTGAACAAGACTGGTCCCAGTACCGATCCCTGAGGGACACCACTTGTCACTGGCCTCCACTTGGACATAGATCCATTGACAACCACTCTCTGGGTGTGGCCATCAATCCAGTTCCTTACCCATCTGGTGGTCCACCCATCAAACCCATGGTCCACCAGCTTGGTAAATGGAGAGTTTGCCAACAGCGGTGGATGAAGATGGAGCAAGGGTGGATTGAGTGTGAAAACAGGGACATTGGATATTGCTGATAGTGAGTCCTTATGATTTAAAACACAAGCAACTAGGACTTGAGAATTTCTCTCACACCCCAGGACCATTCTGGCCTGAAGAACACAGAAGGATAAGACTGTTTTTAATGGGAAAAAATAGTCCATATCAGTTTTAAAATTTAGTCTTTTCTCCTGTAGTAACTGTCTCTGTCCTTTTTAAGAATTGCAGGTGTGAGATTTCTGGCAAGAAACATCTCTCCCTAATACCAAAACAGAGCAGCCACCTTTCAGGAGACAGAAGGGTCTAGTGCAGCACGGATGGAGAAAGCCTTTGCTGAAATACTCAATTCAGCATGTTCACATGAGTTCTGACTTCATCAAAGTCAGAAAGACGGATCCTTCAAGGGTCAATATTTTTAAGTGACAAAATTGGCAGTATTAGTGCCTTTCACAGTGCTTGTGTGGTGGCTACATTCAAGGAATGTGTTATCTTGTACATTAAAAAGTCACTCAGAGTGTTATGGAAAAAGAGTATCTACAGATAACGTTGACACAAGCAAAGCTGTAAGTACTTAACTGCTTATCTCTGCTTAAGTGTCCTCTTAGAGACACACGTCTTCATACACAACTTCATTTACAAAACATAGGTATGAATGAAATCTGCACCCCCAGCTTTTCCATTTGATTATTTCAGATAAGGTTTAGATTCTTTTCTTAGCTATTTGGTTGAAGTGGATGTGCCTGTCTGTCAAATATGGGCTTCTTCTGAAGAAATTATGTGAGTCCTGTTCCCACGTTTTCTGTAATGAAGTCGTTTCTCCGTTTTGCCTGGAATAATGTGTAGGATTTGTCCTTTCAGGTCAAGGTTGCACTTATAGTTCTAAATGGGCCTTTGTAGCTGAATGCTAGAGATGTGATTCAGTGCAGAGCAATAGCACACAGCTTTGGTAACTAAGAAAATGCTTATCACATATACACATTACAAGAGTTTGAGAGCTAAATCCTTCTGTTCGAGGCACACAAAGGGAGCAGAAGATGTGCCAGAGATGCACTGAGACCAGTTGGGGCGCAATTATGTGATAGGTTTGCTTTGATGGTAAAGCTGGCTTCAGATGTTCTGCTGAAACAGAAACACATTCCAAACACTGTGGTTCATAACTTAATTTTCCAATAAAATATGTGTGCCCTTCAAAAAAAAAGCATTTTTGTTGAAACAAAGCAGTCACCAGTATTAGGCCAGAGTATAACACAGAACTTCCATGTGCTCCGTGGCTCAGAGGAGAGTTTTGCCAAGCTGGATCAGTCGAGGTCCATGTTCTCAAGGAAAAGATTGAAACAGCTGCAGTGTGTAACTGCCATCCCAGAGTTTGGCGGATTTGACACTTTACACCTGGGAGGTTTTACATCACAGAGGGTTACTGGACCTGAGCGTTAAATACGTGAGCCTGAGCATTGTGAATGTCACAACAATAAGGCTGATTTTGGAAGGATTTTTTCCATAAATGAGTCTCCTGCCTTTGTTCGTAGACACAATTCAAGTCCATGTACTGATACGTTCAAGCACTACCTTCTCCCCCTTCTTCTTTTCCTTTTCTTCAGGTAAGAACATAGTACAGAGCATTCTAAGCTTACAGGAAATGACAGTGATGTTAATCACTGACTAATCAGGATCTCTAACAAAGGCACTGCTAGTCTGAATACTCATATTGCCTTGGCATTAGGGATGTCAGAACTGCCATTGTTCTGCTGATAGTGACGCATCCCCACTCTTCCCGCTCAGCATCTCCAGGATGTGGTTCTGATGAGAGCGAACTGGGCTGTTTCTTCTGAAGGGCTGTCCCTGTTCTCCAGATGAGAGGTAGAAGCACAGAGGCATGCAATGACTTGGCCAGATCACATGGGATCCCACAGAGAGTCAGGAAAGGAACGCAGATCTTCTTAATCCTGGCATAAGGAGGGAACTTTGTTTCTAATAAACAAAATATTTCGCATACCTGACACAAAAGGATGTCTCACAGTGATGAATGTCAGTATGAATACCTGTGGATGCAGGTAACATGTATACAATGTGTAGTGTGTGTGAGAGATACAATAATGTTAGATGAGTAACTCGTTCAGCCTTGGCCAGAAAGAGCTATTGTTGTGCTGGCTGAACAAATTCATTCCAATCAGTCACTGATGAAATTAACAAGCTTTACAATACTCTTCAGGCAAATCAAATGCTTGTGGAATGATTAGTCCCAGAGCCCCAACCTAAAAATAGGTTATGATGGAAAAATAAGGCTTAATGAAGGGTGAAGTTGTATGAAGATAGTTGTTGTCACCCTCCCCACCAGCATCCCAAGGCCACTGCTGTCTTAAACCCCCAAGATGATGCTTTGAGCCTTTCTTGTGGGTTTGCTGCTTTAGGAGACAGTGAAGGCAAGGAGTACTAGCAGGGCCAAGGAGGATTAGATGAATTCATAAAGAAAAGGAGCAAGCAGGGATGTGCCCTCTAATGTCACACATGGAAAATTCCAGTAAGATCTAAGGCCAGACACTTCTTTCCCATGACACTGCTCAAATATAGCACAAGTCACCTAGAGAGGCTGTGGGATTTCCCATCTTCAGAGGTGTTAAACACTAGCCTGGACAAGTGCCTCAGCAAGCTGACTAGCCCTACATTGAGCTGGAATAACTGAGTCGCCACAGTCGCCTCCCAGCCTCAATTATTTCTTGGGTCTCTGAGTTACCAGCTCTCCTCCTCACCTTGCTCACGTTCTTCCTAACACACTTTGATCTTGCAGGAGAAAGGGTTTGCTCTCCCCTCTTGTCTAGACACCTTCAGGATTCCCATAATACTCTCAGCACTCACATCTTTTAAGCCATTGCCATTGCCACCCCTAGCACAGGAAGCCTACAAAGATCTGTTAGAATTTTTGGCTGGGTATCAAGTAAGCATTCACTCACAAAAACATCAAACAGTTTCAGCCTGCCTGGTCCGTGTTTGAACACTTGAAAACGTGGAGGATGCACCCAGCTTGAGCTAGTTCTGGTCTGTGCACAGCCAACGCCTTGCTCTAGCCGTGCTGTCAATGCTCGCTTATCTCGATGTGAAGTGGCAGTGACAGCGTGAGATGTATTAACGGGAAAGAAGACACTGAACTTCAAGTGTCTGTGCTAGAACTGGGAGACGGCTTTAATGTTTTGTGTGTCTTCCTGCCCTGAAGTGTTTAAAACATTCACATCTTGTTTGCTGAACACTCTGAACAATACACATGTAGTTACAGACTGATGCCATAAATCACCTAAAGAACAAGATGGTCTTTCAGAACGGAGAGGGCCATTTGCAGGAAGTTTATTTTTTAAGTGGCAATATTTTTCCAGTTAGTAAGTTAGAAAGAAAAAAAGTGTCTCAGCTGTTGGGCCTGAAAATCACCTGGAAAACATTAGAAGAGGCCCATACTGAGTGTTTGAGGTTGTCTGCTTCTGTGTATGTGAGCACACATACGGGCAAGCATTGGAAAAAAGCACAGGTTATGGCTGCTCGATTTTAAATCAATCTATGAATTGGATTCGTTTTTATTTCCATTGTGCGGTCTATTGTGTGATGACTTTCTGCAGTGTGATCCATGCTATAACAGACTATAAAAAAGACAAGCTCTTCTTTGGTGGAAAATGCAAATTCTTTTATTCTCAGAAAGGTGGAAGAGCTTGTTTCAAGAACTTTGCTGCTTGGTTTTACAAATCTACCAGATGTCAATAGAACAAATTGATTTTACTTCCACTGACATTTTCCTGTTTAGCCTAATTTTTAATTTTTAAGTAATTAGAGAGTAAAAGACATAGCTGATGGCCAGAAGCTCCATGTAGACAAAATCCTGCTTGTAAGTCCAGCATAGTGTTTCTTCTTGATTAGAGAAGGTAATGTACCATTGCAAGAGGTTGCCAAGAGATGCAACAAACTCCCTAACACTTGAATTCTGTTAGTCAAGAACAGAGGGCACCAGCAGGGACTATGACGTGAAATTCTATAGCCTGCATGAATGATCAGAAAGATCTCTTTGGCCCTATGTCAAGTAATAATTTTCTGATTCAGTTCTGAGTTCAGTAAAAGGAGATGTGCATGGTGATGGGTGACACCCTGTTGACAAAGAGGTTTCTGTTTCAGAAGAAGTCTCCGGAACAGTCACTGCGCAGCCTGCTTGCGTACTGTGTTTGTCATGTACTCAGGTGTGTTATTTATATACATTTCTATGGGATCAACTTAATTACCCAAGGAGTGATAACTCTGAGGTTTGCAAGCATGGTTACTAAACACAGCAAGGGGTAGGCAGCTGCAAGGTGAAGTGGCTTCAGTTTAAGAGTTGTGTGACAGCACATGCTGTTCCCACAGACTCTCCAGGGAAATGTGACGTTCTCTCACTTCACACCAGCCTCTGACTGTGTAAGTGGTGAATTGGTGCTGTACATTTGGTCTTTGTCATGAAATGAACGGAGGAAGTGACTATCATCACTGTTCTCTTCCAAATAATAATGAAAGCCTCCCTTTAATTTTTACATACTTTTCAGTATTTGATCACCTGCGTCTCTTGAACAAAGTGTCCTCTTCTCAGAGGCACCTCACAGGATCTGGCAGTGCCACTAAGGCTTGGCTACAGCTCTTCTGTGCACATGGACAAGTCTCACCTTGGTACAAAGAGATCCTGACTTGAAATATCTCTGCTCTGAAAAGGCTTGTTGTATAGCAGTTACTCTGCAGACCCCTGAGACAGAGGAGAAATCGTGATGCTCAGTATCCCTTGGCTGCATCAGGGATTGCCACAATTCACATCAGGAGCAAAAAACTCCAAAAAACCAACAGGACAGACAACTAACTGAGGCTGCAGCCAAAGAAACTGAGAGAAATAAGTCAAATTTCTCAAATTCTAGAAAGTCACATCCATCTGCACCTCCTCCTAGACATTATTAGTCATCAGTGATGTTCTGATATGTTAAGCTGGATCCCGCTGTGGTCCTCCTTTGCTGGACCCTACAGGGTTCGTACAGGATGTCTGTGCTGATACTTTATAAGGGAACCTACTGCTGCACTTGGTATTTTCCTCAGATGAGGAAAATGAGTGTAGGGACCACAGAGGTGGGTCCACGCTTGTTGCCCCACAAATAACAGTAAAATAACTGAAAACCAGTCTCCTTCCTGGTATATGTACAGCATGGCACCTTGCAGCTCACTTCTGTGAAGGGTTAATGCTCTTCTCTTGTGTTTGTCTTCACGACTATCCTGCCTTTTGGAACTCTCCAAGTGCGGTGTGTCATGATCCAAGTGCAGCAATGCCCTTCTGCAATGTGCACTCTGGATCAAGAGATTTCAGATTGCTTTGGGAGAAGACGCTTTCCAGCACAAGCCCTGTGCTGCTGCTCTGCTCTCCGCGTCTAGCAGAGACTGAGCTCCGCGGCTCGCTCTGCACCAGCAGACCTCCCAGGGTTGCTCCTCCGCACTGCTGACGCTGGTTCGCACCAAGTCATTGAATCTCCAGCAATCTTCCTGTTTTCTTCCTTGCTCCTGTCACAATTTCCTAGAGATGAAGGGTGGGAGAAATTGTCACTTGTCACCAGCTCAGCTGTGCTGCCGAGTGGCTGCTGATAAGAGGAGTGCAGCCCTGCGACCTGCGCTCTGCCCCCTCCAAAAGGCCATTTTCTGCTCCTGGGGTTTTCTCCAGCCTTTCAGAGAAGGAAGGGGCTTCCATTGCAATGTGGGCCCAGGGAAAAATAATGTGAGGTAAAGAACAATCGGGAAGGAGGAGGAATGAGAAGAGGGCTCAGAGCCATTAAGCAAACAGACCTATGGCATCCAGACATGCTGCACTTGAACAGTTTCAACCCCATGGCCAAATAGCCTTGGCTCTCCTAAACCTTGGCTCTGGTAGGGTTGGGGGAATGAGGGAAGGGACAGAGGGAATAGTTTCACAAGGACATACTGTTCTTGAGCAATTTCTGTGCAGGTATAAACATGATTTCCTGTGGCTCCGATTGGTACATAAGTCTCTTCGCTCAAGCAGGGCTTAATGCGTTTGTTTACTGTGTGTGATGCAAGGAAAACTTCTTATGTGTTTAATTTATGAGCTGTCCTAATGGGGTGATACTTTTTGTGTGCCTGAGCTAGGGAGGGGACTGGCTACCTCTCTGTGGCTCCTAATTTCAATGGCTGAGGACACTGGCTTATAGACCTATGTGAATGGATGACTTAAAATCTACAGAGACCGGTGTATGATCAATAAATATAAAGTCCCTGTACTGAGAACATTCACAGACCCTGCAGCTTTCCCCAGGGTTTAGGTGCTGCTGTAGAGTTGCAAAAAAGACAGCAGAAGTGGTCCTGAAAGCAGGAGGAGTGAGTCCAAAAGAGCTCAACCTTTCTGAGCTGCTGCAGGAACTTGCAGCAGACATCAAGATGAGCAGGAGTAGAAATGGAGTGACTTGCAAAACCAGGAGAGCACAAGGACAGGAACAGCAGCAAGACAAGAGGAGGCTGGTGCATGAGGAGAGGGCCAAGGTGTGCAGAGCAGGTTAGAGGACATTTGCCCTGTCTGGGCAAAGACGCTCCTTCAAGAGGCTGTGAAGGCAGAGGAAATGGCAGTTGCTTGGTCAAGAAACCTGGAACAGGTAGAAAAATAGTGGCAGGAGGTGAAGAGGCAAAGCAGGTCTGAAGAAGAGTTCTGATACAAGGTAAAAGTCAGCAAGATTGACTGTGACCACAAAGCAGGAAAAATACAAAGACCTCGATGAAGACTCCAAGAAGAATGAAGTTGAGGTTGGTTGTGAACTGGGTCAGGAAATAATGGAGACGAAAAGGAAAAGAGAAAGCATCCAGATGGGGAACTGGGAGAAGAGCAGCTGGGGTTGTTGATGTGGCAGCTGGGGCAGACGTGCAACACAAGAGTACAAACCAATGTGCAAGCGGTAAAGGAAGCTACCTTATTCAGCGCAGCTCGTTCTTTGTATACCCTTTCTGCACACAGGTGTCCTTATTTTATTGGTACAACATATATATAAACAAGTGACCACTGGCGTTCAGCTTCATATGCCCCTTGTTCCATCTCTGTGCCAAGTTTCTCCTAGTGCGGTCAGTTGTTTACATTCTTCGGCTATTTTAGACTCCTTGTTCTCAAGGGTACACTTTAATCTGTCCAAGCTCTACAGACCCATCACAGCCCTCCACAGCTTGGACCAGAGATGTAGATGATGGAATGAGCTTTGAAAAATTGCTAGAACTGAGAGCAATGTGCTGTTCCAAAGAGAGTCATTGAAAGGCAGTTTGGGTACATCTGCCCCACAACAACTCCTGTGAAGGCAGTAAATTGTAGGATCTGCTGGCATGGGCCATTCTGCACAGAGCACGTTACTATAGCGGTGTTTACTTTATGGCAAACAAACTTACCCAGCACAAGTTACCTTGGGGACAGGCCTCCCTGCGGAGCAATAGCAGAGATACAGCCCAACTCATATCAGCCTTTCCTTAGGCTCTGCTCCCAGGAGGACTTGGTGGAGAAAGGCTTTAGTAGTCCCTTCAGGAAAGAAAAAGTTACCTGTAGTTTCCTGCTGACTTAAGTTTTAGAGCTGGATGTGTGTGCAAACCAATCTGTTCAACAAATCCACAGAGCTTTGGAGAAATGGATGCTGTATATGGAAACAGATGGAATTTATCTAGAGCTCTGGCTCAGTTCCAGCCGTGTAGTGAATGGGTGCAAGGGGTTGAAGAAGAGAATGAAAAAATCAAACAAGATTTCAAAATTTTGAATTTTCCTTGTTTTAGCATTTTAATTGGAAACACCATATTTTCTTTCTATTGTCATCCTATTTTTACAGTCACCCCCTTCTAAA
This sequence comes from Rhinopomastus cyanomelas, assembly GCA_013400115.1. Lineage (NCBI taxonomy): Eukaryota > Metazoa > Chordata > Aves > Bucerotiformes > Rhinopomastidae > Rhinopomastus > Rhinopomastus cyanomelas. Next base: position 92,843 of record VXBP01001908.1, on the reverse strand, counting down.
TCTTTCTTATAGGCCTACGTAATTTGCAAAGTCATTAAACACTCTTTTTCAGAAGGTCTACGTGGTCTGGTGTTTCCAAAGATTAGTAACAAGGACTGTTCTATACAGTGTAAGTGCTGGAAATGAAGCCTGGTGCATGGTAGTCAGCCTCGAGCAGAGCCCCTGGAGAGTTGCCTAGAGCTGGAAATGGCCATGCTCTTTAGGAAGAAGAAGTACATCACTACGAGTGAGAGGTGGGGAAGGAAGCATCCAAGGACCGTGTCCCTTCCTCAGTCACTCACAAGTCCATTGTATTACAAGTCCTGTGTGTTTGAGTGCAATATCTACCCTGACCTGGACATGCTTGTAAGCACGATGCGCTTTCTGATGTGTATGCACTTGCCTGCGGAAAACAGCAAAGTCACTTCCCCTGCAATGTACCTGCATGAGCTTACTGGAGAAATGTTTGTAATGATGTGGTGAGGATAAGTGTCTGGCTAATTGCAATCAGCTTAGGGTATAAAGATTCCTCTGGACTTCATCGGGACACATTCCAGTTTCTTTTGGCATCCAACTCTCACACTTTGTCTTCCAAGTCACTTCTAATGGCTGGGTTTAATTTATTCAGAAGATACTCGTTGTCCCTCAGTCTTTTCCCATTGATTTTAGCTTATTGACAGATACAAACTCCTCAGTCTCTGTTTTTCCAGGCTAGCACTCGCAGGTACTCTGTGGCAGGCAATAGGTACCATGAAGCCAACAGGAAGATAATTGCCGTGCAAAATGGTTTTGTCCCTGAGTTTACTTGAAGGTTTGCAGACTTTTATGGATCCAGGTACAAATGTGATGTGATCTGTGTGCGGCACAGCACCGTTTGTCTGTTGCAGGGATAGGAAAGAAATTCATGTGCCATCAGTACCAAAACATTTTGCAAAGTCTATCAGCACCTCATGTCATTCAAAAACATCAGTTGTGTCTTCTTTAGAATGAGCTACAAGAAAATGTGCTCAGGAGTTATAATCCAAAGAATTCTCCTTCAACAGGCTGACTGATCATGCCACACTCAGAAAGTCCGAGGTAAGACTGGTTTTCAGTGTGCTTGGTTTGAGGTTTTTTTCCACCAAAACTCCAGTTTGACTCTGCAGAGGGTATGTGAGCCATAGGTAAAATCTGTTTGAGTTGGGTAGCAGAGACTTCAGTTTCAGAAACTGCTCCGGGATCTCACAGCTGTGAGATCTCCATCACAGATGTGCGGTGACTGCATGAAGTAACACACGTGTACGCTCTTCCATAGTGGCTGCTAATTTATGAGCTTGCTTAGAACTTCAGCACTCTCTTGGTTTATGCTGCAACTTTTTTTGTTACACATAGGTGACATTTCCTGAACCAGGATGGCAACTGAATACGGGGTTGCCTCAAATCCTTGGCGAGGTCTGCTGCTCAGAAATTCCACCCTAAGCCCAGCCACTTCTTTTGTCACAGAGTATTATGGTTCCCTCTAAAAGGCCCTCAGAATAATGAAGTACTTTTGGTTTCTTTTTTAAATCCCGTAATTACATCAGATGGGAGAAAAGGCTTGTTTGAGACAAGACTTATTTCTGGTGAGAAGATGCAGATTGAATATAGGACACTCTTCTCTGGTTCTTTTCTTCTCGTATGTTGCAGACCTGCAGGTCTGAATTGTAATTCTCCTCCTGTTATGTCCAGCTCAGAATTACTACCATAAGAAAACACTTATTCGATTCAGGGTGTAAGTCACACCAAATGGATTTGACAGCCCCTCTGCAAGCTACAACTTCCTGAGAGGGACTCTAAAAACCAGGTTTGATGCAGCAGTGCTCTGCAAAAATAGGTGAAGGAAGGAAGAGCTGTTTATGTGGCTCTTCCATTGCAGCAGAAGGGGATTCCCATGCAGAAGGTGGGCATCCTACTCACTGGGCTGTAGCATACAGGCAGCACCCCCTCCCTGTTTCCCTGTCCTACACATGATTCTGAAAACCTTGTGACTCTTGTCGCTTTCCCTCCAAAAGACCCTTTTTTTTTTCCTGTAAAAGAAGTCTTCAGGTAGTCCCAAGCGAAACAGATCATTAGGTCTGGGAAAAAAAGTTTTCTTTGATCTGCTTTTTAAAGCTTTATTAGTTTTCTGAAACTCCAAACAAACAAACAAAACAAAAAATCAGGTTATTTCAAGTGTGGCTTAAAGATGCCATTAACTTCTCCTGGTTTTGAAAGATATTTTCTACAATGCTTGGAGGTAAACCCATGCCTAAGTGCTTCACGGACTGAATTCCTCCCGTCCTTGAAATGCTAGGAACATGTAGCCATGATAGCACAGTACGGCAGAGGTGTGCGGAAGGACCTCTTCCTGGGCTTGAGTTAAGAGCAGCCTTTCAGAGCTTCATTTCTAAACCCAGACAAATCTCTGGAAGTTGTTCTGACATGTATTATGGTAGTAAATAATCACATGGCATTTTATTACACCATCAGAACTCTCTTTGCATAGGATACCAGTGGATCTGGATGAAGCCAATTCTAATTACAGATAAAAGGTTTGATGCATAACAAGAAGATGCTATTTACACCCAATTATCCAAGGGAGGAGAGATAGAGATGTGTTCCCTTTTATCATTTTCATTACATTCCTTTTGAAATTAAAAGGCTTCTTCAATTTCTGAAGTTGCCACAGTCTTTTCAACTTGCCATCAGTAAGGTACAGGTTGTTTTCCACAATGTGTGGTGTAAGTTCAGACAATGGAATCTCCCATCTCTTCCTCAAATCCTGCAGGACACTGCATAGTGCTTGTTCACTCAGTTGTTTCCTCAACATCCCTTTGTAATCCCCTGGATTTGCATTTCATATATTTCAGGTCTGAGGCCTGACACCCTGCCTCTGATTTCCCATCACCTGAAGTAAGTCGCTGCAAATGAATGAAAGCTCCATACCAGTTACAATAGGTCCAGAAGTCTGCTAGGGAGGGGTATTGCCAGCCCACTGCCTGCTAACAGAGGCAGCTGGAATTGCAAAAGCCTTTTTTTACCCCAGAAAATCCTCTGAGGTAAGAGAGAGAGAAATGAAAGCAACCAGATGGACATGTTATCCCAAAGAAAGCAGCAATCAGGGATGGGGAAGACCCAAACCCTCTCAGCTATGTGCTGCTCACAGTCCAAAAGGCCTAGTGTTTACCGCTCTTCTCCTGGGCGCTCTGAGCTCAGCTCCTTTTCTTGATCTCAGAATAGGTCACTCACTTCTCCTCTTTGTTTCTCCATCTGCAAATTTGGGATGATGTGTGTAAAGCTCCCTGAAATCCTCTGCAGGGGGGTGCCATAGAAGTGGAAAGAATTAGCTATCAGTATCCTTGTTAATATTCTGGTCGACTCTGAGTGAAGTCACATAATCCTGTGTTTGGGTCGTCACTGTTTGTTGCTATGGAAATGTGCCTTATCAGATACCACAAATTTAGTCTTTGAGGACATCTGAGGAGGGGAGAAACCCTTTGAAGAGACACTTTTGCCAGTGGCAGGAAACTTTGTCAGAAAGAAGATAATTCACCTATTTGTTTTTGTTCTTGAAAATTTGCTGGAACGAGTCGATACGAGCTCCCCATGCTCACCCCCCAAGAGTTGGTATCTCTTACTCGATGCACTATTCCATAATGACCGCACATGCTGGGTGAATTTCCTGCGGTCATCTGTGAATGCATCTGGTAGGATCGTTAACACCAGAGCAGAAGACAAATGCAAAGTATGTGCTTGACCATATGGGTGAATGTGAGCTGCTTAAGAGCGTGCACCGTAATTGAGATGGAAAGTCTTACGAGAGAAGATCAGTATCCCCCCCATCTCTTTGGCAAGGGATTAAGGCAGTTGGTCTTGCAGAAGTATTCATAGAGTGTAAGGCCAAAGGGCAAGGTTAGGTCACCTAGACTGACCTCTTGCATATTACAGGTCATGAAATTTTATCCAGTGACCCCTGAACTGAGCCCTATAACTTGTGTTGAAGCCACAGTAAAGCTTCTAGCCAGACCAAAGTTGCCAACAACATCCTGTTCAGTTTGTTCCAGTGAACAAGCACTGACTGTTAAGACACAACGGGTAAGGATGGGTGCAGGTTAAACCAAGCTTGCTGCAGTAGGATCAAATCAAGAAGTGGCCCAACGTGGCTTCCAGATCTGAGCTGGTGGGGTTATATCACCTCAGTCCCTCCTAGCTCCAAGCTTCTGCATGAATATGCTTTTTCCCTGGGAATGTGCTGGCTTACCAAGTGACCACACAGTCTTCCTTGGCTGAAACAGAACATTTCTGGGCAGCTTGCTGGTCATTTTTACAGTTGTCTTGTCCCTGATGCTGTTTTTTAAATGTATAGATGCCCAACACGTGTGGGTACTCACTGTTGGTCCTGTGAGTTGACTCTATAGATATAAAAATCCCTTTCTGGTGTAAGTCCTTTAAGGACCTACTGTCAGATGAACAAAGGTCGCTTTAAGAGAAAACGTGGTTCAGGTTTTGATACTGTCTCTATTTGAGGTATTTCATGGCCGCACTCTTATCTCATGCTTAAAGATGAAACAGAAGCCACACCTTTATTTTCTTTTGCATCTCTGTATAAAGTGCGGTTCTCATCTACCAGTTTCTCACTGGGATTTTCCTCAATGCTTTCTAGAAAGATGATTTCAGACTGAAAGCAGAAAGAAAGCTCCTAAGACCAAGTTGACCAGATTCAGTTTTCTTAATCATAGCCTTCATTTTCAGCTATCCTGGCAGGTTGTAAAATCTCACTGATACTTGGGGGGATGCAGCCACTGGTAGGCAGAGCTGATAAGACCTGTTGCCTGAACATCAGGCTTAGACTATATTTAGCAGGCGAACACCTCCACCGAGACTAACAGAACGCTTTTACCATGAGAGACGGCCAACTCACAGAGGCATACGTGTGTGGTCTTAGCTATGTAAGTGTGTCTATATATGTGCACACTTGCATGTGCACATGTACCCATAGGCATTTGTATTTGCCCATAATCTTTTCTGTGACAAATATTTCAACCATTTAAATGAAATTGTCCAAACTTTAGTCTTACTAAAGGAAGGATTATATGTTGGAGGGTAACTGCATATTGTGCTCTATAAATTCCCTGTCTTATAAGAAAGATGATACAGCTTGAGGTTTACAACTTAGACAGTACAGACCAGGCTGGCAATCTGAACAGTAGCTGGCTGTCCCTGCATCTCAAGTGCCATGGTGATTTCTGCTATTGGAACTGAATCCACCAATTACAGGGCTGAACCATCAAACAAGACAGGATATACTTTGCTTTTCCGTCCAAACCAGCAGAACCTGCAAGCCTCTTGGTGCTTGTAATGAATATTTGTAGAATCATAGAATGATTTAGGTTGAAAGGGACTTTAGAGATCATATAGTTCCAAACCCTCTGACAAGGCAGGGACACCTCTTACTGGACCACGTTGCCCAGAGCCCCATCCAACTTGGCCTTGAACACTTCCAGGAAGGAGACATCTACAACTTCCCTGGGCAATATGTTCCAGTGCCTCAACACCCTCACAGTGAGGAATTAGTACTCTCTAAGTCACATTTTAAAATCGGGTTAACCAGAACTGCCTAAGGCATTGCTCATCAGAAGCAGAAATGGTGAGTTTAGATCTTGTTTGGACAATGTCCATTTCCAGCTCCATGCTATTACAAATTACCCCAGTGCCTGGGACATCATAACTCCTCTGACAGACTGCCAGTTTGCAGAATAGGTACTGCAGCCACTCTCAGGAGTCAGTGTTTCAGACATTCAAACTGATGTGACAGCCACAATACATGCCACTACTTAGTAAAACGCTGCTTAATTAAAAAGAAATCAAATTTTGTAGCTTCATTTCAAGCAGTTTGCTGAATCAGGATTCACAAGTGTGCTTGTGTCATTCTTTTTCCCTCCAGGTCAACTTTTGATCATTTTGACCACTCACAACAAACAGCTGGCAGAATGAGAGGGTTCTCAGCTGTGCTACACTCCTCGTGTTTTCTGTGAATATTTGCATCTGCTCTAAGGAGAGAGAAACCTCATTAGCTTACAGGGAAAAGCTGCAAAATTACCTCAGCCACAGCAGGGTATCTACACAGCCACAGCCGCATGTCATGTTTTATCAGACACCAGAGTCCCCAGTCACAGACCTTTCAAGCCTCGGCAGTTTGGCTCTGCCTCTCTGGCAGTTCTTGGAGCTACTTCTTTAAAACCTTGCTGGGTATGCGAGAATTCAGCCCACAGCCTACAATTATGAACCACACAAGCTTCTCCACTTACACTTTGAAGAGCTACAGCTCTTTCAAGATGAGCACAGTGCTTCTGTGGATGGGTCCTGACACTGCTGGGCTTTAGCATCAGTCACCTCCCTTCTCAAATTATGCAAACCTCTGCAGCAAGAGCCAGAGACTTATCAGAGAAACTGGAGAGCAATGAGCCTGTGTTCTGACAGCTGCATCAAAGGCTATTGCCAAATGCTTTGCTGCCCTTGAGTAAGGAGTTTATTCAATCAGTTGTTAAGACATCTCTAGGCTGTGCTGCCATTCAGCAGGACCTGGACAGGCTGGAGAGCTGGGTGGGGAGAAATGTAATGAAGTATAACAAGGGTAAGTGTAGAGTCTTGCATCTAGGCAAGAACAACCCCAGGGAGCAGTATAGGCTGGGGACTGACCTGTTGGAGAGCAGTGTAGGAGAAAGGGACCTGGGCCTCCAGGTGGACAACAGGATGACCATGAGCCAGCAATGTGCCCTTGTGGCCAAGAGGGCCAACAGCATGCTGGGGTGGATCAGAATGGGGGTGGTTAGCAGACTGAGAGAGGTTCTTCTCCCCCTCTACTCTGCCCTGGTGAGACTACATCTGGAGTATTGTGTCCAGTTCCGGGCTTCTCAGTTCAAGAAGGACATGGAGCTCAGAGCCATGAAGATGTTGAAGGGATTAGGACACCTCCCTTATGAGAAAAGGCTGAGGGAGCTGGGTCTCTTTAGCTTGGAGAAGAGGACTGAGGTGTGACCTCATTACGTTTATAAATAATGTGAAAGTTGGGATGTCAGGGGGGTGGAGCCAGGCTCTTTTCAGTGTCCTCTAGTGATAGGACAAGGGGCAGTGGGTGTAAGCTGGAACACAGGAGTTTCCATATAAATGCGAGAAGGAACTTTTTCACAGTGGCGTAGCACTGGAACAAGCTGCCCAGGGGGAATCTCCTTCTCTGGAGATGTATGACATCTGCCTGGATATGTTCCTGTGCGACTTGGTCTAGGTGATCCTGCTCTGGCAGAGGGACTGGACTAGATGATCTTTCGAGGTTCCTTCCAACCCCTGATGTTCTGTGATTCTGTGTTGGGGGACAACACCACAAACGATTTTTAGCTCTGAGCTGGGATGGACAGGAACCACTTGCATCTGGTTAAGCAGAACTGACTGGTAAAATGCACCCAGAACCCACCATTAACTGATTACTCTTTGGAGAGCTGTCATTTGTGGCTGCAACAAAGTTGATTTCTCCTTCTGTCCTAGCTCCATAGAAATCCTGCCCTGGAATTGCCTCATGACTGGCTGTCATTACCCTTGGCATTGCCTTGCACTGGGGCTCTGTATCCAAATATTTTTCAGCTTGGTGTCTTCAGGCAGTGGAGGAAATGCCTACTGCACATGCTGGTGACATGCCCCACATTCTGCTGGATGTGTCTAGCCTGCTGCTGACTGTATGACTGTGGTCTGCTTTCCTCTTGTGTACAGGCATGTTGGGATTTTCCAGCAAAAAATATATATGCCTTTCCACTGCCTCATGTTCCCTTTCATTGGATTTAAATGGTGCCAGCTAAAGCTTAAGGGTTTTAACTGAGCAAAACAAAAATAATGATGAAATGAAGCTGTAGGTATCCAAGGCAAGACTGATTGCATGTTTGCTGCAGATACCTGAGGGCACAATTTTGGGTTTTTTTTCACCTTGGCTGCTTGGAGTGAGGAGACGGACAGCCCCTTCTTTCTGGTGCCAAGCAATAGAATCAGAGCTAATGGCTGCAAGCTACACCAGGGGTGGTTTATTCTGGATATTAGGAAGAATTTCTCCACTGAAAGGATTATAAAATATTGGAACAGGCTGCCCAGGGCTGTGGCAGAATCACCGTCCCTGGAGGTATTTGAAAGACAAATAGGCATAGTGCTGAGGGACATGGTTTAGGAGTACCTAGCAGAGCTAGGTCAAAGGTTGGACTTAAACCAAAGATACTTGGTGAGTCTGTGACTGATGCCTCTCAGCTCACACAAATTTCAGCCCCACCATTTCCTGGCTTATTTTCCACTTGGAAGCAGTTTTTCACCTCCCCTAGCCATGTCTGCCCAATGCATCCCTGCTCCTTTCACTCCTTCCAACTGGAAAGCTCAGCCCTTTCTCCCACATTTCATAAAAGCTGCATCCTTATCTCTGTAAGGACAAACTAGGCATAAGCTCGTTTCCTAGTCCTCTACTCCGTGTCCACATTAGCAATGCACTTTCCAAGCCTCTTCCTTCCGTGCTCTTTTCTTAGGCTGGGCTCCCTTCTCTGGCTGCCTCCACCACCTCCCCTCCTCTCCGGGAAAAACCAGCACTCGCCCAGCCTCCAGCCTAGGAACGCCAACTTCCTCCTCCGCACGCAGCCCCAGCAGTTTCCTCTGACCGCCGCTGTCCCAGACACTCTGGCTCCTCGGCACACCCTCCACACGCACAAAAACACTACTCCAGGGCTTCGCTTTCTTCTTCAAAACTTCAGCACAACCCCAGCAGAAGGGCTGCTGAGGAAACACCTGTGCTGCTGTTGCCCCGTTGTGCCACCATCAGTATAGATGCCCTGACCAGCTCCACCAGCCATCATGGCTTGCTGCCACAGGTGCCAGCGTTCGCTCACATCCTGATACATCTGTTCCCTGTAGGATCACCCCAATAGTCTAAAGGAGGATGACTGTTTGCAAAGCAGATCTGATGGTTTGTTACAATACAAATGCCCTGTGCTTTGCAGGGGAGATCAAGATATTAATTGGATTAGTAAAATAATCGCTCCTCTTGGGTGGAAGTTTATATGAGACGTGGGGAATAATCACCTGGAGTTAGTGCCCACGGACAAGCTTGGCCCAAGGGGCCAAGGAGGTGTATCTCTCTTGGGGGAACCCTGTTTGCTCAGCTGCCTTTCCAGGTGCTATGACTCACCCTGCCTCACCATCAGCTTGTGTAACGGAGGACAAATCCTTCCCTGCAAGCAGCTCCTGTTGTAGCTTGCTTGAAGGTAGTCTGCTCCACACATGCAGCCACCCTGGGCAAAGATGTCAGGGATGGTGATGGGACCTGGCCTTGTCATTGCCACATAGCAGTGAGTCTGATAGAGCAAGTGAAGCATGGACCATCCCCAGCAGCCTGTGCCTGGTCTGTGCAAATGCCTATGTGACTGCTGGCAAAAGGACAACCTGGCTTTCAGCACAACTCTTGACTTTGACGCTGCCAGCTCTCAGACAGCTGTCTCTTTTCAGGTCTTATGAACTAAGCAGGTTTGGAACAAGCTGCAACTTGGCAGAGACATCCAAAAAAATTTCAGGTGTTGCAGGAAGTGCTTTCAGGATGGGTCACCCTAGGACTAATTCAGTGCTGGTAGGGACCATGACACTCCACGCTCAAAAATGCAAAGCTACTTTTAATTTCCTGGTGGCTTGTGGCCACTAGAAGCACCATGATCTCCCCTTCCCAGGTGTTGGTGTCTGAATGTAATTGGCCAAGCCTTGTATTAACTTACTTGATTTTCTGCTGCAAATTAAACCAGAGAAGTTTTCTCCTTTGTAGGCAGTTGTTGAGAAACACTCTTGGCTTTGGAAAGCTCCTGTGTTCCAGTCTGAAGCAGTTGTGTTGCAGCGGCAGATCCATATTACTTAGATAAAGCATTTGTCATCTGTCTGGACATCTTTCAGTCTGGGGAGAGCTCTATGGTGATGGTTACATACCTTGAACTCATTTGGGAATTTTACTGGGGAACATGTGCAGAACTTGTCTACCAAGGGGTAGGGAAAATCATTCTAGTCTTTACATTTTTTTTTTTACTTAATCTACATACACTCTTGCAAATGCTATCTGGAAAGCCTGGCACAGCTGCAGGATCTCAAGCAAATCCTTTGTCTACCTAAATCATGGGAGGCTGCTTTGGGAAATAGTGCCAGTGATGTCAAGAGATGTTCCTTATTCAGTGGGGTGACAAGTAAGTCCACTGCAGAGCCACAAACATGATGAAGTGATTAGAACATCTCCCTTATGATGAGCGGCTGAGAGAGCTGGGTCTCTTTAGCTTGGAGAAAAGGAGACTGAGAGGTGACCTCATTAATGTTTATAAATATGTGAGGCATGAGTGTCAGGTGGATGGAGCCAGGCTCTGCTCAGTGTCATCTAGTGATAGGAAAAGGGGCAACGAGTGTAAGATGGAACACAGGAGATTCCACATCAATATGAGAAGGAACTTCTTCACAGTGAGGGTGTTGTAGCACTGGAACAGACTGCCTGGGGCGATTGTGGAGCCTCCTTCACTGGAGACATTTAAAACTCACCTAGATAAGCTCTTGTGCGACTTGTTCTAGGTCATCCTGCTCTGGCAGGGGGATTGCACTAGATGATGTTTTGAGGTCCCTTCCAATCCTTAATGTTCTGTGCAACATTTAATTCAGGGGTCCTCAAACCCTGGCCTGTGGGCTGGATACGGCCCCCCTAGGGTCTCCAATGCAGTCCGCTGGTATTTACAGATCCACCCCCCCCCCGGGGTTGGAAGCTGAGCAGCCGCAGATGATGTCCTGCTGCCTGTGCGGCCAGGCTGAGGAGGGGGGCAGTGGCATCAGCAGGGTGGGCAGCTCCCCCGTCTCTGAAGAACACTTGCATCACTTGCTACGACCAGCAGTGACAAATATGGAACCTAACATTGACCATCTCATTAGCCAAAAGCAGGTCCATAGTCCACATTGAAATATTGTTTGCTTTTGTTGGTTACAATTGCTGTTCGTTTTAAATACTGCATTCTTTTTCCTCTTTTTTGTGCACTTCTACAAATAAAATATGTGCAGTGTGCATAGGAATTCGTTCATTTTTCCCCAAACTATAGCCTGGCCCCCGAACAGTGTCTGAGGCACAGTGAACTGGCACCTTGTTTAAAAAGTTTGAGGACCCCTGATTTAGTTCTTTCACAGAGAGATGGAAGGTGGACTAGTGTGCAATCAGGAAAGCAATCCTGCATCTGTGACAAGAACGGGTTGTGGCAGGGCAGTAAGAGGACGTGAAGACATTGGTGAGTGTAAAGGAAGATCAGTGCAAAGAAAGATCGTCCCACAGAGCTCTGTGCACTGAGGATGCTTTTTGTTTGTCAGTCAGCAGTTTATGAAGTGACTTATCACTGCGGGTGGGTGATTCCACCTGGAAGAGATCTGACAGTCTCTGATGTCTCATCTTCCTACTCTGTGGTAGCCAGGAAGGATGTTTTCCTGTGTGATGTCCTTAGATCCAATGGTGTGGAAAGTACTCTTCCCTCTGAATCAAGTCAGGTGGTGAATTTATAAAAAGCCCAAAAGTTTACAATTCCATGAGACCTGATGGGATTCACCCACTTGTCTCTAAAATAGAGAGACATAGATGTGACAGATGGACGACTCTGTGGTTGAGGAACTGGCTGGATAGCTGCATTCAAAAAAGTTGAGATAATGGCTCAATGTTCAAGAGAACTGGTGTTCTCAGGGGTCTGTTTTAGGTCCAGTGTTGTTTAACACCTTTGTCAGAATCATACTCAGTGCCATTGAATGCACTCTCAGCAAGTTTGCCAACGACACCAAGCTGTGTGGAGTGGTTGACACACTGGAGGGAAGGGAGACCATCTAGAGCAGGGGTCCTCAAACCCCGGCCCGCGGGCTGGATACGGCTCCCCAAGGTCTCCAGTGCAGCTTGCCGGTATTTACCCCCACCCCCGATGTTGGGTGTTGGGGTGGTGGAAACCAAGCAGCCGCAGATGACTTCCTGCCGACTGTGCAGCCAGGCTGAGGCGGGCGGCTCCCCCGACTCCCTCCCTCCCTCCAGCTCCCAGGCAGGACAAGCCAGGCAGCACAAACTATAGCCCGGCCCCTGACACTGTCTGAGGGACAGTGAACTGGCCCCCTGTCTAAAAAGTTTCAGGACCCTTGATCTAGAGGGACCTTCATAAACTTGAGAACTGGGCATGTGCAAACTTCATGAGGGTAGCCCAGAATCATAGAATCATAGAATCATTAGGGATTGGAAGGGACCTCGAAAGATCATCTAGTCCAATCCCCCTTTAACATCAGGATCACATAGACCAAGGCCAACTGTGTCCTGGGCTGGATCAAAAGATGTATCGCCAGCAAGTCCAAGGAGGTCATTCTCTCCCTCTGCTCTTGTGAGACCTCACCTGAAGTCCTGAGTCCACTTCTGGAGTCCCCAATACAAAAAGGACATGGAAGTGTTGAAACTAGTCCAGAGGAGGCCACAGGCATGATCAGAGGGCTGCAGCACCTCTGCTATGAAGACAGGCTGAGGGAATTGGGGCTGTTCAGTCTGAAGGCTCTGGGGGTACCTTATAGCAGCCTTCCAGTACCTGAAGGGGGACAACAGGAAAGCTGGAGAGGGACTTTTAATGAGGACTCCAGAGGGGGGAATGGTTTCAAGCTAAAAGAGGGCAGATTTATGTTAGATTTTAGCAAGAAATTCCTTGCTGTAAGGTGATGAAGGCACTGGAACAGATTGCCCAGGTAGGTTGTGGATGGCCTCTCCCTGGAAATGTTCAAGATCAGGTTGGATGGGGCTCTGGGTAACCTTATCTGGTCAGAGGTGTCCCTGCCTTTGTCAGGGGGTTTGGAACTAGATGACCTCTGGGGTCCCTTCCAGTCTAAGCCAGTCTGTGATTCTATGAACTACTCCACCACTGAGAGGCAAGACTTGAAAGAATGTCTGTTGGGTGTCGGGGGTTGTCACCATGTTGCAGCTTGGAAGGAATGTCCTGAAAGGGCTGTCCAGGATCTCCTCCCTCAAGGGTGCGTCCCTGTTGTGTGTTGGGGAATTGAATGGGAAATGGGAGTTTGTTGTTGAAAGTAAAAGTGTTTCCCTGAACGTCCAGTTTGTTAATTTTTTTTGCCGGTCAAACTCATAAGAGGCCAGCTGGGCGCTCTCTGTCTTTGGCTATAATTAGTCCTAGATCTGACCAGCATGTCAGATGGTGACATTAGCAAGTAAGTGGCCCTGTCTTCAGAACATGATAGTAATACAAGCTCATGGAAGCCACAGGAGTAGATGTATTCTACAAATATATTTTTTATTAATTTACCATCTCCCTCTGAAGGTTCAGAACACTTTCAGTTCCTAATATGAGAGCAAAAGGATCAGACCTGCAGATTGAAGTGTCCCTGAAAAATATTCTTCTGGCTGACTGCTATCTGGCAGATTGGCTTTGCTGTCACACCCTACGTCCTCTAAAGAGATTTGCACACAGACCCATTTCTCCAGAGACAAACAGTAGGAAGCGTGTGTACCTCTGCAAAGGGTTGGGTGATTCAGCTAGGAGTTCCCAGAAGCAGCCAGTGGAAGGATGCAGTGCTTACTGGAAATGCTCAGGTGTCATTTCCCCATGAGAGTGTAGGTGGTTGAGCTGGCAACTGCACTCACCAAACCAGGGCACAGAGAGGACTGTGTTTTAGCAGTTGTCTCTTGTGGACGAGGTCTGAGCCACATGTTCCCCAAGGGAGTCTGTTTTCATGGCGTGTGTGGAAGGCAAGTAGGGGCCTTTGCCAGCAGCTGAGTACTAGGAGAAAAGGTCTCTGGCAAGGAAATAGAATAGAATACAGTAGAATACCATACAACAGAGTGGAATAGTGTACACCAGGGCAGAGTGAAATAGAATGGAATAGAAATGGACAAATTCGGTTGGAATTGAACTACAAGAACCATCTATCTAGTCCAACTGCAGGCTTGTTAAAGAACGTTGTTAAGGGTGTTGTTCTTGACAGTGACCCCTTAAACACTGACAGCATTGACCACCTCTCTAGGAAGCCTGTTCCAGTGTCTGACCATCCTCTTGGTAAGGAAAGATTTCCTAATGTGAAGTCTGAATGTACCCTTGGAGGTACAGCTTTGAACCATTCCCAGCAGGAACACATCAGCATCCCCTCTACAATTCCCTTCTCAGGAAGCTGTAGAGTGGAATGAGGTCACCCCTCAGCCTGGTCATCCCTCACACTATTTGTAGTATTCAAATAGCACAAAGTCTTTGTGTGCATTAAGTTTGCCATTAAGAAATTACTGATGTGCAGACATAAGGAACAAATTATTTTCCGTGAGGGTGATGAAATGCTGGAACAGGTTACCCAAGGAAGTTGTGGCTGCCCCTTCCCTGGAAGTGTTCAAGGCCAAGTTGAATGGTGCCCTGAGTAACCTGATCTAGGGAAAGTGTCCCTGCCTCTGCAGCGGGGTTGGAACTAGATGATCTTTAAGGTCCGTGCCAACCCTGGCCATTCTATGATTTTACACAGTGTGTGGGAACTACTAACAGTTAGTAATGAGGTTGTTATACACTTATTCTGAACTTTTATTCACCATGACACTGGCAAATCCTGGGCAGAAGGGTTGTGGGCAATGCTTAAGCAGTAAGTGGAAGTGCAACAAGAAAAGTTGTGCAACAGCTGTACGTGGCAGCATTGCCACATCTTTTTTTTACTCTTGACTTAAACTTGCTGAAAGTCAAAGCGATCACTATACTTGACATTCAAAACTGTTGTTTCAGCAAGGGCCTGGATTCTTCTTGCCTTATTTTACAGTAGTGAGTTGCTGGTTACCTGCTGGCATCATGGAGACATGGCTCAAGTGAGCCCTTCTTTGTCACTTGACAGGGCATCAGACAACAGCAGGATTGGTCTGTGCTATTTCCAGCCTTTTGACAGACATCCTATAGTCTTGAGAAGACCACGACTTTGCCTGACCAAGTCACCAGACTTGGTGCTCAGATGAATTGTGATGGTCTGTGATTGCCAAGACAGGTAAGACAAACTAATGACCCCTTCTAACTTCCAGCTGCATCATGCATTAGGTTGATGTTCCTCTGTGTGTGTTGCCTCATGGGGACTGGATCACGATAATTTATGGGACATGTGCAGAGGGGCCCAGGCCTGAGCCACTCTGAAGTGCACAGCCAATGGGATCAGTCCCCACCAGGGACCTCCATCTTACAAGGAGGCTGTAAGAAGGCTTGCTGTGAGGTGAAGATGGTGAGAGAAGCTGGAGAAAGTGCCCTGACATGCCTTCATGAGGGCTTTTCAGAGCCTGAGGATGCTGTGCCTTGAAATCTCACCTGATGTTTCCCCTAGGCAAGCATGACTGGGTTCCAGAGATGCACTCACACTGCTCAAGCACTCGTCTATCTGCCGGGTGTGTGATGTATTCCCTCCATATCTGACTCCTACCGACGTCTGTGGTGGGTTTATTTCATTATCTTTCCCCCATGATGCCTTTCTCTTCTGTCTGCATTGCCATGCTGCAACCATTAACCTGTTCCCAACACCCAGCTCCTGCAACAGCTCCAGCTGAGCTGCTCTGGAAGAGGAGATCGCCTCTGGGGACAGCTCTGGATTCTCCTGCCTCAAACACTGGCATGACTGCTGATGTGTATCAGTTGCAGAGCACCACTCTAAAGAGAAGCTTCTCACATGTTCTCCTGGCTCCTCTTTATTCCCAATTGCAGCAATTAATGCTGCTGGTTTTTGGCCTTGATTTGTCCTAAACTGTTCTGCCTCAAGTGAGAGCTTATTAGCACTTCCTTCTCTGAAAAAGACTGACTGAAAGATAAGCCAACGTTCTCAAGGTTCATTTCCCTTCCCTTGAGACCAGGAGATGTCCTGGCTTTTAAATCAGGCTCCATAAACTTTAAGTCTTAATGTCTCATGTGTTTTTCCTACAGAAGGGTAGAGGTTTGCCCAGAGAGCATGAAGGGGAAAAAAATCCTTCTGATAGGACAGTATTTTGCTCGGAAAAATGTTTTTAAGGCATCTGTGACAAATGACAGCACAGAGCAGGGAAAACAACAACCACTACTACACCAACCATGTGAAATCAGACAGAAGAAGAAGTGGAAGAAGGAAGTGGCTATTCTTTGCATCATCTTAACTTGCATATCATCCCGCAGGGCTGGGCGTCAGCAGGTGGAGTTGCTGAACATCAGCCAGCGCAATATGCTGCCGGTAAATAGGATGCTGGTGTTGAAAATCAGCGTGAATAGAAGATGCTGTGCATGAGGAAGGTAAGTTGTTAGACTGAAGGAAGTCCTGATGTGCTCACGTCAGGATATAAGCTTGGGAAAAAAGGATTCAGTGTAATGTCAGAAGCTTGAAACTTATATAGGTCCACAACAATCCTAACTTTCCCAGCACACAGGCTGTCTGCTCAGCACCAGCCATGCATATTTCTAACTCACGATGGTTCTTTCTGCAAGAGATTCCAGTGAGAAAAGCCAACAGAGATCAAAGTGGCCCCTGACAAGTATCAGGAGTAAATGTTAGTGGGGTGATGTGCAGGGAAGTCAAGAGCTACAATGGCTGGCTGCTTTCAATACTAAGTGTGATACTTCTACTTCAACATGAGCTGATCCTTTCACAGAGTGTTGCCTCTAATGCCTGCATTTACACCCTGACAGCAGAAACAAAGGCTGCATTGAGGAGTCCCTCTCTGCCCCTGCTTCATTTCTGCACACCTGGGCCAGAAACAATCAGAGATTGGATTCCAGTCTTAGTTTAGCAGCATTTCTTAGTTAAAGTCAACAGATTCCTAGTGTCTCCTCATTAACAAGTCCCATGGATGCTAGTACTAACTTTGCTTCGTTGCTCTGTGCTGGACTCTCTCCAGCAGTTCTGTGTCCTTCTTGAACTGAGGGACCTGGAACTGGACACAATACTCCAGATGTAGTCTCACCAGGGCAGAGTAGAGGGGGAGAAGAACCTCTCTCGATCTGCTAACCACCCCCATTCTGATCCACCCCAGGATGCTGTTGGCTGTCTTGGCCACAAGGGCATATTGCTGGCTCATGGTCATCCTGTTGTCCACCTGGAGGCCCAGGTCCCTTTCTCCTACACTGCTCTCCAACAGGTCAGTCCCCATCCTACACTGGTACCTGGGGTTGTTCTTGCCCAGATGCACTTGCCCTTGTTATATTTCATCAAATTTCTCCCCACTCAGCTCTCCAGTGTGTCCAGGTTCCACTGAATGGCAGCACAATCTGCTGGGGTGTCGGCCACTCCTCTCAGCTTTGTGTCATCAGCAGACTTGCTGACAGTGCACTCTAAGCCCTCATCCAAGTCATTAATGAACAGATTGAATAGGACTTGTCCCAGTACCGACCCCTGGGGGATGCCAGTACATAGAGGCCTCCAACTCAACTTTGCCCAATTGACCACTACTCTCTGGCTTCTATACTGCAGCCCGTTCACAAACCACCTCACTACCCTATCTACTGTAGTCAAGATAGACCACATCCAGCATTCTGCCATCATGTATCCACCTGGTTATACCCTCATAAAGGGCTATCAGATCAGTCAAGCATGACTTCCCTTTGGTGAAGCCATACTGACTGTCTCATGACCATCTCATGAGGAGAGGCTGAGGGACTTGGGGCTTTTTAGTCTGGAGAAGAGAAGACTTAGGGGAGATTTGATAAATGTTTATAAGTACCTGAAGGCTGACCTGAAGAGGGGGGACAGGCTCTTTTCACTTGCTCCCTGTGACAGGACAAGGAGCAATGGGTGTAAGTTGCAGCAGAGGAGGTTCCACCTCAACACAAGGGGGAACTTCTTTACTGTGAGGGTCACAGAGCACTGGAACAGACTCCCCAGGGAGGTCGTGGAGTCTCCTTCTCTGGGGACTTTCAAGGCCCGCCTGGATGTGTTCCTCTGTGATCTGTGTTAGATAGTTTTGTCCTGCTGCGGCAGGGGGGTTGGACTCGATGATCTCTTGGGTCC
Organism: Rhinopomastus cyanomelas; assembly: GCA_013400115.1. Taxonomy (NCBI): domain Eukaryota; kingdom Metazoa; phylum Chordata; class Aves; order Bucerotiformes; family Rhinopomastidae; genus Rhinopomastus; species Rhinopomastus cyanomelas. Next base: position 74,840 of record VXBP01001908.1, on the reverse strand, counting down.
CTTCCAACCCCTAACATCCTATGATCCTATGATCCTATGATCTTGTCCTTGATGTACATAGAGACAGCATCCAGGACAAAATGTTCCATCACCTTTCCTGGGATGGAGGTGAGGCTGATCCATCTATAGTTACCTCCTTACCGTTTTTGAAGATTGGAGTGACATTTGCTATCCTCCAGTCCCCAGGTGCTTCTCCCACTCCCCATGACTTTGCACAGATGATAGAGAGTATCCTAGAAATGACTTCTGCTGTCTCCCTTAGCACTCACAAATGCATCCCATGGATTTATATCCATCCAGTTTGCTCAACTTATCCCTAAGCCTGGCCTCATCAACCAGGGCAAACTCCTCTCTTGTCTCAACTTCCTCATACCCCATCCACAAGTGTAATCCACAAGATGTGTAAGTGGGATAGTCCTAGTACAGGAGCCACACCTGAACATAAGACATGTGTAGCTTACAAATCTAGCTCTGCCTGAAAACTTAAGCATCGCTCAGGGTATAGGGCAGCCTCTGTACAGAGGAAACCTGTTGTCATCTGCTCTGGCAGCTGACAGTGCTATAGTTGAGGGTGTGCCACAAAGAGAGGGAAAAGGCAGGGAATCAGAAGAATATTATTTCTTGATTTCTATGCTGCAACTAAGAAAGGATTGTGTGTTTTTCATTTTCACGTGCCTCATCTCCCACCAGCTGCATGCACCCACCCACAGCATGTGTGCCGTGTTTTTGTGAGGGCTGTAGCCTCAGGTAGCATGGAATCAGGGCCAAGCATACATTAATAAACCTAGGAGAAGCATCATCTGACGGGTCTGGACAGTGCTGTGGGCAGAAAATATTTGGCAAGACTGCTTCCTTCACAATCCAGCCCAGAGACATTCCCTGATCCTATCTGAACAGGAACTAAACTTGCAAAATGAGTCCCAGCTTGTGAGCTGTGAGTCAGGGATGTCTTAAGCACCGCCTCAGCATCCGACACCAAATAAATGCATCAGCCCTTGCGATAATAGAGTGGGTTTGAGGGCTGCAAAGCATAGGTCTGATTTTTTTTCATACCTTCCAGCATTTGTCCATTTTGTATTTTGCCATTTTTGACCCATTATGCTCCTGTCCCCTGACTCAGCTAACAGGAGTCTCAGCTGCACCTCACACAGACAGTGGTTTGATATCTACATCTGCTCCATGTGGCCATGTTCGCATTCCTCACTGGTGAGCTATGAGGATACACTCACTTCAGTGAACTTCTGTGTGTGGCAACACAAGAAAGAGATGTATTTGTGTTTGAAATCATGTGTGCATCCCCACTTCTATCGAGCACCATCCTTTTAAAGGCAGCCTTCTTCACAGCTCAAGAGATTTCACAAACTGTCTGTCAAGACAGGCCGGGGTGTGTGGAGTACCTTGCTGCACCCATCCATTGTGTCAGAGGAAGAATAATTAGAAATGTTGTGTTTGGGAACCATTTGGTGGAAAATGGTGATAAGAACCAGATGGGACTTAAACTGATTTCTTGCAAAAAACCCCATCTGGTAATGTGGCCGCGATGGCTCGCACTGTCCTTGCCCAAGTCACTGACAAAGTGCAGACACAAAGGCGTAAGGATAATGACAATGAAGGTGTGTTCACTTTGTTACCAAAAGATGGAGAGAGAAAAAATTACTTCCCTGGGAAGCAAAGGGATTTAAGACAGCAGCTTATAAAGACAGAGCAGATAAATCACAGAGTTTTGTTCAAATGCAGAGTAATAGAGACAAAAGCCTGATACAAAGGGACTACAGGGGACATATCTGATGCTTTCATAGCCTTGGTTTATAGCCTTCAAAATAAGCAAGTCACACGGCATAAATTGAGTCCCCGATGGTAATAAACAACGTCCAGTACTACCTGGGAAAGAGAGGGTCCTGCCCCTGTGTGCCATAGATGCACCAAGAGGTGCCCAGAATGACGTGTTCAAATCTGATATCTAGAAAAGGAAGAGAAGGATCAGATTGGAAGAGAAAATAAAAGTGGCTTGAAACCGGCTTTTATCTTCAATATATTTTGCTCTTCTTCCCCAACAGAGAGCAATGCAGTACTGCTGCCTCTTTTCTCACCCTCCTTTCATTTTGCAGTATCACTTGTTGCTCTTTACATGCCAGTACTGCCTACTCTCAGCACAACACACATTCATTTTAACAAACACTTCCAATCTCCTATCATGGGCTTAGGAGTCATTATTTCAGAGAAGACATTTGAGAGCCTTAAATATATTGTCTTTAGAGTTACATTTACTTGCAAGTGCTTCAGACAGACCTTTGATGCTTCATTTGTGTTCAGGCCAAAATAGAGAACACATTAAAATAAGCAAGAGCTGGTGGTTTTGTTCTGAGTGTTACCAGAAGCTAGGATGAGGTCCAGGAAAGCAAAGATTTCCGTTGGACATTTACCCTCTCCAGGGGTAGCAGTCTTCATTCTTCTTCCTGCAGGGGAGTATGGTATATCTGCAGTCTTCATGATCTCCTGCAAACAGAGCTTTTAATGCAGTCCTTTGTTTATTGTCTCTGCAATTCTTTCATTTTTGAGGAGAAAAAGAGGGGTTATTTCTTCTCTGGAGCCTGAAGGCTCAGGGAAGTTATCCAGTGTCCTGTCCTGCTCTGCCTCCTGGCCAGCATTTTGACAGGCATGGACTAGTGCATACCCAGACGTCGCCTTGCTGGAGGTACCAAAGGCATGGAGTGCTGAAGATCATGGCATGACAGTTTTCCAAATCAGAGTGAAGACAAGGCAGCCACAACTACTGGGCTAGAAGCTGATGTCTGCATGGCACAGAAAGCAGCCTCTGGAGAGCACTGAAGACCATCTGAACTGTCCACTGCCCACGGGTCTTCTCACTAATGTTGTGCACAGGATCCAGGTGGTTCCTACATCTTTGCCAGGACCCTGATTACTGGTTCTGAAGAGGTATGTGAGGCTTGTGTGCCCCTCCATGGTCATCTCTGTCCATGCTTAGGGCTTGTGCCATGCAGGAGGGAGTCAAACCTGGTCCTGAGAAAAGCCTTGGGATTACCCATAGCCAACAGCATCAACATCCTCAAAACTGTCAGGGTACAGGAGGCTAAACTGATCTGCTTTTGTCTTCTCACCCAGGCAGGAGCTGAGGAAACTCTGAAGTGCGGAGCAGCTCCTGTGTAGTCCTTTTGGTGAGTCTAACCTGAGATAAGACAGGACCTTTCTCATCCAGTGCCACCTAAAAGTAAGAATTAAAGAGACTGTCCTCCTCCATCCTCAGCAGGTTATACAGGGAATGACTCACATCCAAACTGAAACCCTCCTGGGACCATGGCCTGGTAGATATGCTGCCACTTGATGTTTCATCTAATGGATTTTATTTACCTTTTACTACATTTTCGAGCATGTGCACAGATCTGTAGCTTTTCAAGGAGACTATCTATTAGTTGTAGCCCAGCATAAACCTGCATATGGTATAAACCTCCTATATTGTATAAACCTCATATTTGTAGTATTCAAACAGCACAAAGTCTTTGTGTGCATGAAGTTTTCCATTAAGAAATTACTTACGTTCAGACATGAGGAACAAATTCTTTCCTGTGAGGGTGGTGAAATGCTGGAACAGGTTACCCAAGGAAGTTGTGGCTGCCCTTTCCCTGGAAGTGTTCAAGGCCAAGTTGAATGGTGCCCTGAGTAACCTGATCTAGGGAAGGTGTCCCTGCCTCTGCAGCGGGGTTGGAACTGGATGATCTTCAAGGTCCCTTCCAACATTAGCCATCTATACAATTCTGTGATATCTATGCATGGATAGAAAGGATAATTTAGGGGTTTTTTTAAAGGAAATCCTATAGGAGTTTACAAGTACCCGAACGATGTAGGCAGGGTCACATAAACGTGCTTGGAGAGAAAAAATAGGACATGACAGGAAGAAGGAAAATTCCCTACCAACGTTGAAAAGTCAGATGTAGAGTCTTAGACAAGAGAAAATTCTCTTACATGGAACCTTTCAAATAGAAAATGTTCTGTAGATGCAGCCATGTTGTAGCTCAGACTGTTAAGACTCAATGCTTCTTGGTGAAAAGTGAATTTAAAAGTGAATTAATTCCTGCCATGGATACATTGAACTGAAAAAAATTTCAGTTTTATAAATTTCCTTTTAAAATGCTATGTGTAATGAGCAAAGGAGAGCCATGAAGCAAGAGATGAAAGTTAGCAGAATCATTAAAGAAAGAGCAAAGAAATATTAAGAGCACAGAGCATTCAAATCAGCACAGAGGCCCAGATGGGACATACCCAAGGGTATTAAAGGAATTAGCTGAAAACTCTTAGGCCCATTATCCATTATATTAGAGTGCTCCTGAAGAGCTGAGGAAGCCCTGATGACTGGCAGAGTGAAAATATCACACCTCCTTTCCGAAAGGGGAGTTACAGATCAATTAACTTAACACCCTTTCCAGGTGAAACTTGGTCTCTAATAATCAGAAACTACTAGTAGTTGTTCTGCAGGAAGATCAAAACAGAAAGGTGTTGTACACAAACACAGGTCACATTAAAAGAAGCAGTTGCATCCAAGTGATAATTCTACAGGCAGATTGACTTACACAACACTGACAGGAGGAGGAAAACCACAAGGAGTTGTGGGTGAAGAGAGTGAAGAATAAGCAGCTGCTTATCCCTTGTGTGGGATGGAGTATATACCGTAGTAGGCCATGCTGGTGGGAGGAGGACAGGAATACTGTCCCTTGAGTTGCTTTGTCCTTAAGGGTTTCATTCACTGACAAGACAACAGGTTTCACAGCAAGCAATGCTGCAGAAAGCTCCTTGATTTGGGGAAGTAATTTCAAACAGCTGCTTCAGACATAATATTCCTGTAGATCCCTAAAGGATTCGATGCAGACATAGTTGACTTCGGCAGTGGTTGGTCTGGCCCCAAAGCAGAATGAGAAAGATGTAGGGTGGAAACAGAGAATAACAATGAGGGAGATTAAAATCAGCCTATACAACAGCAAGTGGAGTATGCTTGCAAATATTGCCATGGTGGGCTCCTCAGGGATTCCTGCTGCGTTGGACTTTCAGTTCATCTGCAGTAGCGTCGAACAAAGAGAAGAAAAATACATCAATCAAATTCAAAGATATCACCCAGCTGGAGTGTGAATTGCAAATAATTTATTAGAAGCACCATCATAAAGGGATTTCAATAAATGGAAAGTGCAACATCATGGGAATAGCAAGGAATTGAACAAATCTGAGCGCAGCCATATCCACGGGGTGGCAACGCTCACTGAAAAGAGGTCAGAACAGTAAGCCATAGGGTGTGGAGAGCAGCAATCAAGAAAATATCCTTGGATGCAAATGTTGAGAGAAAACTACATCTGATAAACCATTAAAAAAAACCCAGATCAATCCACTTTTGAAGTGCTAATATGAATAGCACGTGGGGCAGGGACTATGGAGTAGGGCACAGGCAAACAGGTAGTGTTACAGATTCATTGGTATAGACAGGAGGAGGGAAGGAACGACCTATTTACTGGGAAGATCAAAGGAAATAAACACACACAAAGCCTGGAAAAAAAGAGGCAGCAATGTGTATTCTGATATAGAGACAAACTTTACCATGAAAGAATGCTGCTGCGTGGGAAAAGAACCAGGGCTCATCAGTTAGCGATGGTGGGACTACACACACAGACACACTCAGGCTGGGAAAAGGGGTAATGGTCTGGTGATTTGACAAAATCTCCAGCAGGACTGGCTTGTAAAGGCCTTCCTTGTCCAGAAGAACAGGGTTTAAAAACACTGCACACTCTGTCCTGTGTTTGGTACTACACCTACACAGAGTCACTAGTTGTCTTGCTTCTGAGTTCACAGCATGTTTACAAACAAATGGTTAGCAATGTCTCTTGGGCCAGTAGATGTGAAAATGGAAGCAAAATCAACAGAGCTTGAATACAGAGTGGGGGAAAGTGTTATGGTGAGCAGAAAGGAAGTCACTGCAGAAGAAGCAGAAAATCCCAGTTGCGTAGCATTGTATCACTGAAGATCTGCACGGCCAGGAATGGGCATGGCAAACATATGGTAGGTAAAGAAAAGGACATGAGTTATCACATGGGGAAGCCTGGTCCCAGCATGAGAACTGCAGAAGTCCTTTTTAGTGGTGCTATTTATTCCCCTTTCCTGGAGACTAACCAACGCGGCCAGAGGAGAGATAAATCTTACCTCTTCTTTATATTCCTGTGGTAGTACCATTGCTCTCAAATGGGGGAACTGGGAGGAAGCCGTGTTACACTGCCATACCTCAAGGGCCCAACTCCTCTTAGCTCAGCACCTCAACTAGTCTTTCACCATAGACAGGAGATTAATGCTACATATGAAGCCAGCCTAGATTTGTCCATCATCTCTCAGCATCTCTGCTTCTTCTGTGGACAACACCACCCAATCTGGGAAAAGATGTGAGGACCTACTGCAAATTTCAGTGGTTACCTTACAAAACTGCTGGNTGAACCTGTTCCAGCACCTCGACATCCCTCTTAAACTGAGGGGCCCAGAACTGAACACAACACTCCAGGTGTGGTCTAACCAGTGCCGAATACAGGGGAAGGATAACCTCCCTTGACCTGCTGGCCACACCATTCTTGATGCAGGCCAGGATGCCTTTGGCCCTCTTGGCCGCCTGGGCACACTGCTGACATGTTCCGCCAGCGCCCTTATTTCTCTGTGTTGGGTTCCCAGAAACTTTGGCTGGGATTCACAGAGCAAGTTATGAACCAAATATCTTAAAATATGCACGACCAGCTAGCCAATTCTTCTTTTTCAAACACATTATCTTCGAGCCTTTATTAACGTGAGGCTTTCAGTAGCCCATGGCAGAATGTGTCTGCAGCAGGCCCTCTACTCTTGAGTTTTCACCCATAGAGACACTCCTCATTCTTATCTGAGCTTCACCAGAAGTGGCAGCTCCTCACCCTTCCACTCATGCAGTGTTATTCACAGTAGGTTAAGGAATTCCTGGCAGTTCCTCCTGGTGGGAAGGTCGTCTCTATACATATGCAATATGAAGCCACCTACACGTTTGGGAGGGTTACAATCACACAGCATCACTCAAGTGCCCATAACAGTGACTGTAGCAACATTAACGGAAGCTCTGAAGGAAAGGAATGAGAAATTCACTCCCACTGCTTGACTTATGTGGGTTGCTGCTTAGATACTGTTTGAAGCAGCCACTGCAACCATGTGTGTCTGTGGGTCTCTGAGTTTCTAACTTGAGTTTTATGGGGCTCTGCCTATCAAAATATTTGGGATCTGTTCATCTCTAGTAACTGTGCTGGTTTCTGAAGCATGTTTTGACTGCATAGAAGCCATAGGAAGGCACTAACTTGCCCAGATTCTGGCTGAGCTGGCTGCATTTTGGCCATGGTTATCAGGAAAAGGCCACGTGGGCATTGTAAGCTGTTGAAAATAGTTTTTGAAGTGCACCCCAAGGCTCCAGGGCTGCTGTTCTAATAGTCTGATGTGATGCTTACATAAGTATTGTTTCAGAGACACAATCACAAAGGAAAAATGCAGCTATGTGAACAATAGTTGGATTTGTGACTAGTAATAAAGGACTCAAAATTAACATCATATTTTCAAAGGAAAGGTCACGTCTTATTTTCAAACCGTTTTCAAACACAGCTTTGGTGTTACTACATGAGAGGAAGTTTAGGCTCATTGCAGTGGGATGAATAGTCCAGAGTCTAGTTCTAGCCCAGACTTCTTGAACTCAAGTTACTTACTCTCCTGCCTCTATGTTCAGCACTTTCCTATCAGGAGATTAGGATAATACTGCCTTTTTCCATGTTTCTTCTGTTTTATATATTAAGTAATGGTCAGAGATGGACAGAAGATTCAATACAAAGATGTTCCACTCACTGCACAGCAGAATACCTTGTCTTGATTGAATATGTATTGTTATTTATTATAATTTCAGCTTCTCTATACAAAGCTCTGATACAAAGGAAGAGTATTACAGAAAACCACTTCTATTGAGCACGGTTAACAATCACAAAGTCACAGAATCACAGCGTATTGCAGGGTCCTCCTGCATCCCTGTCTAGATGTGACAATATATTAGAGGCTGAGTAGTTTAACACAGGAGACAAGACTTCTGATGGAGATTTTATTGCGATTGAAAGGCTGAAGATTAACTCAGTTTTAATGGTATGGCTCCCAGAATTAGTTATTATTTGATTAGTTTGGGTACAGATTATCACACAAGTCTGTTTTAAGCCCTAGTATAATCTGTTCTAGGTTTTGCAAGCAAGAATAAAAGTGTGAGGTATATTGCTTTCCAAATCATGGTGAGTCAGTGATAGACTATTTAAAACTTCCTATTCAGTTGAGTGGTTATCCCCTTGTCTTCATTCAAATTTACAATCTTCCTTCCTGCCTTTAATTGTGCTAGTTTTCCTGAGGAAATCAAAACAGAGTGGTACAGACCAGTCATTTTGTTGCACATACTGCACATAATTTGCCTTTTTACTTTAATTCTTTTTACCCTTCTAAAGCTAAGAGCACTGCATTTGTATGCTGTGGACCTGAGTCAGGGCCACGATGGTGTGAGCAGCTTCTGCTGGCTGGCTGACTTTGTTTGGCCTTGTTCTCCAAAGTGCTTGAGGGCACTCAGGGCCACATCCAGGCCTAGAGTCATCTCACAGAATCTCATATGCTTGAAAGTCAGGAGCCTGTTCTATGTCAGGCATCAGTCACTGGAGGGACAGCTCTGCAGAGCAGTTCTTTGCACAGTTATTCTGTGGTCATTATAAGAGCATGAAGATTCACCAGTGCTGCTAACCAGGCAGGGTGATTAACCCTTCTCATTGGAGAAATTACCACAACATGACAAGCCCTGAAAGAGTTCAAAGGGGTTCACACATAACTGCCCTTGCTTCTGTTGGGTTCAGGGTTGATCAACTGCCCTGGAATTTATAGTTACAAGGATACAACCTGATAGTAATCTGGGTTCTTCCACTCATCCCCGTAACTTTCAAGTCATTAAACAGAAGCCTAAGTACCTGCTTAGGTGTCTAGTTTGCCCTTGTATTCAGACTTCTGCAGGCACTGAGCTGTAGACATCTCTGAGATTAATTCTTCTCCATCCTTTCTTGCAAGCTGATAGTGAGGGAAAATCTAACATTTCAATTCTTGTGTTTCTTGTTCACGTCTGCATGGATTTGTTTAACGAATGGTGCGGTAAAGCACTTGTCAGTGTTTGTGAACCAGGAATTCTTGGCAGTACTGATGGACTAGTTTCCATTTATGTTCACTACACGTCACTTTCTGATTCTGTTCTTAACAGCCACAGGTAACTTGACACAGAGCACTCTGAAATCTGTTGGTTTCAGAGGAGGTCTGTGGTGGGTTAGAATCATAGAATCATGAGGGATTGGAAGAGACCTCGAAAGATCATCTAGTCCAATCCCCCTGACACAGCAGGATCATCTTAATGTTAATAATGTTTTCATTATTCATTACTGAAGGTCTATTAAATATATTTAAAAATCCTGATTTCTAGGCAGAAGACAACAACAATACTGCTATTTTCAGCATTTTAAACACTTCCTTGTATTAGAGATATGACCAAAATGCAATGAAATACATTAGTATGAATCAGAAATCTTACACCAAGTGTCATTGGAAAATTTTGTATTGAAAAGTAAATTCTTGAACTGAGGGGCCCAGAACTGGGCACAATACTCCAGATGTGGTCTCACCAGGGCACTCATAAAAAAATATGGGCCTTTTTTTTTACTGTTTCCTCATTAATTGCAAGTGGCCCAACATCCTCACTATTTATTGTGAATGAAAATTTCATCTAGTCCAATCCCCCTGCCACAGCAGGATCACCTAGACCAAGTCATACAGTCAGTCTGGGTTAGAAGGGACCACAGGATCATCCAGTTACAACTCTCCTGCCATGGGCAGGGACACCCCACCCTACATCAGGCTGGACAGACCTTCATCCAGCCAGGCCTTAAACACCTCCAAGGATGGGGCTTCCACCACCTCCCTGGGCAACCCATTCCAGGCTCTGACCACTCTCACAGTGAAGAACTTCCTCCTCACATTCACTCTAAATCTACCCATCTCCAGCTTTGCTCCATTGCCCCTAGTCCTGTTGCTACCTGACATCCTAAAAAGCCCCTCCCCAGCCTTTTTGTAGGCCCCTTTCAGATACTGGAAGGCCACAATAAGGTCACCTGGGAGCCTCCTCTTCTCCAGACTGAACAGCCCCAACTCTCTCAGTCTGGCCTCATAGGAGAGGTGCTCCAGCCCTCTGATCATCCTCGTGGCCCTCCTCTGGACATGCTCCAGCACGTTCACATCCCTCTTGTAATAAGGGCTCCAGAGCTGGACGCAGTCCTCCAGGTATCTATTTCAGTAGATAGGTTACTGCTAAAAATATGTATTTTTCCTTTCCATTTTCTTTGTATTTCCAAAAAGACTAAATCAAGAACAACTGCAACAGCTGTCGGATTGTTCTCTCAGCCATCAGCGGATCTAGCTGAAGGTCTGATACTGAACAGGCTCGTTTTGTCTCTAGTTCACTGTGTAGAAATGCTGAGTGTGCCGATAAAGCGTGAGATCTTCAGTCAAGCTGGGGAATCTGTGCTGAACTTTGAACTGCCCCCCAATTACTTCCCTTAAACTTATAACATTGCTACTTTATATCATTATTCCCATTTGTCCCTGAGCAGTTCACAGGCACTAACCTAATCCTCCTTCACAAACCCTGTAGCTAAAGCAAGCTCATATTTTATAACAAAAAGCAGTTTTACTTTGCACTTTAAGACTAATCTTTACAATAAGGCAGCTTCTTTATAGGGCATAAAGGAAATAGAGTTGGGACTATGTTTTTTGTTTGGTACTCAAATGCTGAATCACTACAAAACACTCTCTGTGCTCTTAAAGCTTCTGCCAAGGAAGAGTGAGAAACAGAAACTTCTCCCGTTTGTCTGTGTCATCCTCTCATTGTGTTGGTTCTACAAACACCACAGTTTGTGCATTTAGGCATCAACAAGCTCACAGATTGAACCCTCACGTAAACTAAAGGTGACACAGACTCTGGATGAGTTGAGTTCTCCACGTTATATTGATATCCTCTCAAGGTTACTTTGATGAATATGGCTTGTGTGGCCTCTGAATATGTGGTTTCTTCAAATTTAGTAGCTGTCTGACTCCTAGTTTTGTGCATATTCTTTACGAACAGCAACATTTGGGTTGTAAAGGGAAGTCCTGCCAGTGCAGATATTTCTGTTGGCTCATTTTAAACTGGTTTTCCCTAAAGACATGTGGTAGTGCAACACTGACTTCCTACTCATTTGCCCCAAAAGGTCATGTTAATAAATGTTGTTATAGGTGAAAGTGATGTTAATAAGATTTAGATTATAATTACTGTCCATAGGACATAGACACAAATTAATACATCTCCTTCCATACTACAGTAGGTTATATGTTGGTTTAAAATACCCTAAATTAAGTGTCTTCCTGGAGTCTCTGCTGCTCCCATATGTTGCTTTTAAATTTCAGATGAGTTTTTTCCAATTGCTTTCAACATCTTATGCTGTGGCCAACTGATGTAAGTTGGCATAGATCCATTATACCATTGGAAATACCTCAGTCTATACCAGCTGAGACTACAGCACACTTCTAGTTTAAGATATACTTAACATGTTTTTAATGTGTTCTTGAACATTGCTAGTAAAGCCACACATTCTGTCTCAGTTTCTGTCCTCAGTAAAGAGGATATATAAAAGTTAACATTTTGGGGAAGACAAAAGAGAACAGGACCAGTTCCCACTCAGTCTTAGAAAGCCACAATGGGAGGGACAGAGTTTCTGTAAGACCAGTGAGACAGAACATTTTAACAGGTTCTAAAACCAGCTAAATTCAAAGCACGGAAGCAAATCTTTCTGGCTACAACTCTATCTCTGCTTAAATTATTCATTGTAAATATATGACTGTACTGATTTAACACTCTTGTTGTACTTTGCGATTTGCCTGTCCAAAGCACAGCTTTGCCTGTTAAGTAACTATCAAATTTTCACCTTGGGCTGCATATGCTCATGTAATTTCTCCCCTTGAAGTGCCAGTCTAGGTCTATGAAAAAGAAGTACACAGACACTGTTATCATGTGCCCATGTAAAGTACTGCTTGGGCAGAACTTTGTACCTGTTTGGAGTCACCATGTGCTGGTGAACCTTTGTGGAGTCTCTCCTCTTCACACTCTGATGTTTCCCATGGGATGTTAAGAGGGCAGGACAGCCTGTCAAGGACTGATGATGTTTTGGGATGGAGCAACTAACTGCTATGTGTTCTTCCTCACCCTGGAATCATTTTGCCCAAGTGTTTTTGGGACGGCTACTGGTACCATGAATGAAGTCGAGCATGGTGAGCAGAGCTGTCAATGCAGACTGCAAGCTGGCCTAAGCAGAAGCTGGAACAGCGCTTTCCCAGATGTGTGCCAGCTGCTGAACTGATGTTCTAGTACAGCAAAAGCCTCTTTCCCAGCTGAGGTCATGCCAGCCTTGAGCAGTACAGTATAGCACAGTATAAACCTACAATGGGTTATATCCTGACATGCCACCAAGCTTGGTACTGCAGAGACCTCCCATTGCTTTGACTGGAAGCACAGCTCAGCTTTGTGGGAGCTCTTCTTGTGTAATCTGATATCACAGAATCATTAGGGATTGGAAGGGACCTCAAAAGATCATCCAGTCCAATCCCCATATGCAGACATCCATTGCTGTTCTTTGGCCCCGCAGCCGTCTACAGCCTGTACTACTACAAATATGCTCAGCTGAGCTGTTCCCTGATGTTCTTATCTGCAAACATGGATAGTGACTCGCTACCTCAGTAAAACCAGAAGGATTGAAGGAGTACATAAGGTGAACATTGAGCAACGAAGCTTAAGCATGAATAAAGAGAGGTGTGTCACAGGGGAAGGGAATTTTCTTGACTAAATGTATCTCCTCGTGAAAGTGTGGTCATTATGGGAAGACTGTCATTCAGGCTGAGTGTCATGGGTGTCCTTGGGTGGTCTGGTACCTGAGGTACAGTTTCAGCTGTGTGACAGAAGGAGTTTATCATGAGTGATGTCCTCCCATAGCCAATGCTGGCTCCTTTCCTAAGTGCCACTTTTGCATCCTTGCAGAGAGCTTCACAAATCTGTCTGTCACAAACCCCTTTTTGTGCATCTGGGTATCACCCCAATCTGTTATGGAGCATCTTACTTCTTCTCACATCTAGAGAAGTTCCTGCCATCTGGGGGCTTTCCCTACATTCAGAAGGGAAAATCTGGATTTTTTTTTTTCCTTAAAAGTGCTTTTCTAAGTCAGAAGCCTTTAACTCTGTGTCCCATTCTTGATATCTTGAAAATTGTGGGCTGGACCATTCAGGTCAAGTCTGGAGTCTGTAAGAGTGAAGCACACGAGTGAAGCAGAGAAGGTGCACATTTTGGCATTTGTCTGTGTTACTGTCTGGTAGGCAGTGAGTGCACTTGCTGCTTTTCAGATTCTCTGCTAATATATGGAAATACGCACTAGTGTGAGTGGGAAAGCAAGACAGATGCCATTTGGGAACTGGTGATTTCAACATGCGCACGTTACTGTGCTGTTTTTATGCAGCAACAGAATAAAGCTTAAAGCTTGCCTCTGTGCACACCATTTTCAGTAGGTTGGAGAAAAAATACTTCTATACTCGCAAAGCAAAGCAAACCCAAGGAGACTGCCATCTCCCTCTAGATGACATCAGAATGCTAGCACCTAGAAATAAGCAGTTAAAACCCCAGAACTGTGTGAAACAGTAAAACGCCTCTCCCAAACAGTGGGAGAATGCCTGCACACATGGTCATGCTGCCTTTAGCCATTCCATTAGATGTCCTTCTTGTCAAAGCCTACAACACAAAGCACTTTTGCTGAGTATTGGACTGATTGTCATGTACAGAGGGCATGCAAATATGCCCCTTTTGACCTGAACAAAACATTGCTTGCCAAGGGAAGCTAAATATTAATCCCATCTCAAATGTAGCATCAGTATCCACAACCCTGAACACCAATGAAGCTTCCAGCATTCACTACACAAAATGCTTCTCCTCAAGGTCCAAGTCAAGCCCATGGGATGTTTGAACTTGATTCTGTTGTGGTTTGAGATGGTTTTACTCTGTTGCAGTCTTCAGCAGTTCTGCCAGTCTATGCTAGCTGGACACATCTTCTTGGCCATTGGCATTTGCAGGGTGTTGCACCCCGCAACTGCCAGATATTCAGCGTTGTTTATGTTTCTCCTAACGGAACACCTAAGTGACCTAATTGGTATTTCATATTTTAATTAGCTCCTTATTATGGGGTTAATAACCTGCATTATTTTGTGTGATGCTACCCATTAGCAGCTTGATGTTAAATGGTTTTAATCTATTTGATGCACATCTGTTGACTTAGGGCCTCAGAAAGTAAATTGTTCAGTGCAAATTTGATCAGGAATGAAACTGGGATATGCCCTTGAGGTCCTAAATGCAAGCATCAACCCTCCCAATATCTGCTGTTTTTCTATTTGCCTTATTAAAACTTTCCTAAGGCCCAGCAGGATGCTTTTTTTCCAAAATGATGTGCTGCAAAGATGTCCCACCACTGTGGCAATTGGTGGTATAGTATCACAACACAATGGGCTGCTTTCAAAGCATTTCCCTAGGTGTTCATGTCAAGGAATGTGTAGATACTGGTGCCTTAGAAAAGAAAAAAAAGTGGGAAAGAAATCTGAAAAGACACCCAAATAGGTGGGGGTTGAGGAAGAGGTCTGGTTCCCAGGGATCACACACATAACTTCTGTTGCTATGGCAATAACTCTGTCTGTCTGCACTTTCTCAGAGCAACAGCTTCATCCAGAACTGCATAATCAGGTAATTACAATAGTTGGGGGGTGTGGGGGACAAGCAACAGGGATGTTTTCTCCAAAAGAAAGTGGTGTGTGCAGGAGTGTGATAGAGAGAGAAGAAGAGTTTGTAAATATGCATTAGCCTGGTTCCTGTTCTTGCCAGGGTGCCATCTGGAGTGTGTTTGTATGGTGCCCAGCACAACCCCCACCTGAGTCTCAACTGGAGCTTCTAGGCATAGCCATGGCACAGATAAGGAAAAAGGGTTGGGTCAAGAGAGTGAGAATCCCACAGTCACACCCTCCAGCATTTGGAGGAATATGAGTTGTGTCTCGTATCCAAATGTCTCTTTTATGTGCTCCTAAGCTAGCAGAACGGGACAAAGTGTTGAATCACAGGTATTGTCCTTGGTAAAACACCGTCTCAGCCACAAATTGCTTATAACCCTAACAGAAACATGGTAGAGACAAGAATCTGTAGGAGAGTGAATCACTGGAAATGACATATTCATATAGCACCTCTCAGCACCATATTATGGCAGCTCTGTTTCTGTGAGGTCTGATCCTAGAGGTCCTGCCATGCTCTAGACCTTGAGGATATACTCAGCCTTCAAGCTCTGCTTTTCCAAAAATAAGAGTGGATCAAATTGTCCCTCCAGCAGAGTACCAGGTGGCTTATTTCCCCTGACCTCGAGACAGGCCAAATTTCAGCTCTGCTTCGTGATGCCACGTGCCTAGAGAACAAGAGGGTATAGTGCCTAGCCTGCAAGTAATCTTGCTTCTGTAGAAGGTATGTTCACCAGGGTGGAGTGGAAGCAAAGCTCTTCATACCTTCCTGCATCCTCTTCACCGTGCGATTTCAGGAAACTGCGCCCTTGTGATGGAAAGTTTCTGCAATAATGCACCCCGAGGTGTTGGTTTTTAAGCTTTTCCAACGGACAAGACGTGTCCTGCTTAAAGAATTGTACTCACCAGGGCACAGCTTGCCAAGTGCTAGGATTCAGGCTCAGAGAACTGACTTCTTTTTTTTTTTCCCACTAAATTGAGCTGGATCAAGTCTTTGTAAGGAAAGATTACCTTGGCATAGCCTGGATAGAAAACAGAGATAATGCCAGTTGCATGTTAACTTTTCAACTGGCGTGTATTTTGTTGTTTAGAGCTGGTATTAGCGGGATGTGATCTTCTCTGTGATGCCAGAGGGGTTATTGTAACTGTCACTGCAGGCATTTGAGTTAAGCAATGTATATCTCGGTTTAAATCATGCCTCACATGCGGACTTAACATACGGAAAGCATTTAGGGTTTCAATCTAGACTTTGTCTTTTAAGTCAAAGCTTTCTTCAGCTTCTCTGATCAGTTTTTAATGACTTTTGAAACAAACTGAGCTAAGCAAGTAGCGTGCCTCATACAATTTCCAGCAGATAGAGCAGTGCAAACACTGTGTCTTCAGCATCACACTCAGCGAGCCTTGCTCTGAGCGTGGGCTTGCATGGCATACCAGTCATCCTTCGCCAAACACTGGTTGCCACCAGCAATGGTCTGGGGGATCTTCTGCTTTATTTTTCTATGTTTTGTAGAAATGTTTCCTGATTCTAGAGTCTCCTTTTATCTGGGAAAAATATGAGGTGTCAGGCTGCTGGTATATGCAGCACCATCAGGAAGGGAGCAGCTGATAAGGAAGAAGTCTATCAGAATGTTCTGCTCAGAATGAATACCCAGCAATGCAGAGAAGGGTGGTTTTGTTGGGCCACAGGGCTTCCCTGGTTTTTGCTCTCTGAAGTCATGTGAATCTCCCACACTTAGAGCAGCAGCATGTTTTTTGCTCAGCTGTTGAAGGTTCCCACTTAAATAAATGGGCTCCTGACGCAGTTGCCTCCTCACTACACAAGTGAGAAGTAGTAGGGCCTATCTGAAGTGAACTGCCTGCAATCATGTTTGTCTTTGAGAAAAATCTCACTTTTTCCAGTGGGGTCCCCCAGCCTGGAAGCCTGGAGATAAGAAGGCAAAGATAAAAGCTGGGCTGTGGGGCTGTTTGCATTGGAAGAGACAATAAAGTTGATGATAGTAAATGCTGAGTGTACAAGACTCAAGGGATGGATGGAAAACTACCCAGATATTATATGCTGCTTTATCTTGGGAACTCAGCAAGCATATGTGATTCCTAGCCCAGCGTGATATGATACTAGCTGAGCTGCATCCTAAGATACACGGGAGAACAGTTGACCTCTCCTGCCTGTCAGACTCTGGTCTTAGAGGTCTTTTCAGACTTCTTCACACAACAGACAGAGGATGGTCTGGAGACTGGCACATCCACCAGGGACCACCAGGCTGTATGGACTCCTGTCCTACCTATACCACCCCTGGGAAAATCATGCAGGACTGTTTCTTCCCTGCCTGTGATTTTTCACCTCTGTCCTTATGGGGTTCTTAGGCTTCATCTGCCTGTCAGTTGCTTTACGTTTATTTATTTTGTTGAGGGCTAACAGCACTTCCCTTCCCACAGCCACACTGTGTAGATAAATAGGTGGTGCCTGAGGGCATACAGTCCAAGCCGTTCTGACAGAGTAAATCTTAGCCCAGCACTGGGAGATGGCCGCTGGGGCAGCAGAACAAGAAACCACACTGCTCTGAAAAAACAACTCCTAAACCAACGATCGAATGAGCAAGACACTTCCTTGCCGTATGAAGCCTTTCTAAACCTTACCCAGTGCTCATGGCTGCCAGAGAAAGGCTCTGCGGGGTGCTGAGCTGATTCAATTGAGGCACAAGGAAACTTTGATGCCCCCAGCCTGTGGGCTGCCATGTTGCACCAGAAACTTTGTGACAGTGAGAAGAATTCTTAAAATCAAGATCCATAAATGGCTGACGACATAGCTCAGCTGGTGTGGAGACTTCATCATTCCTTTATGCTTTCCCTTCTCTCTCATCTTCTCCCCCAAACTTTACTGAGTCCAAGCAGGGGCTGGAGTGGGACCAAGTTGCATCTGTGGAAGCACAAGCGAAACCCCAAAGATGAACCTGGAACTTTTTTTCAGGCAATTGATTAGAATCTGTGGGTCCCCTGTACCCATCAGCCAAGTCTGCTCCCAAGTAGCCTCAAGTAGAACCCAGCCTAATGTACCCAGATCCAAAATGGAGGAATATGACCAGATGAGCAGCAACCTGCACCCTTCTCCTTTCCAAATTTCTGGCACATGCCAGGCGTTGCAAGGACTGCAGCCTTGCTTTGCTTTACTCATTATGTTTCCAAAGGAAAAATATTAGCTCTTGCAGCACAGAGAGAATGGGAAGGGTGGAAATAAATGCAGGGGCTACACTTCTCTTAGATTCAAAGCAACTGGGACCACCAGGAATTAACTTTCCCCATTGCTTTCTACTTTGGAACATTATTTTAATTTTATTTTTCACAGAAAGACACATTTTTTCCCAAGGTAGGCACAGAGGTTTCAAGGTACAAGCTTAAGAGCTTCAGGTGGGTTTCCCAGTTCAACCTCTGAGGTCTGAGAAAAGGGCTTTGTGTGACAGAGGCTGAAAATCTTACTGGGAGGCAACTCTATGTGACATTTTGTCCACATCACATTGTTTGGAAGGATTAGGAAACAGCTTGCTCAAAATCAACCAGTCAATGGATGCAGTCACACGGTTGCTTATCTACCCATTTGTTGCGGAAGGACCTCTTCCGTGAGGCTGTAGGTGAGACAAGCTCTGCCTTGGTGTTCACATCCACCCTGGTCTAGGCACGGCAACGTTATTCGGGAGCAATGTCCAGAACTCATAGATTGATTTCCCGTGACTCACAATAGAACAACTTCTGCTGTAATTCATGAAATAGCTCCTACTGTTGTGCTTCCAGGATTCACCATCTGAAGTCTGAGGAAAACCATGAGGCTTTGACTGGATGTGTGGTGTATAGAGCCCCTCCCAGGGAACTCACAGCAGGAGCTTAGGAAGCACCCAGTTGTCAGCTCCAAGTGTTTTTAGCCCAGCAGTGCGGTGGATTTCCTGTTTGCAGAGAATCCAGATGTTTGCTTTAAAATTCGCTCCAGCCCAAATGTTCACAGTGGTGAACTTGTTCACTGGATTGTTTCCAGAACATCATGCAAAAACTGGGTTGGTACACAGGGAGGGAACGACAGGCAGTGGTTTATTAGATCTCTGTGAGCAAGAGAAAAGCACACAGACACTGTCTGGGATTTGACCAACCATGACTGGAAAACTGACATGAATCTAGTAATGGAGATGGTAGAGGAAATCCTGTCATTCATTGTTTTGGTCTCACTGATGTAACTTCTATGTCCCTTTTATCCCTTGTCTCATCCAAGGCTTCCAGAGGGAAAGTTGTGACTGACAGTTTTGGTCAGACACCCAGACATGACGTGCAAGAGGTCAATTTCTCCTCTGTTTGTCAGAAAGGAAGAGATTTATTTGCTGTAGGTACATCCGGCTTTGACTTCTTTGCAATGCTCTTTTGTTTATGCAAACCAGTCAGCTGGGGTCACGGAGGTCAAGATCTACATCCCAAGTAGGAAATCAGTGCTCAGAAATAGCAGTCCTGGGAGTTCATGAGATGAAGGTCCCTTCAGACTCCCTCTCAAATGCACCCCATGGAAAGGGAAACAAAAGCTCTGCATTTCTACAGAAGGGCACATTCATGACTTGAAATGGCAAAGCCAAGATTTATCAAAACAAAATCAAATTATTTCAGAGCATATACACAGAAGATGGGATCAGGAACTATTAGCTACCCACATTTTTCAAATAGAAATTCCAAGCACTTTAGAACATGTTCTGTTTTGATAAATTTTGCCATACCAGCTCCTTCTTTGCTGCCTAAACAAAGATTAAAGGTCAGGTTTGTGCCCGAAAGAACACAGACTCGTAATGAATCTATCCAGGTGGCTTTCTTCTCTGCACGTGGTAACCATCAGAGGGTTTTACGTGCTGAAGGCCACCTCTACATGACACAGGACCTCTCTGCCTTTGTAAGCTACTTTCACTATTTGCTGATGTGGCTTCTTTATTGGTTTCCAAGCCCACTGCAGTTAAAAATTGAAAGTGGTTAGAGACTCAGGTGAAGGAAGTCCCTCAGCTGATCCTGTTAATGACAGACCTATTTATACTCGTCTTGCCTGAGTGCATTAAGTTGGTTGGTTGGTTTCCTTGTGCTGCCACCTGCAGAGCAAGCAACAGGTAGTGTATGGGGATCAATACTAGCCAACTCATTCCAAAGACTGCTCTTTAAATCTTCATGATCACACCTTCTCCAGCTCTAGTAAGCACTGGTGGCAGCTGGGGCTGCTTTTCTCTCCCAAGACTGTCCTTGAAGTCATAGCCATAAGACTGGCAATTCAGATGGCTTTGCTGCAGGTCTGTATCGTAGGCTGCTTCAGTGCTAGGAAGATTCAATTCTTCAGCCCTGTGACCAGTGATTAGAATTGGCTCTAGTAGTATCTGAGACACCTAGCAAATTATCTCTTCTTACCTCATTCTCACTTTAATGCTTTGATTCTTTATCACTGTATGCACAAGGCTTCTGTCTCTCCTTCAGCCACATGAGGTTCTGAAGTGCTCTTGTGACATTAGTGTTGACATGTTTGGAGACCTCTTCCTGCACATTGGTTCTTCCAGGGTGGCACAAGAGAACTGGAGTCTCTGCCCATAGCTGCTGCATGCCCCCTGTCACATCACTGAGACAGGGAAGAGCTGTGATGTTCTGTAAAGGAGAAAGATTCCCTGAGGTGATCCTAAATCTTTCTACATCAGTAGGTTCAGGATTAGTAAGGTAAGTATTGTTCATGCAAGGGCCCAGGAAGTGGACAAGAAACCCCTTGAAGCAATCAGGCTTATGGGAACCCATTTACTTCTGGTGATTTAGACATTGGAAACATTTAGACTTTGGAAAAATTAAGTCTTTAATCAGTATTTAATAAATACTGATGGTAGTTAAACTCTCTCTGGAACCTCTCTTTCAATAGAATGAGATGGGAAATGTATTGATTTTAAATTTGCTAACGCCTTTACAAATCTGATCCAGTGTGAATGCTCCAAGCACCTCTGTATGAAAACTTACTCTCAAAAAAACCTACCAAGAACCTCTGTATGAAAAATCCCCTTAAGTAAAAAAAAAAAACCCACAGCATTTTCTGGTACAAGAGACTGCAGTCCAAAAGTCTGAATAGAAGGTGTCCATACAGGCCTGCAGGGAGGTTAGCAGTGCAGGGGAATCTGTCAGTGGGATGGGGCTGTGGGGCTGTGCCAGGTGCTCCCATGCAGCAGCGAGAAGGAAGCACTCTAGCACGATGGCCTTCTCCTTCCTGCTGTGTGCACTCTCTGGCATGGCAGCAGCAGGAAAGACCAAGGTCTGGTGCAAGATTATAGATTCAGCATGCGGACCAGCAGCAGGGCACACGGCAAAGGCTTTTGCAGACACAGAAAAGCCAGACTCTTGGGAGGCTTCAGCAAACACAGTCCATGATTCATTCAAGGTGGGAGGGTAACCACTGCAAGCCCTCCTCGGGGTCTGCCTGCTTTTGGAGAGCAACCAGGTACTGAGGACGGACAGGAAACACCATGCTCCTGTGTATCTGCTCCATGCTGGAGGATCCAGTCACCCTTCATGGCTCTTTCTCCTACACAAAGTGGCAGTCAACATCCTCCCTGCAGGGACCTACCTTCCTTGCAGGAACCAAAGAGGAGTCAAACTGAGCTGTGGATCACAGCACTGCACTGGAACAACAGCCTACAAGCCAGCATAGACTGACTAGGCACCGCCTGGGCCAGCTGTAGCTCCAGGGACCTGCTGTGTGGGCAGAGCTTCCACCCAGCTAATGGGTGACTTGAGCTTGCCAAAGCAGGTAAAGATATAACCTGCAGCTCCCTCAACGTGTTTGTGCAGCTCTTGGACTGTGTCCTGGAGAGGAAGGAGGGCACAAGGCAGTAACTCACATACCTGTGCTGGATTGTGTAAAATGTGGCTGTGAGAACCCGCCTGCCATGTTGCTGCATGTGGTTGGTTTTATTGCTCTCTGCCTCAAGAACATATATCTATGCTGATATTTTCAGAGTGGGGTTCATCACAGGTTTCCATTATTTCCCTCCTCTTTGCTGCGGGTTTCTGTAGCCTCTGAAGAGACTTTTGAGACTGATAGAAGGAATCATACTTTTGTACCTCTGTTTTTGCAGATGAGGCCACGTCCTGAGTATCTTTGTCTGTGAGGTCACTCTGTACTATCCACAAGGAAAAGAACTGTGAATAGGGGTTTTTTACGGTGCTGAGGCAAGGTCTGAGTGCTCAGAAATAGATCAGAAACTACCCTCGAATAAGATAGGAATTGGTTTTATTCCCAAAGAAGACTGACATGTGGGACTCTGCAGAAGCTAGCACCAGCCAAGGATGTATGGCCACCATGTGAGCTTTGCCAAAAACCTGCCTTGCACTGTACAGCTTGCTGGCAGAGAAAAGCCTAACAGTGACAGTGGTGGGTCTGACTCTTCAGCATCAGTTCCTAGGAAGCTTGCTCCACTCTATACATCCCACACCGTGCCTCAGTTCCCCTGTGCCAGCTCCACCTCCTGGGCTGACTGGAGGCACCAAGTCACCCACAGTAGTGAGTCACCTGCAGGCACTCATTGCTGCCCGTGGGTGCCTAGCAAGAGGCTAGGGGAAGAGGCGAACACGCCTCCTTTCCTGCAGAGGACACCCAGGTTTATTTTAAAGGCATGACTGACATTAATATCATGCACAGCTACCTGGAGACTGCAAGAACCTGAGCAAAAGATTCTGTAGGAAGAAAAAGAGTTGCCTGCAATGGGGGAAGCATCACGTTGAGTTGCTGCCCTCTGCTGATCTGTGGCTCCGGCCAAGACAGATCTTTGGGATGTTTGTCTATTTCCAGCAAAACTTCTCACTGGAGGCTTCCAAGGGCTGTGAAGCCGAAGCAGATGGAGTCTGCCATCCTGCCTTGCCTAAGGAATGGGAAGCTTTTCCCAGGTTTTTGTTCGAGATCAAAGTAAACAGATTTGTTCAGCATGTCCTGAACTCTCCTTGTCAACGTAGGTAGCCTACAAGGAAGTATCAGTCATTTACCAAGATAAAAGATTGCAATTTAATCACTAATTATCTCTTATCTTGCTTTCCTGGCCTGGCATGACCCTAAATGAACACAGTGCTGCCAATAGGTGCCGCACAGTGCCCAGGGTCAGGGAACATCTGGGCTTTTCTGCAAAGCATGGGCAGACAAGGGCTGAGGTTTCAGTGTCCTCAGAGCCTTGTCATATGCCTGGTATCCCACACACACTACGTGCCATTCCCATCAGCCCTATCTTATCTAATACTGCTTTTTAAACAGATCTTTGATGTTCTGCTGTACTGATCAGTGTCTGAATGTTGCTGGGCAAGGTTGTAGCACAAGGAATTAACTGCTTGATGGACACCCAAAACAGGCAGGTGAACTCCTGCTGGGGTGCCTTCAGGCCAAACTGTGGACAGATGCACAGGGACAGATGAGAAAGGAAAGTCATTTCAGGAAGGGCTGTAGGCAGTCCTAAATTACAGCAGAGTCTAGACAACAGTATTAAAAGCAGAAGTCTGAGAGGCTCCTGGCTTCTGATTTTTTCCCCAATAACTAGCGTTTGGTGGCTCTAGATGTAGGCTGTACCCTGTTCCAGATGAGGTAACTGGCACAGAATAAGCAACATCATCGAGGAAGTGGTTATTAGGTTCCACTTCCCTGCTGCCACAGCTTGTCCTAGCGCTATCCATACCAAGAGGTGTGATGCCACTTTACACCCCTCCCTCTGTGTGTCACTAAACAGCACAGGCCATGAGAAAATAAAGTTAATGCAGTCTCTAATATTTGCCAGTGTGTGTAAAGAGAAATGGTCTCTGCCCTGTTCTAAACCCTGCATCCACCTCTACCAGCAAAAAGATTTTCAGTGTGGTTTAGAGTAAACGACGATGTGGCAGAGAGTAAACTATAACTGTAGGGTCACCTTTTTTGCAATTTTTGAAATAAATCCTTGGGAATTTTAAAAGCAGTCTCAAAAAAAAAAGTCGTCCTGTATGAGAATGACCTGCTGAATTGTTTTTGTAGAACGGAATAGTCACGTGGAAGGGACCTACAACAAATGTCTAGTCCAATTGCATGTTAGACAGATAAGCAAGCGTTTTTACAGAGTTGAGTATAAATTCTTAAAGTTAGACAAAAATGCAGGAAATGGGATGGTTCTTTAGCAATCCTGGGTGAAATGTCTGCCACTTCATCTTGAGCAGAGTGTACAATTATGATCAGCACCCAAAACAAAGATCACAGACATACATTCCTGATGCCACCATTCTCTTCACTCCCAAAACACTGTGCTCTAGATATACCACAATGTTTTCTCTGCAGATTAGAGATGTTTTAGTTAGCATATAAAATGCATTCTGTGCACTGCTGCTGTCAAAATTGTAACTGACTGCATAATGAAACATAATTTGGGATGTAAAAATGGCTTTTTAAAATGCTCTGCTCGGGGAGCAGCATTTGATATGTCATGCTGGCTTACCAGTAATATACATTTCCCACTGGACAAACTAGGGGATGAGCAGTCATGCTGCCTAGAAAGGCATCAATTCACACTCAGTCAAGAATATGCTCTTCTAAGCTCATACAAAAGTGTTCAGCCCTGCAATACTTACCTGAATTCAAAGACTGTAACTGGAGTCACATCCTTTAGACCAAAATTGCAGTAGTTGGGTAATTGCTAGAGGAGGTGGTTGCAATCGCTAGACACGATTACACAGCCTAAACCCTGCTCAGCATCTGCTCTGCCACCTAGGGTGCCACAACTCATGGGTTAGACTTGGTCAAGGGCTGATGTTGGGGTTGGATTGCTAAGGGTGCAAGGCTGCGATTCTTGGCAGACAGAGGACCCTTCCCTTCAGGTTAAAAACTGGGGAAATGTGACCAAAAACCAGAACTTCTGTTGACCACCACACAGAGTAACCCATTGAGCTTGTGACTAACAACTACTTCCATCATAAATAGGGTCCTTTCTGAACCAGAGCCATACTGCTCTAGAAAAGAGATACTGTGCATGGTGGCAGACATGCAGAGAGGGCCACAGACCCAGCCGCTGTCACCGCAATCCCTCAGAACAAGCTGTGGGGAAGGGGTTTTGTACCTGGAAAGCAGGTATCTCTGAAACTGGGGCTTTTCAGCTCCCAGAGGTGATCCTTCACTTCCTGCAGTGACTTCAAGCCCAGCAGCATGCCAGAGCCTCCCCGTGGCTATGTGTCCAACACTTGGGAAGGTCAAGATGTGAGTCAGGACACTCATTCATCCCAACAGCATCAGACCTTGGACCCTGGGCACAGGAAGATGCTCCCTATCCAAAGCACCACCTGCCCTCGCTGACAGTGTTTCAAACAATGAAATCCACTCACAGTGCTTCATCCTGGCTTCTCCTCAACCAGTTAGCAAGCTTCCGGACAGGATGTCATGTCGCTGTTATCTTTATTTGCACAGTGCTTCAAATGCCAGAGGGCTGCCTGGGCAGACGGGCAAAGCTGGATGCTGACTTAAAGGAACATTAGCTGATTTGTCATCTGTTTCTTTGATTTCTGAGTTCTTCGTGGGGAAGTCTTCTACCCTTCTGTCCTTAGACTTGGAGACTGGACTCACTAGCCGGTTCCACCACACCACAAATTTTTTTTGTTCTGATTTAGTGCTGTTAAAGGGCAAGAAAAGCTTGGTCTCTCCTATATTTCTAACTGCTTCAGGCTGGGGTCATCCTGAAGGTTCAAGTGTAAGCACTTTCCAGGCCTTGGGACCCACCCTTCTGGAATCCACAGTGGCAGAGGAGACTTTTGTCAAGGGCAAGGAGCTTTCAAATACTACCAGAATTTCTTGCCTGAGAAAAGGGAGTCTTCAAGTCACCACAGCTCCTGCTTTTCTTTCTCTTTTCCCACCGAAAAATGTTGGGTCTCACTGCACCAAGGAGGGTCAGTGCAGGGAATGGTGAGGGTGTGGGAGGCACAAGTACTAGACTGATCCGCTCCCACCATCCACATCCCACATCCTGACTGGCAAGCAGGGTTTCTCCATCAACTGCTCAGAGCCTCGAATCCGGGGCTGTAAAGACAGCAGATGAGGACACATGCTCCCAGGGATGAGCCCACCTTGCCCCTGACTTACCTAAGCCACACAGGCAATGTTATAGAACCTCCCTTTTGGACATCTTGTTAACAATTGGCCACTTGCTATCCTGATGGTTTAGCATTGCGTTTTGGCTGATACACAAAAGCTTTGTGGTGGCACAAATGAGCCAGTGTTATACTAGCTGCAGACAACCAGTAATATTAAATAAGATGGGTGAAGGTAAAAGAGATCATAGAGCCCCATGAATGAAGGCTGAAACTATCAGGCCAGAGAGCCTATTAATTTTGCAGCTTCACTTTAGCACCATGAAAGATGTAGGATCACTGGTTTGGCCCAACAGCCTCCACAAAATGGTGGTCCACATGTCTGATAGGGTTATGGGCACGGGGAAATGGTACACACACCAAGTATGTAATGAAATATGTGCATGACAATGGGGGGGGATCAGGCCCAGCCAGCATGGGTTTATGAAGGGCAAGTCCTGTTTCACCAACCTGATCTCCTTCTATGATCAGGTGACCCGCCTAGTGGATGAGGGAAAAGCGGTGGATGTTGTCTACCTGGACTTCAGGAAGGCATTTGACAGTGTTTCCCACAGCATTCTGCTGGAGAAGCTGGTGGCTCATGACATAGACAGGAGGACTCTTCGTTGGGTTAGAAACTGGCTGGACGGCCGAGCCCAGAGGGTGGTGGTGAACGGCGTGAAATGCAGTTGGCGGCCAGTCACAAGCGGGGTCCCTCAGGGCTCAGTTTTGGGACCGGTCTTGTTTAATACCTTTATCAATGATCTGGATGAGGGGATCGAGTGCACCCTCAGTAAATGTGCGGATGACACTAAATTGAGCACGAGTGTCGATCTGCTGGAGGGTAGGGAGGCTCTGCAGCGGGATCTGGACAGGCTGGAGCAATGAGCTGAACTCAACTGTATGAGGTTTAACAAGGCCAAGTGATGGGTCATGCACTTTGGTCACAAAAACCCGCAGCAATGCTACAGGCTTGGAGAGGAGTGGCTGGAGAGCTGCCTGGTGGAGAAGGACCTCAGATCGAGCTAAAAGCGAAAGCAATTTGAATTTGCCTTCTCTTTGGTGAGTATGGCTGCTTGAGTGCCTGCGTGGCTACGTGCTGAGACGCAGAGGGAGGCGGACCCTGCCAGCGCACCAGCTGTTTTTGACTCGAGGATTATAGCTGACAGGGGGGACTGACCAAAAAAAAAACTAAACCACTAAAAACCCCACCAAAACAAAAACCTTACAAGACAAGACCATTACCACAAGACATGGTGACTACTAGGACAAGGGCCAGTAGAAAATCCGTGGCCACCCAAACCCAGACCACATACAATCATGTGGAAGTTCACGCAGGTGGTTGCAGTGAGTGCTGGAATCTGGCGCTAAATATGGGGGATGGCAGGGACAGCACCTCTGTTAGATGTGAGCAGATCAATGATCTGATGACAATGGTGGCTGAGCTAAGGGAAGAGGTGGAAAGACTGAGAACTATAAGAGATTGCGAAAGTGAAATTGACAATTTCCACAGTGTAATCTCTACAAAACCTGATCTAGGGTTGAATCTTGGTGGCTCAGAGGGTTCAGTGACCTCCCTGCAGCAAGTCTCTCAGCCTCCACGCAGTAACCCACAGGACCAGGGTCAATGGGTACCGGTCTCTGTCAGGTGGAACAAAAGAAAACGAAAATGGAGCAAGTGTGCTACCCTAGGAAGTTCACTACCTGCACTGCACTTGCACAATAGGTACAATGCTCTGCGGGAGGAGCAGGTCACTAACAAGAAGGAGGAGTCAAAGAGCCTGGTAGCTGCACAAAAGACAGGTAGCCTCAGGTCAGCCATCATGACCAATCCTGTAAAGAAACCTAGAAGAGCCATTGTTATGGGAGACTCTCTGCTGAAGGGAACAGAGGACCTAATACGCAGACCTGACCCATTCCATAAAGAGGTCTGCTGCGTCCCTGGTGCCAGGGTTGGGGACATTTTGGGTAAAGTCCCCAACCTCGTGAGTCCTTCGGATTACTACCCACTTCTCGTCTTTCAAGTGGGTAGTGATGACGCATCAATCAGAGGCTCATGATCAATTAAGA
The DNA here is from genome assembly GCA_013400115.1 of Rhinopomastus cyanomelas. Lineage (NCBI taxonomy): Eukaryota > Metazoa > Chordata > Aves > Bucerotiformes > Rhinopomastidae > Rhinopomastus > Rhinopomastus cyanomelas. Next base: position 46,724 of record VXBP01001908.1, on the reverse strand, counting down.
GGGACTTCAGGGCCTTAGGGGAACTGCTGAAAGGATCAGGGTCTCAAGTGGTGTTCTCCTTTATCCCTCTAACATCAGCAATGGACAAGGGGACATTTAGGAAGAGCCAGCAGCTCAGTTCATGGCTCTGGAACTGGTGTCATCAACAGGGGTTTGGATTCTACAATCACGGCTCTGTTTTCAGGGCACCGGAGCTCCAGGTAAACATAGGGATGCACTTGTCATAGAGGGGGAAGAGAATCCTGGGGCAGGAATTGGCAGGGCTCATTGATAGGGCTTTAACTGGGTTTGAAGGGGGAAGGGGTGAATAGTCTCCTGCTGGCTGGTGACAAACACTCGGGCAGCTCACCAGCGGCAGAGGGATGGAGAGCCAACGAGGGCCCTCAACTTGCCCTGGAACAAGCCAGGGATGACTCACCAGGGCAGTCAGGGGAAATCAAGAGCAACTGGCACAAGAGGAGGACAGGGCCAGCCCAGCTGAAGTGCCTCTATGCAAATGCACAGAGCTTGGGCAACAAGCAGGATGAATTAAGGGCCCCTGTGCTGCTGGGATGCCATGACATAGTGGCTATTACTGAAACTTGGTGGGATGATTCCCATGACTGGAATGTAGGGATAGATGGGCACAAGCTCTTTAGGAAGGACAGGCAGGGAAGGAGAGAAGGAGGTGTTGCCCTCTATATCAGTGATCAGTTGGAATCAGTGGAGCTCCACCTGGGGAAGGATGATGAGCTGGTCGAGAGTGTGTGGATTGAAATAAAGGGGATGACAGGGGATGGTGATGTTACTGTAGGGGTCTGCTACAGGCCACCTGACCAGCAAAAACTAGCAGATGAGGCCCTTCACAGGCAGATAGCAGCGGCTTCCAGGTCACATGCCCTGGTCCTCATGGGGGATTTCAACCACTCTGACATCTGCTGGAGGGACAACACAGCGAGGTACCAACAATCCAGGTTGGTTTGGGATTGCATTGATGATAACTTCCTCCTTCAAATGGTGGAGTAACCAACAAGAAAAGATGCTATGCTGGACCTTGTTCTCATCAACAGGGAAGGGCTGGTGACCAATGTGAGGCTCAGGGACAGCCTTGGCTGCAGTGACCATGAAGCCAATGAATTTAAGATCCTCAGGGAAACCAGGAGGACGTGTTCTAAGTTTACATCCCTGGATTTTGGGCATGCAGACTTTGATCACTTCAGGGATCTGCTGGCCAAAGTATCATGGGATGAAGCCCTTGAGGAAAGAGGGGCCCAGGACATCTGGTTAGTATTCAAGGATCACCTCCTCTGTGTCCAGGGGCAATGTATATCAACAAAAAGGAAAGCAGGGAAGAATGCTAGGAGGTCTGCCTGGCTGAGCAAGGAGCTCCTGGACACGCTGTCACACAAAAAGAAACTCTACAAGGACTGGAAGGGAGGACAGCTAGAATGGGGGGAGTATAAGGATGCCACCCGGACAGCTAGAGATCTGGTTAGGAAAGCCAAGGCACAGTTTGAGTTGGACCTAGCCAGGGAGGTCAAAGGGAGCACCAAGAATTTCTACAGGTATATGAATGGTAAGAACAAGTTTAGGGAAGGTGTGGGCCCCCTCAGAAAGGAAACAGGTGAGGTGGTCACAAGTGACATGGAAAGGTTCTCAATGACTTCTTTACCTCAGTCTTCACTGCAAAGGCCTCCAACCACACTCCTGGGGACATCAAAAATTATGGCAGGGACTGCAAGGAAGAACTACCCATCATAAGTGAAGATCTGGTTCATGATCATCTGAAGGACCTGAAAGTGTTCAAGTTCATGGGACCAAAAGGGATATACACCCACGAGTCCTGAGAGAACTGGCAAATGAGGTTGCTAGATCCCTGTCCATTATATTCCAAAAGTCATGGTGGTCTGGTGAAGTCCCCACTGACTGGAAAAGGGGAAACATCATTCCTATTTTCAAGAAGGGTAGGAAGGAGGAGTCAGGGAACTACAAGCCAGTCAGTCTCACCTCTGTGCCCAGTAAGATCATGGAGCAGATCCTCCTGAAGGCACTGCTGAGACAGGAGAATAGTGAAGAGGTGATTGGGCACAATCAGCATGGCTTCACCAAGGGCAAATCCTGCCTGACAAACCTGGTGGCCTTCTACGAACAGGTCACAACATTAACGGATGAGGGATGGGTGACTGATGTCATTTACCTGGACCTGGGCAAAGCCTTTGACACTGTCCCACTCCACATTCTGGTCTCCAAGCTGGTGGAACATGGCTATGATGGGTGGACCACTAGATGGGTAAGGAACTGACTTGATGGGCGCACCCAGAGAGTGGTTGTTGATGGATCCATGTCCAAGTGGAGGCCAGTGACAAGCGGAGTCCCTCAGGGATCGGTCATGGGACCGGTCTTGTTCAACATCTTTGTAGGTGACATGGACAAGGGCATTGAGTGCACCCTCAGCAAGTTTGCTGACGACACTAAGCTGTGTGGTACAGCAGACACGCCGGAGGGAAGAGGAGCTATCCAGAGGTACCTGGACAGGCTGCAGAAGTGGGCAAAGTCCAGCCTCATGATGTTCAATAAGACTAAGTGTAAGGTCCTGCATCTGGGTCGAGGCAATCCTAAGCACAAATACAGGCTGGGTAGTGACTGGCTGCAGAGTAGCCCTGGGGAGAAGGACTTGGGGCTGCTTGTGGATGAGAGGCTCAACGTGAACCGGCAGTGTGCACTTGCGGCCCAGAAGGCAAACTGGATCCTGGGCTGCATCAGGAGAAGTGTGGCCAGCAGGTTGAGGGAGGTGATTCTCCCCCTCTACTCCACTCTGGTGAGACCCCACCTGGAGTACTGCGTCCAGTTCTGGAGCCCTTATTATAGGAGGGATGTGGAGATGCTGGAGCAAGTGCAGAGGAGGGCCACGAGGATGATCAGAGGGCTGGAGCACCTCTCCTATGAGGCCAGACTGAAAGAATTAGGGCTGCTCAGTCTGGAAAAGAGGAGGCCCCCAGGTGACTTATTGTGGCCTTCCAGTATCTGAAGGGGGCCTAAAAAAAGCTGGAGAGGGACTATTTAGGATAGCAGGTAGTGACAGGACTATGGGGAATGGAGCAAAGCTGGAGATGGGTAGATTTAGAGTGGATGTGAAGAGGAAGTTCTTCACCGTGAGAGTGGTGAGAGCCTGGAACGGGTTGCCCGGGAAGGTGGTGGAGGCCCCATCCTTGGAGGTGTTTAAGGCCAGGTTGGATGAGGCTCTGTCCAGCCTGATGTAGGGTGGGATGTCCCTGCCTGTGCTGGGGGGTTTGGAACTGGATGATGGTTCCTTCCAACCCTGAGTGACTCTGATTCCATGGCTTCTCCAGTGAGGTGGCAGGGGGATTGGACTAGATGATCTTTCGAGGTCCCTTCCAATCCCGTATGATTCTATGATTCTATGTGTCTGCAGCAAACTCACAGAAAAGGAGGTTACACTCAGACATGAGAACAAAGTGGAGGAACTGGTGAGCCATGGCCATCTACTTAAGTACTGCAAGTGGGTAGAAACCCTGTATAGCCACCACAGGCTTCATCAGCCTCTGAATCACCTGGAATTCTTTGGTGTGCCACATCCACCAAAGCCTTTCTTTTTCTTTCCTTCTCCCCAAGTTTAATTTAACTGACCATTTGTTTCACTTAATCTCCAGCTGGACCAGAAACATCATATCTATAAGTAGGAAACATAGAGATGCAGTTTAAGTTACATTAACTCTGCTGAGACCTGACTTGTGATTACCTGGGGCAAGAACATGCAGATCAAACTTTCTAGGATAGTTTTGAGGATAGTTTCAGGAGTTTATGTTGGTGCCCACCAGTGGAAGAAGCGGAGAAGCAGCTTGCAGGCAGCTTGCAGGCCCTCTGCAGAGCATGAGGCTCAGAGTTTCTGTGCAGTTTTCCTGGAGACCAGGTCTGAACCAATGCACCAGTGCTTAGTAGAAGGATTCCTCACAAGCATAGGTCCTCGTCCACACTGAAGGTCCTGGACCTGACAGCAAATTATTCAATGGTTGTATATAAAACAGGTCACCTCTGGGAAGAGGAGGAGATATGTCACAAAAGATATGTGAGAAAAGGAAGTCACTGCTAAGAGAAAATAGGGTATATTTTCCCTCTGCAACCCCAAATGTACCCTTTACAGTTAAGGCACTTTAATAGCAGTGGGGAATTCTTCTGTCCCATCTGCAGAACAGCACCTTTGGACTTCTCCTTTGTTAATGGAGCTGAGATTTCCCTGTCCCCTGGTGATGACTGAAGTAGTGCCTGAGGAAAAATTCTTTATTCATGTGAAGACAACCCAACAGGTTCATTAAACTGTAGATTACATAGGCTGATGACAGAAATTAAATAAGGTTTTGTCTTATTACTTCCTTATTTTTAATTGAATAGTAGGCCATTAATTTGATTGAAGATAGTCAGGTTGAACAATTTCCTAGGACATTATACTGAGAAATGCCTTGTCCTGCAGGTCACCCTGTGACCTGGTTACTTTCGGCAGTGCCAAAAGTGCTGCTATATTGTTAGGGCTCCTCTATTTGTAATTTCTTTTGGAGAGGATGAAGGGATGCGGGATTAGTGTCATTAGGCTATATTTAAACCAGACCTGAGGGCAGCAGAAAAGAAAACTGGTGTGAAAGTGGGACAACTCCAGTGAGAACCAGAAAACGAGAGGGCACAAGGCTCAGGCTGCTGAAATGGAGAATGTCTAAACGAGATGTGGGCTGGAGAGAGGCCTCTCTCCTGTTCGTGGCACTTGTGCCAATGTCAGTGCAGTGGGAGGTTTGCCTAGAAACGTGCCGGAGTGCTCAAAGGAGAACAGGCTGGGGTCTTCCCAGCCCACACCTGCAAAGCCCACTGGGGTGGACAGGTTCTCAAAAGAAGCTCACCTGTGGGTTATTGGGCGAGCAAGCCTCTTCCTCACCTCTGTGGCTCTACCAGCACCGGTGCTGATGCCTAGGCTGATCAAATCTGGTGTGGAAATGAAGCAGGAGCTCAGCAAAGAAAGAGTATGGTTAGGTAGCTGCCGCTCGCCGAGGCTCGCTACCTTTCTGCCGCAGAACACAGAATACTGTTTTGCCCCAAGCATACATAGTTGGTGTGGGTGTAGATTTACATTTTGTTAAAGAAAACGAAATAAGGGGGCTGGTTGCAACTCGCCTGAAGTTTTATTATTTGCAAAAGCCCTCGCCTTCATGTGATGCTTTACGTAACAGCCTTACACATCTGCAAAGTATGTAAGGCATTTCTACTGTGGGCAAAAAGAAAAGAGGTGAGGAAATTTCTGAAAGGTACTGTGTCTCCCAGGAGGACTTGGCAAGCAATTTTTAGCTGCCACCAGGCAAGAAAACAGCAGGAATCCTGAATCTGCTTTTTAGGGCCAACTTTCCCTAGGCTTATGGCATCTTGGACTGCATGTCCAGAGATAGCTACAAAGCATGCTGCAAAGCCCAGTAATGGCCTCAGTTCAGAAATACATTGCTACGATCAGAGAGGCTGAATGGGAATAAAAGCAGCATTAAACTGGGACGTGCATCCTGATCTCGGGGAGGAACTGGGACCAGGAACAACATGAAATTAAGAAATGGATAGAGTTGCCATGGGCAGTCTCTGAGCAGCTGCAGAGCTTGAGAGCTGAGGACTAGCTACGTTTCTGTCTTACATCACCTAGAAGACGTGAACAGGCACACTTCTTCTTTACTGCTTATTATGACCCTATCTGATAGTGTAATGCATATACATGTAAGTCTGTGGAACAAAACATCACAAAAATGCTATGAATGCCTCCAAGGAGGATTGGAATGAATGAAAAACCTCTGAGGCTGTTCAAGTGGAAAGTCTAGTGAATCAGTCTATCCACTTTTCTTTGGCTTCTGAGTCTGAGTGGACCCAAACCACAAAGAAAAGAGGAAACAAAGGTGGAGTAGGCATTGAGAAAGAGCTTTCTGAAACTTGGCATTAAAACCTAAGTGCTTCAAATCATTGCCCAGCCCACGCAATGTGAAGCAATTGGAAAGGACTGGAAAACCACTGCACAGTGCCCTGAGATGCAGGGGGTTTTTCATTTGTTTCTCTTCCCCAGAAGCTGCTTGAGCAGTGGGTGTATGACTGCTCAGGAATTTTCTTGACTTTCCTCTGCCACTGATGTCTCCTTTAAAGTGCCCTGAAAAAATACAGGAAACGTGAACACCTGGTTCTGTTCTGCTTTGCAAATGTGTTGTCCCATTTGGAGGTGTCACCAGTTTTAGTACTCTTCCCCACTTTTATAATCAGGAATGCCTTTCAGTCTGTGGAATTCCTTCAAATTTTTGACCTTGATGTGCTGAATTTCTAAGCGCCTGTCTTTTGGACAAGATCCTGCTGGTGCTTCTTACAATCCATATAGCTTATCCCTGAAAGCAGATTCCCCAGTTCAAAGTACAGCAAAGACAATCTTGGTTCATCAGGTCTGAGGAACGTAAGACCATGCAACTCCTTTCAGACAGTTCTCATTCTAAAGTCATAATAGAGGTGCTAGAACCCCACTGTTTCTCATGTTTCTCATGTGCATCACCCACAAGCCCACAGGGAGCTCAGGTTAGAAAAGCAAGGTAGATGAACAGGAAGTCATAGAGTAGCTTAGACATATTTGTGCCTTCAAAAAAGGCTTCAGTCCATTATTGTCTGAGCCCCTTTACCCAATCAGCAGAAGAGCAAGAAAAATTGACAAGGTCTTTTATGTGGGCTCTTTACAGTGGCTCTGCTCCCGTCTCACAAGCCTGTTGTGCACAAACCAGTGGAGGGGAAACAGAACCCTGCTCCTGTCAAATCCTTCTGGAGTGATAATAGAACTCTCAGACTTGGTGCACACAGAAGAGCTAATTCCTCTGCTCTCTGTCAGGGCTGCAACTATCTGAGGAGGACAGAGGTTACGTGTTCCAGTAGATAAAGAGGGTGACACTTTCTCAGCATATTTCTTTAGATCCTAAATTCAGTCACACAGAACACCTCAGAACACCTCAAAACACCTTGTACTGCTGCCCCCGACTGCATCACGCTCTCTTCCTCTGCTTGAACTCCTTCTCAGCTGAGAGGCATCTACAAGGAACCTTTCCCCCTCTCATTCATGTGCTTGATTTTTTTTCTTCTGTTTTGTTCTGTCCTACTTGCTTCTGACAGGTTTACTGCTTAGCAGAAATATTTGCCTTACTAATGTATCTCAAGTCTTTTGACTGCTGCCTGTCTTCACAGGCCTGATCTTTACCCTTAGCCCTTTTCATTACTTATTCATATATTTGTATGACATAGGACTTAGAGGTCACTACCAGAAACACGCTCCAGTTGTGCAAGGCACACAGTGAGAAACATCTCTACAATTGAAATGGCTTAGGCAGATGGACGCCTGGGGTGCAGAGGGACTGACTACCGTGATTACACCCCTTCATCTGGACCAGAAAAGTGTCCATTTCTGACTGTGGCTTCCTCTGCCTGCCATGTTGTCATGGAGTATGACATGAAAAATATTTCTTGCTTCACAAACAAACACCAAGAAGATGGAGGAGTCCTCTTCCTCCCTTGATCTATATGTGCAGTATTGTCCTTCTGGCCTGGAGCTGGGTCAGGTCCTTCTCCATGGGAGCTCCATCCAACAACTTATTCTGCTTTCAAAAATTATTTGCAGGGTGCAGTTTTTACTGTTTGACTGTTGAGTCTCAGCCCTTCCCCATTGCACATACATACTGGGGGTGGAGGGATGCCAAGCAAACAGCAATTTTTCTACCCTGAAGGGATAAAGGCAAACATTTCCTCCCAGAGAGAATAGGGAACTTTCCTCATCCTTTTTTGATGCTGGCAGCAGGTTTATTATTTTTTACCTCTGTATGTGCAAATTGATTAACATTTTTGCACAACTGCAGAGGAAAAGGATTTCTCAGTCTTAACATCCTGTTCACTTCTGCATACTTTTAAATGCTCATTACTAAAAGCTGGCTATTTATACACAGGAACAAAGTGCATTCCACTAACCCCTTGTGGCATAACTCTGCATGCCGACTGCAAAGCTCTAGAAAGGTGAATCAAACGTATGACAGAGAGCTTTTTACAGAGATTGAATACCCACTGTACATCAACACAGTAATACCCTTTCAAAATTCTTTTTGCTATCATGTCTTTGGAAATATGAAAGGAAAACCTTTCAACAGCTTCATTGCCTTTGAGTATAATCTTGATTGTGTTGAGAGGGATGGGTGCCAGATAACTCTATCGATGGAAGCAAAGATAAGAAGGCTGTGCATAGTATAAACAGTTATATCACTTGAATTACGTTCTTGGAGAGATGCAGTGACAACAACAGGACAGCATTAATAGGGTGAGTGGTTCATTTACCCGCCTTTATCTTTCATAAAGATCATGTTGCATCTAATTACTGGGAAATTCCTGAGGACCTAAAATGTATCCAGAGCAAGTGCATTATCTCAAAAATCACCTGTCTGGCAATACAACACACCGGGCATCTCACGAGGAGAAGTTAATGTAAGTGATGCCTTTGTGCAGCTCACAAAAAGGACCCGGGTTGAAAACAATGTGTCAAAGCAACCTGTCAGCTGGAGAATAGAGGCCTATCTACTTCTGGAATATCTTTAAGACAAAAGATTGATGCACATGGTGTAATTCAGCTTTTCTTTAAAATTATTTTTTTTTAAATATTCCCTTCAAAGGATACATGATGCCCTCTCCCACTAACCGCTTGCACAGTGTTTCAAAACCCCCTGAATTACACTTTTAATCTTGATGGAAACTCTTCCACCTGTCTGCCCCAAAAGTGCTTTCATGTATGCACAGTTGTGACTGCAGTTCCACCTGATATTCATCGGTTCGAGATGGGTCTTCAGACATAAAACATCTTACAACACAGTAGTATCTCCATGACCCAGGTCTCCAGAAGGGGATTCTGGTGAAAGCACATCATGCCTTCAACCAGTACATGTGGGAATGGAGCAGATACAGCACTTTGAAGTCCCTGTCTCCCAAAAGGATAGTGGCTGCAATGCCATCCCACCTCATTTGGAGACATTGATCAATGCATTGCCCAGTTTTCACAGGTGGACTTGTACTGTGCTGGTACAAACTGTTTCAGAAAGCCTTAGCAAAAGAGAGCAGGAAAAGTAGCCCTTCTCAACCCAGTTTATTTGACAGTTTCCATAACAACTTGACGCAGCTATTTATATACCAGGAGAACATACTTTGCTTTTCATCATTTTTAGAACCTTTGTTGCCATATCAACCTCAGTAAAAAGTAGCAGAGCACAGCCCCATTCAATTCCCTCTTGTTCACCCAGAAAGAAACCTCTCTCAATGAAATGAAATTCAGCTGGTCTCAGAAGGACCCTTGAGGTGCCTACATGTCACTTTAAGTATTGTTTGAGTCCTAATTGAAATGAACTTGTGCTTATGTGACATACATGTGTCAAAAGGGTAGGATCATTTCCAGTGGGAATCAAAGATGAGGACAGTGTGGACAAGCAGGCCACTGTGCCAGCACATTGCACATTGCTAATCTTTCTTGGGAAGCAAATCATCAGAGAGATATGACTGCTACTGACTCTCTCTGTGAAGGGTATGGAAGGCAAAACTGACTTTGAAAAGTGAGGTTTTCAAAGGCTTGATGTTAGCATTCCTGAGTCAGCTTTTTCAGAGGGACAGAGCAGGGCTAGGATGCAGTGAAAGCCAAGGTGGATAGAAAAGTGGTAGAAGACCACTGCCAGGAGGAAGAATGTGTTCACAGAGGACAGGAGAAACTTTCCTGGTATGGTCTGAGGTGCTCTCAGTCCTGAATTCATTCCTTGCAGGGGCAAGAACCAAAAGGAAACCCAGAAAGAGAGAGACATATCCAAAAGCACAACTTAGATGGATTAGGTGTCCCCAATGTCTCTCACTGGAGAAAGCCATGGTGCTTAGTCACTTCAGTCCTTACAACCAGGTGAAATGAATCTGTGCCTCGGCTTCTCAGTAACGCTTTTTGTCTGGTTCCTTCTGGCTGGTACAGCAAGTATCACAGAATCATAAAATCAAAGAATCATTAGGGATTGGAAGGGACCTTGAAAGACCATCTAGTCCAATCCCCCTGCCACAGCAGGATCACCTACACCAAGTCACACAGGAACACATCCAGGCAGGTTCAAAACATCTCCAGTGAAGAAANCTCATGGTCGTCCTGCTGGCCACCAGGACCCCCAGGTCCCTTTCTCCTACACCGCTGTCCAACAGGTCAGTCCCCAGCTTATACTGGTTCCTAGGGTTGCTCTTGCCCAGATGCAAGACTCTGCACTTACCCTTGTTGTACTTCATTACATTTCTCTCTGCCCAGCTCTCCAGCCTGACCAGGTCTTGCTGAATGGCAGCACAGTCTGCTGGGGTGTCGGCGACACCACCCAGCTTTGTGTCATCAGCAGACTTGCTGACAGTACTCATCATTCGCAACACTGTGGTCTGCTGGGGAAGTTCAGCCTTGCAGATCCATGGCACCCTTCCAGATTAGAACATAATTAATGTTAAAATACTCACAAGATGTGCAATCAGAAGTATCTCTAATCCACCTGACAGCTTCAGATGATTAACCAGCATTCAAATAACCCACCAACTGTGCTGCATTTTGTCACTCACACTTTCTCCTCCTGTCAGGAGATGGCAGGTCTGTTGTCCATGTCCTGGCACACTGTCTCAGCCTGCTGGGGTTGTTACTTTCACAAGTATCTCGGTTCAACACAGGTGTCCCCTATGTACCTCCCCTCCTTCTTAGCTCCAAACAGAGTTAGACAATCATTCAGGTTGGAAAAGACCCCCCCGGATCATCAAGGCCATCGATTAACCCTACCCTACATGTTCACCCCTTAACCATATCACCCAACACTACATCTAAGCGTCTTTTAAACTCGCCTAGGGATGGTGCCTCAGCCACCACCCTGGGCAGCCTATTGCACGTGCCTGTGCAGCCCCTGGTACAGGCACTCGCTGGGCATAGTGAACTTCATACAAATAAGGCGATTAGGTGACATTGCACCAGTGATGTACCCTGCCCTCCAACCAGAAGTGCTCACTACAGCATTTCTAAGAAGCAGTGTCAGTTCCTGGTTTGCATTAGTCATATTGTTCATTCTTGCCTTAATTGTCTCAGTATTTCTACAAAGTCTCCAGCAAGACTGAGAAGCCTGTTAACAGCAACTACACGGCTGGATTGAGCTGTCTGTGTCAGCAGACAAGAACCTCTGCCTCACGGATGTGTTTTGTCATGTAGCAGTGCTGAATACAGGCTCTGCTGGCTTTATTAATAGCAGCCCTATCATTTTATCATGATGTTCTACCAATCCCTTGGACTGGGAAGAATAGGAAATGGCACTTACACGTGTACATCTGCAGCACACAGAACAGTTTGAACTGGCATGTTTCACTGTCAGACAGTGGTATGTCAGGCACTGCAGGCAAAATGAAATGGACTGCACATGCATGATCTAAAGGCCTTCTATACATAAGCTACATGAAATACATCTCACCTAATGTTTTGCCTGCAGAAGCAATAAATTAACTCCATGTATCCCTTGAAGCACTGTTGGTAGGATCTTGGCAAGTGCCAACCTGGTGCTTTAACCATAACCACAGAAGGTCCTAGGAGCTCTCTCTCTTATCTTGTCTGCAGGCTTGTGGAAGACGCTTGACCAGCTACTGCAAGAGAATAGCTTTATGTATGTTCTGGAAGAGGTCATTTGATTCCTAAACCAAGCAACTACCACCCACACTTTATCAAAAACCAGAAAGCTTTCTCATACTGACAAGTATTCGTTTAGGCCTGAGAAATGTGGGAAGCCCCAAAAGTTGGAAACTTGCACTGCTCACATTTCTCCAGCATCTACCCTGACTGATCTGTATTCCTGAATATTGCTTCTCTCCCCTCTGCCCTAACCCTGGCTTGATTCACAGCACAAGTGATAACTATTTAAAGTCACTGAACTCAAGGACAAATTCCTCATTTGAAAAACTGTATCCAGAAAACACTCATCTCTGCACCAAACCAACAGTCTGTGACATACTCTGAGAACTTGTGGCTCAACACAAAAATGCACTAATGTGAGACCTTTCAGGAATCATTTGCTTTATTCAGACTGTAGGACCAGTCCTGGAGGAGAAATGAGCCTAAGCAACACATACATGGCTTTTCCCTTAGGATCCTCAACCTCAACACAAATGCCTTTTTTTTCAGAACAGCCTGTGCTAGGAGGAGATCAAAGCAGAGACAAACTGCCTTGGTCTTTGAAAGATTGAAATTCTGCTGCTCATACATCTTTGAAAGATTGAAATTCTCGTCATCCAAACTAGGATTCCTTCAAAAACTGAACAATTCCTGCAAATTAAAGAGATCTGATGCAACCTGTCAGAGTGTTCCCTGGTAATTCCCAGACCAGCAACATGCTCCATCTCTACTGCTATTAAAATAGTGTCTTGTTCTCTGCTAGTTGCTTTCCTGAAGAAATTAGACCTTACGCACCGCCCCTCTTTCTGTGCTTGTCTGCAGAAAATAGTTCTCAATTTACACTGATATGACAATGATACTCTCCATCTTAATGGAAAGTCCATTTGTTTGAAAGCTCACCACCTTTCTCCCATCCTTCAAACACAGACAGGTTTCTGCTCTGAGCATCTCCCATGGTCACCATTCAATCCAGCTTTATTCTTCTCCCAGCCCTGCTCCTGAAGCTGCATCCAACCTAGCCTGCCTAGCCCTGCTAGGAACTAAAAGCTATACCAAAGAGGCTTCTCTTTGGAAAGCAGAAGGGAAACCTAGCGTGACTGTAGCCCCTTGTGGTACCACAGACATACACACACAGCATGTGGCCTGTCTGTTTCGCTGTAATGCTATTCCTGCACAGCTTAGGACCCTTCAGGGATACTAAGCCCTCCGCCTGTTGGTGATAAAAGACCTGGTGCACAAACCCACTGGATCTTGCGACAACCAAGAAAATTTCCTCACTGTCCTCCTTGGCCCTTTGGTATCTGCCCTCCTGATGCACATCACCCCCAGCCCACCAAAGATTTTAGCAACATGCACAGATCTTCCAGCCAGAACTGCACAACACCCCACCTGCCAGAAGCATAACCTGCTTTTTGCCCTTTGTATGGCAGGTGGACTCTGTAGGTTTGAGTTTTCTACCCCTAAAACAAACAGAGGAAAAAAATCCACACTCTGAATTCTAAGCCAGGGTCTGGTAGGTTATAACATGATCTGTTGCATTTATTTTATCGCACTTTAATGCCTCTCTCCATTGTCTCACTACACAGACTTCAGGCAGAGTGGTGCCATGTTACTTAGCAACTTGCAGTGCACGTGACAAAATTAACCCAAACAGTTTTGTTTATTAACTCCTAATAAGCAGAAAACAAAATAGCAACCTGAGACTTTCGCAACAAGAATGTTTTCCATTTTTGGGTGCCTTAATAATATTACAGACGACAATGTTATCTTGGGTGTTCCAAGAGATTGTTTTCAGCCCTTCTGTGAAAACCTATTTGGAGCACATAAGTCTTCCCCACCCTCCCTAATGCCTGCTGGCTCCATAATGGAAAAAGTAAATGTAGTAATAGAAAAATTAAAAGACTACAGGAGCTAACAAGCTCTAGCTGATGTCTGCTTGGTCTTGTGAAAGTCAGGGTTGGAGGCTGGATATGTCAGTATGACCCTCAGACTCTATCCCACAGACTGGACAAATTGCAGAGGTGAGATTTTCAAACTGCTGTGATTTACTCCAGGCTCTTCAGAAAACGCGAGCATCAGTTACTCTCTCTCTGTACCACAACCCTTGAAATACAGTCCTGCGTCACAGGGATTTTATGACGATACCTGTACTACCACGGGCAAGGCAGCACAGGCTGGATTTTCAAGGCTATTCAAGTAGCTGACTAAACCACGAAGCACCAAGTGAGCATCTAAAGGTTCAGTCTTCAGGGGCTCTGGAGGTGTGAGCCAGATCTGTCCCTGTAAAAAATATCCAAGATGCCACTTTTGGAATATGAAGTTCAGAAAAATAAAAAATCGCTTTTCAAAATCATGTAAAACTTTACCAAGGGACAAGAGCCAGTTACCTTGCTCTCTCAAGGGATTCAGACGAAAGGCTCCTGCCAAGAATTTCAGCCCTAGGAGAGACTTCGACAAGATTATTTCCAGATATGAAACCCTTTTCCTGCTGTGCTGCTGAGCCTTCCCTGTCCAACACTTCATGGTGACTGCTGATAATGAAAGCACTGAGGCCTCCCTCCCAAGCATTAACCATAACAGCTGATCCAGGCAGTCTTTTCCGGCTTTTATGGAGAAGAATGACTGACTTGTGCGTTCTTGTGAGAAACTACTTAGGCACCAGACAAAGCATCTATATGTTTTTATGGAAGCAGAATGCAGATTCTTATCAGACTCCATTTATTTAGCAAGTAATGACAAATGAATTCCTTGGAAACTTACTCCCCATAATACCAGAGCACTGAGCGCTCAGCCTTAAAACATTTGGAAGACAGGGTGGTCAGAGGCACGTAGTCCAAGGGTCATGCTCTGCATGGTGCCAGCCGATGGATGAGGTGACAGGAGAGGGACTGGAAGTGGAGCAGGAGGAGAGGAAGAAGGTCCACTTGATCCCTCAGCTCTACAGCTGGGCTCAGTCTCTTTGATGGGTTTCTGGCCAGCAAGGAGGTGCAGGCTGGAAGGGTGCCACTATATAACCTCTGCACTGTAATAGAGTAGACAGAATCCGAGAGGCTGACAAGATTGCTTATCTTATCCACGTCATCCTTTTCCCTACACAAGAGTTTTGCCCTTTTGCACATTTCCCAGTATGCTGAAGTTCTGTGAATGTAAAGATTTCTCTCAGGAAGTCTTCCACAAGTTAGTTGCATTCCCTGACAGCAGATCTTGCACAGACTGCAGCTAGAACCTCGTGGCTAGGTTTTCTTGACACAAAAAGTGATCAGGTTCAAATACACAAGGGATTTCTGCTAAAACTAGCTTGCAGTCTTGTACACTTCCCCACCCAAAGTTTGTCTAACATCTTCCAAGGCTCCCTGCGCATAGAATATTTCCCCTTTCATGATTGCTTGTTGCAGAGGGAAGACGGTTGGTCTGAGAAGGCACAGTGGCAGTAATTCAGCCAGTATGCGCAAGTCAAGTGTAAAGCAGGTCCCCTCCTATAGTGCCTGCTCAGTTTCACTTGTCACACAGCCCGTGGGCTCTTCACACTCTTCTCCAGCCCTTTCTGTGCACCCCTTATAATGTTATTAATGATAGCTGTGAGATCCCAGACCATATCAGGAAAAATCCTGGTCTTATCCTGCTGCATGGAGTAGGCAAGGGCCTCCCTGTTTGCCCCCCACAGCCAAATTTGCCATCTCTGTACCCCTATGACCTCTGCACAGTCTTGTAACGTGGTTTCTTCCTCCATGGAAATCTAAGGCAGCTTTTTTCCTGCATCTCAAGTAAGAACTCAACTTTTCTTCCCATTGTCTTCTCCTATCTAAGCTCCAGAGTGCCTGTGGTCCTTGACATTTGAACGAAGACATGTCTGGGATTCATTAGGCTTTTCTTTAATAAAAAATGGTCAAAAATTAAATTAACTTCAAAATCAAAACTTGAAGAGATGTTCAGCTTCTTCTCTGTAGGACTGACACAACTCCATTGGCAAAATACAGCACTGGCCGCAATTGAAGGGTACGCACCACTTTAGCCCATCTACAACTGCAGCATCGATGTTGAGGTTTTGACGCTGATGAGGTCAGCAAGAAATATGACCAGCTTTCCCTGACCCATGCTGGGCTGCAGCCTTCTCAACTCAACTGGATGCTTAACTCAACTGGCAGCCACTTGTTGTTGAGTGGTGATGACATGTGACGTAGTAGGATTATCAAATCCTAGAGCATATGGGTCAAACCTGGGACTAATTTCCAACCCCTCCTGGCCTCCACAATGTGTAAATGAGACCAATTGAAGCCTTGTGGAAATATCCATCCCTCCGACCTGCTGTTAAGTGTGGCTCTGGGAACAAGGAAGGGACAAACATGTAGCTCAGGACCTCAGCCCTTTGATCTCCTTCTGCTGACTCCAGTGTGGACAGGCTCCAAGAAGAGAGGGCTGAGCAGACCATTCATACCTGATCCACCTTAGGACATCAGTCTGTTTTCTTGCTCAGCTTCTTTACAACCCCCAGCAGAGAGGAGGAGAAGCAAAACATCCAGAGCTGTTCTGGCCCCAAATCAGCATTTGAGATCAGGAGAGTCAAACTTTATCAAAATTGTTGTTTAGGAAAAATATAGCTTGGGAAAAGAAGGGAACTTTTCCCTCATCCATTCATCAAGGTTTCTGTCACTTACATTTTTTTCCACTTTCTCTATGCTCTTTCTCCAAGAGGAAATCTAAAAGCTAACTTTTCCTCACAATCTCATTTTCAGCCTTCCCCATTGCCCATTTCTACATCTTTTCTTCCATGGCTCCCTCAGCTACACCCATCTAACTCTGTGCCTTGCAGCCAGAAGGCTTGGATACACATGAAGGTAGATTTGAACTATTGCCTTTGATAGTTAGAGGGGCTGCTTGTGCAAACTAGGCTTAATACAAAGACATCTAATGAAAGTTTATACATCCACCTGGCTTAGACAGCAGCTACAGATGTCTCTTTCAGCCCAGCTCAGAGAAACATTTGCAAGTTTGACTGACACTCTCCTGTCAAACCCATCTTGTAGAGTTTGGGGAATGATCAGTTGTTCAAGATGCTCTGGGCTCTGATATGCCACTCTGTTCACCACAAAAGTTGTTCAGGTGAAAGTGCTCTAGATCAGTGAAAAATGTCCCCTGGGAGACTGTCCTCCACCTCTTTCCCTTCTCTCCCTTTCTTTGTTCCAGGGCCTGGTCAGTCTCAGGCTCACCATCCTCAGCCTTGTGTGCACACTGCCAGGCCAAGAGGGGAAAGGAAGCTCTGCAGTGGGAGATCATGACTGCAGGGTTCTTATCATGAAAACAAACGTGCACATCTTCAGGAGTCTGGTGGAGCAAAAAAAAAAACCTTGGCCATCTCAAGGACTTCCAAACAAGAAGTCCTGAGGCTCCGGAACCAGTCTACTTTCTTATTAGAAAAAAAGGACCCAAAAAAACCCCCAACAAGCCAACCCAAACAACCTATATATTAACCTTTCCAACTGTAAAGTACACACGCTGGAAAGAGAGAGATGGGAAAATCCCTACAAGGTCAGTAGCTCCAGGCAGGATATCCTGTGTTGTGAGCTTCAAGGGTCTTTCAGATTCCCCAAAGCTGGCAGGCTGCAACCATTGCATCAAACTGGATTACATGAGTAAGAATTCTTGAGGTGAATGTCACTTGGCTGTGGCTGCTGCACACAAGCCAACACTATGTAGACAACATCATGAACACCCAATAGGTCTTCTGAGAACCTGGAACTTCTCAAGGGAAAATTAAGTAAGAAGTATTGAACTGAGCTTTTGATACCACAGCAGAAGTGTTGCTGCAGGCACAAACACCATGAGAAGGGTGCTTTTGACTGATTTTTAATTAGAATTTAATAGTGCCCTGAAGTTATACCTCTTATTAAAGAAAAGGGGAAAAAAGCTTACCTAGTTCTATGTGATGAACAACTCAAATTAGACTTTAACACATGCAGATAACTGGTCTGAAAGATCTGTGTTAGAGTAATAAAGACAGGACAGCTTAAATCCTTGACCCTTTACAGTTAATTTTTCTTTAACTAAGCCATCGGTCAGTTTGTTTTGCAATTAAATGTTAGAATGACTGGAGCTTGAAGGAAACACTGGAAAGCATGTGAAATGCAGACACGGAGGGCTTTAGCTGAGGTAAATCAGCACAGTCCATTGATTTTAATTGCATTAACTATCTCACTGCAGTGTGCACCTCTTAACCATATGGGGCATTTACAGGTCATGGCCAGACCTGAGTCCTGAGTCTCTGCTTACACTGAATAGCCTCTGACTCTCCGGCATCCCCCATTAGTTAAATACAGCTCAGCATGTCTAAGCCTGAGGAAATCTGCCCTTAGAGTCACCCAGATTGCTCAGAAAGCTGCAGCTGGAAACAGTGTGTTAGGACAACTCGGAGAGCTCCTGGAGTGGCTTAGCCAGGGGGTTTTGTATCTCCAAGATCTTTGCCACTGCTGATAGCATCAAGAAACCCAGCTGAACAAGAGCCCACAGGGTCTGGCCTGAGATGAGTTGCCATGACAGGAGGCCAGCAAAATGCTTTAGCTCATCGTGAGCATACAGTTCACATCACTGCACTGTATGCAATAGAATAGTTATATCATGTAAATCTAACTGGTCTTTTCTGTCATGAGTGCTGTGCTTTTGCTGCACTTCTCAGTAAATACCCACTTCAAGATTAACAACTTTACGCAGACAATAAATGTGATTCCCCTCAAATGATCCTGACTCATAGATTTTATGATTTAGCTTCTTTTAAAATGCATCTCAAACTGATTCAAAGACATCACGCTTAGATAGTTTAAAATGAAGGCAAAACTCCATCGTCACCTTAAAATATTTGATGGTAAAGGAGCTTTTCATACAGCTAAGCAGAAGGGAGAGTAGCTGATAACACGCACAAAATCACATCTCCTGCTCAAGACAAAGGACTTTTAGGTACTTAATGGAAGCGTACATTTGTTTTTCTCACTGAAGAAGCGTATAGCAAAGTGTAACAAAGCCTTGCAGTCCTGGATAATAAGTGACCTCACTCATAGATCTCTTGCAGCTCTGTACAGTGCCAGCCACTGACTGGATACAGCCCTTAAGGTCTGCTCTGCCCTGCTCAGAGTCTTGTCTGTACAGTTCTCCATCTTTAGGACTTCATTAAGCATAGGTGGAGCAATAAAAAGTGGTGCGGCTTGTGGTTTGGGGTTTTTTCCTTGCTTCTGTTTAATTACACAAGAATTTAAAGGTAGTGTAGAAAGGCCATGCCAAGAAACTCACCAGTTCCATGTTAGCTAAGCACCGATTCTGCAACTACTGGAAATCAAATTTGTACCATCTCATCAACAGGACTGTCATCTGCCAGGAAGGTTTCTGTTTACATATGGGAGAAAAACCAGCCTACTGCCATCCTACCTGTCTGTGGAACACAATATGGGGATGGTGGATGATGTAACTTAAATGTCCAAGCCATAATATCTTCATATGGCCCATGCAACTCAGGTCGCATTCCCATAGGCAGAGGCTGTCAAGGAGTGAGGGAATGGGCAGAATGAGAGTTTCAGGTCATGAGCAGGTAATCCACACAGCACTGGGCACAGGGCTGAAGGTTTGCTGTGTTTGATGGGATGCTGTGCATTTGGTTTGGGAGTTCTGAAGCAGTGTGGTTGTAGTGGTAGGGGACAGTGCTTCATCTGTTTGCATGATATACAGACTCTCTCCCCCACTTTGAAACCTGTTGTATTGGTATCAATAACTACTGGTGAATCCCAGCGCATTTCTGGAAACACTCGGCTTTTACTGCCATAATCTTTTTCACCCTGCATTCAGATTTGTTCCTGAAATAGCAGCTCTGACTTTCCTTCAGACTGACTCTGTCATCTCAGTGCTTAAATCAACTCATATCAGCACCAAACTTTGTTCGATTGTCTTTTTAATTTAACTTCAAGGCTCCAGATCACTCATCAAACACTTCTCCCAGCAGTCCTGTTTTACTACTTATTTATGCCAGCCTCACAAGCTCTGCTATTTACCACATAAATATGGGACATCCCAGCAAGCAGTGTTGAAAGCAGGAGCATGTAAATGCCGAGGGGAGCTGAACTATCAAGGTGAATTCTTTGGGTATGAGGAAGGCATAAGTTTGGGCTTGGGATGCTCCTTCTGGTGTTTACTGGGACATCTCATCACAGGTTTGTACTTTCTCCTTAACCCTAACATGAGCCTTGGGAGAATGTATGGGGGCTTGACAGGTAGATGATGATAAAAATTCCTTGGCAATTATTGTACATCACCCCCAGCATGGCTTGTTTAGAGTGTCAAAAGTGGGTGTTGCTTCAAAGGGGCAAAGCAGTTCCTCAAGCAGTTTCACAGGTTTGTAATTTATTTACCAAGGCAAGCTCAGGTCAGTCACACTACCAATTTTTTTTTTAATGAGGTGCTGTTTATTTTTCACTCTCTTGTTCTGGATGGATTGAGATGCAAGGAGGTCAAACAACTTTCCCCTTAAGTCTCCAGGGAGTCATTCCTCCAGCTAAGTTATTCCACTCCCTGAAGTCTTCAAGGAGTCATTGCTCCCACTAAGCCATTCCACCTTTTAATGGATTAAGTGCAGAGCTCAACTTGAACCATGCAAACATGTTTAAAGGTGCTTAAAAGCCTTCCTAACAAGGTGCCTACATGAAAGACTAGGCCTTCTGTGTACTTTTGAGTTTTGACACCCATGCAGCTCCATTCACTTCAGCGGAGTCCTACTGCCAGCCCAGGTGATCTAAGGATATCCTTTGGCTAAGGTCTGCAGAAGGCTATTTTTCATCAGCTTGACTACTGATCCAGACAAATTCAGATACTTTCACTGTTTTTCAAGCCTGAAGTAGAAGCTCTTAAATTTATCTTGGAGTTCTCTGTTTCACACCAGTCAAGGCCCGGACGCTTGCCTTTCTGTCCAAATATGACGAAGGGTAAATATAAAAGATGGTGAGTCTATTTCCACACCTTGCCACTACTTTAAAATGGATGCAGCAGGCTGGGAAATTGAGAGCTCCTTTAAGAGTGCGTGGAAGTTCACTGTTAAACACGCTGAGTCTTTGCTGGAAAGAAAGCACATTTTCTTCTCCTCTTTTCCTTTCACAAAATATTCCAACCTAATCTGAGACTAAACAAAAACATCCCAGATGCTCTTGCACAACCAGGTCATCAAAGAAAAGTATCAGGTGAAAATCCTTAAAGGTCAGTACAATTTATGACAGTAAAATATAGAACCAGCTCTCAGGTCTGTGACGTGGTGGTGCCTGTGGGCTTCAGACATACCCGGTGCTCATTGCTGTACAACAGTTGACCTGCAGAGAAGTTGCTGTGCTTCCCTCTGAGGCACACAGACACTCCAGTGATCTCCCAGCTCACACTGGGTGTACAGCCCTCTGTCACAGGGCATAAGAAAAACAAGGGGCTTAGGGTCACAAGAAATGCTCTAACTGCACAAGGATAACTCATGGGGAACCCAGGAGAGGTGACCAGGTGCTTTTATCCACTTGGCAGTGCCATCACCTCTGCCGGCCCAGCAGGAGGCATCATTAAGGCACCATAATACTGATCACTTTACTCTGTGATTTTGCTTTTTCACCAGCACCTGCTTCAGGCAAGTCTGGAGACAGAGCTAGACACAGAGCTAGATGGATCCTTCTGACCCAGCTCACGCTTCAGGCGTTACATGAGGTAGTTCAGGCTCTTCCTTCAGAGACATCTCAGCTCTTATATCAGCAATTAAGATGCCTGCAGACTCTGCAGGTTGCTTTTGTTTTCCTTTCTCCTCTGTTTCAGGGAAACGTCCCAATGAGTAAGCACTGGATGGTCTGTGGAAGGGCCTTCTCAGCCTTTCTAGTTGGTGTTGGCCCAGCTCATGCTGCTAGTTAGCTGTTCAGTAGAGCAGGAACCTATAACTTGACCTTCCCACATCACACATAAGTGTCCTGACTAGGAGGCCTGCAAGTCCATCTTCCACTTCTTTCTGGTCGAGTGAATGTTTAATTATTTATACAACATGGAAAAGCTTAGAAGGAGACTTTGAGACCAGACCCCAGAAGATCTACCAGTTGGATGCATACAGCAACTTTTTCAGGATGTGGGAGGCTCTGCATAGTCCATAGGGAAGAGAGGTTCACTCTGCATTTCCAACAGCCTGGAATAGGGCTCAAACCAATGGCAACTGCTTTCAGTCCTGACTGCTGGTGCACTGAGAAAGTTTACAGCCATTTATAGAGCTTCTTGTACCCTGGAAAGAGTGGACTTCCTGCTTGCTTCCATGAGCTGGGAAGTTGTCGGGCTGGATTTACATTTGATCATTCCAGCCAAGCCAAGATTTAGGCAGGTCTGCATATCAGAATCGTAAAAGCTACAGCTAGGTGGGACAGTCCCCTTGGTGTTAGAGTTAGGCTCAAAGCAGCAATCAAGTATCTCCCTTTGTGGAGTTGAGTTGCAATAACTCCACAGCATTCAGCTGCAAACATTTCAGTGACTGGGAGCATATAGTCATAATGGAGAGGAGGAGAACAACATAGAAGCATACACAAACGTGACCTTCCCGCAGCGTAGCCTTCGCTCAAGTTGTGTAGCACAGGGAGAGATTTTATTAGCGCTCATTAAATTTTAAAGCCTTAATGGTACCTTCTGTGCTATGTGATCGGTATGAAAATGAGTCCTCGGCAAAGTATTAATGCAGCAGGAGGAAAGGCAGCTCTTCTGCAGTTCTGGTGGCTGGGAGATAGCCCCTGCTAACGGGCATCTGCGGGGTTAGTGTGACATCCTCTGGTGAGAGCTGGTACAAGGCGTTCGGCGCCAGGACGGAGCATCTCTGGGCTGGTTGGAGCTGAACAGAGAAACAGGAAAGATTTGCCCGGTGGATGAACTGGTTTTGATGCCTTTCAGGAGCGTGTGGGAGCATGATAGATAGAAGCACAGGCAGGTCCATAGGAAATAAAGAAGCAATATATAGCAGACATGGTGTAACAAAAGTTGAAGCAACTCAAATAGTTCAGATTATCACTTTGCATTAATTGATTCTGCTGTGCCTAAACCTTCCTACAGGGTCCCCACTTCTGACTTTTTAAAACCTCAAAGCCTTAGCACCTAGTTGACACATTTCCTCTTTCTGCTTGTCTGCCACCTCCAGACGCACTTCGCAGACCACGTGAAACTCACAGCAGTGGGACAAGGCTTCTGGCTGTAGTAGGAATGGCCAGGAGCAGGCAAAGGGGGTCCTAGATGAGTAATAAATTTACTGTTAGGTGCATGACTTGAATCTTTGCATTTATAAAACAAGAATCCCTCTGTAAGGTTGCTTTATTTTAGGGGCACCAGGACTCAAATGTTGAAAAATCCCTAAGGGAGTTACACATCTGAAACTCAGTGTCCTTGGGTGTCAGAGGCTCCAGCACACTTGAGTCTCCCCCTGCGAGAGCTGTACACCCACAGCAGTAACCTGAAACTGAGTA
The DNA here is from genome assembly GCA_013400115.1 of Rhinopomastus cyanomelas. Classification (NCBI taxonomy): domain Eukaryota; kingdom Metazoa; phylum Chordata; class Aves; order Bucerotiformes; family Rhinopomastidae; genus Rhinopomastus; species Rhinopomastus cyanomelas. The sequence continues at coordinate 23,519 of VXBP01001908.1, read as the reverse complement.
TGCTCATATCCAGGTCACAGAGATGGTGTAGGAGCTCGTTTGCCTGAGTCACTGACTTCCTTGCCAAGTGGACATGAAATTTTCATGACATTGCAAAGTAGCTGATCCACAGCCTCCCAGATGTCACTGCCCCAGATATTTTATATCCAGGAAGCACACAAGGGCTTCTCTGGCTTTGCCTAGTGTACCCACGTTTTCTCAGACATTTTCCCTGCCTAAACTGAGTGAGTTCCAACACCAGGGTCCTCCCATCAGGTATAGCCAAGAGGATCTATAGCTGTGGAGAGCAGAGACAGAGGACAGACTGATGGGTCAGTGAGAACAGTTGTGCCCCATGCCTTGAGGATGACATTCGTCCTGAAGAATTAGAGTTTGCAGAGTCAGCCTGGGCCGTTCCTAAATTCCTCTGGTTTGAGAGATTCAGACAAAAACTCATCTATCAGTTGGAGGTACAAGATGCCTTATAGTCATACATTACAAGCCAAGTCTTGCTTTAACACTCAGTGGGGCCCAGACTGGGTTGCTTTGTTATTCAAAGGTACCACATCTTAGTCAGGTTATTTTTTCAACGTGGAAACAGCTACACTCCTTCTGCAAGCAAAGAGGTTGGATGTGAAGCCTGCTCAGCCAAGGCGTGTCTGAATTTGCCTCTTTTAAACTCTGAGTAACTCAAATAATTTTACAATGACTGTCCCAGGAGGAAAAAAAGTGAAGTTATCCCTGACTGCAGAAACTTTGAACGGTTCCCTTCAGACCTGCAAACTGTGATTTCTGTGTCACTCTGACTCATCTGCATGAAGGCGTGCGAGCTTCCTTTAGTCATGCAAGAACAAGAAGACCTCTGCAAGGGCAGCAGCCAGCCTGACACAGCACAGGGAAAGTGTAGACAAACTCTATCTAACTGAGAGTGTGTGTGGGCTTCTCACGACTGCTCCTTAATAAACAGCCATGCAGAAAATTAAAAGCACCTTGGTAGCAGCAGCAGGCAGCTCTGCTGAGCTTGTCCTGTCCCAGCATGAGGCTTTCTCCCTGCGGCTTTCTAGACAGGCTTGTGCTCCTCTGCCTCTGGGGTTCCTAGCTCTGTTCTTTCAGGGAACCATATAGTGGCCTTCCAGTGCCTGAAGGGGCCTGCAGGAAAGTTGGTGAGGTACTGTTCACAAAAGCTTGTAGCCACAGGATGAAGGGCAATAGTTTTAAACTAGAACAGGGTAGAATGAGCTTGGATGTTAGAAACAAGCTCTTTACAATGGGGGTAGTGAAATACTGGAACAGGTTACCCAGATGGTAGAAGTTCCATAGCTGGAGGTCAGTCTTGATGGGGCTCTGAGAAACCTGATCCACTCATAGATGTTCCTGCTTACTGCAGGGGGGCTGGACTAGGTGACCTTTAAAGGTCCCTTCCAGCCCAATACATTCCGTGGTTCTATGGAATACAGGTACCCAATGCCGCAGCTGAAAGAGGCTGCTGTAGTTACACACAAGCTGTAAAGAAGTAACCAAATGATAAAAAACTGAAGCTAATTTTTTATTTTTAAGAATGAAGTTATCTTTCCTCTCAAAACCAAGGTTGCGTTCAGACCAGCCCTCATACAGTTGTGACCCTGGCGAGGTGCCCGGGTAGTGGCAGCCCTGGCTGTAGCAGTTACAGTTCTGCACCTCTAGCCAGCTGTCCAGCCATCCAGAAGATCCTGCATGGGGACAGACCCAGTTCCCCTGTGACACATGCTTTTCTAGTGACTTGTTCCATTTCCCAGTCAGACAGAGAGTCAGAGAGGAACAAGAAATCATCATTTGCATTTAGACACTCTCCAAAAACAACCACAGACCACTTTTGACATGTGCAGAGAGAACTTCCAGCACAGCCTCGAGAAGTTTTCTGAGTCAGTGGGAAGGCACCAGCCTCAGAGATGGAGGGAAACCCCACAATGCTACTGGCCATCACTGGATGCCCTCCTCACTCCCTGCTGGGGAAGCTCTTAGGTTCTCTTCCTAAAATACCTAGAGTAATTGTCCAGTCCCTTTCCCTATTTTGACGTTCTCAGCTCTCTTATAGCTATGGCTTATTGCAGAAAATTTGTGGCTTCATGCTTCACCTTTCATGACAACTTATACTGCCTGCTCCTCTGGCCAGTCTTCACTCGTGAGGTCCTGCTTACTGCTTTATCTCCACAGGAAAGCTAGCAAACCTGCTGATTGGTATAACTGACTCCATGCAGATCCTCCCCGGTGAACCCTCAGTCCTGTCTGCTTTAGGAACTGGATGTTAATCCCTCAGAGTCTGTCCCACAAGTCATCTCTGCATGCCTCACCGGTGAAGGTGTCATAGAATCATAAAACTGTTTGGGTTGGAAGGTACCTTCAGGCTGTCACCATTTGCCAGTCTTTCGCCTGGCAAACTTGTCCCTATTTGTTACCACAGTGACTGTTATTTGAAAAGGATATTTTCATCTCTATTGTTAGTCTGATATCTCTGTAACTGTAAACACGTCCCGCCACCAGCTCAAAGACTGCTTTGTCCTACAAAAAAAGTTCTTTTACACCCATTTCTGCTAACTCTCCTCTACCTCCATGCCATCTTGTCCCATCTTCTTATTCTGTCCCTGTGGCCAGATTTGGTAACTTCTGCTTTGCTTACAGCATCACCAAACTCTATGGCTTTTCTCACCTTGCATAGAGTAAATCTCCTGCTCACATATTCAGCAGCACAAACTCCTCTCCCCTGACCTCCTATCCAAAATGCCACTGCTACAGAAATCCGCTTCCCCTCCCTGCACCCTGGAAGCCCACGCTTCCTGTCTTTTTCCTTTCTGTGCCAACCCCAGCTGTAACATCTCTTAAGTCTTGTTCTGACTCTCTAGACCTGACACAATGATAACTCTTCCATCCTTACATTTCTTACTGGTTGCTGGAAGCTCTTCAAAGTACCTGATGCAGTATTGCCTATACCCACCTGATCATCATAGGATCATAGGATGTTAGGGGTTGGATGCTGTGGACCATGAGGTAGCTGCATCTATCTGCCTCAGCAGCCCTCTGCCTTTATGCAGGACTTGCTTTGCTCTGGCTCAAGATTTCCACTATGTTCCCCCAGCTCATTGTAGGCTCTGCAATCAGTAGCTAGGCCCAGACTTCTGGGCAAATCCTAGCTGGGCTTGGGTACCCTACGGTAGGGGGGGAGCTGGGACACAAGAGCTGGGACTGTTTTGATGGGAGTTGCATTGCCCTGCCATGTACTGTGGCACCTCCCCAAGTAGGCGGCTGTCTGGCTTAGGATGTTTCTCACTTTCTCAAATACACACTCACTTGCTGTTACTCATTCAAACCGTCTTCCGTTCCTTCTTCTCAAATGACACTCCTACCACAAGAGCTTGTCTCACAGGCACCTTCCTTTGACCCAGATATTACAGATGACGTTTTATTTTTTATTACCGTAACAGCAGTTTAGTCTGTCCTGCTTGTCAGTGTTTGTGTGAGTATCAACAGATCAGCAAAACTGACCTTGAAACCACCTAACCTAAATACCTATTTCATGAGCATTAAGATCTGTCTTGTATTCTTCCAGCTAGAGCTGATATGAAGTAAGAGCCTGAACACACAAAGGAAGATTTGCATTTGGCTAGTATTCTGACATATCAAGGTAAACTGGAACAGCTTTTGGAATAAGCCGTAGGTGGCCAGCACAACAGGTATGAGGCAATCAGGTTTGGTTTTGCTTGTCTACTCTTCTTGAGGAAAAAGAGTAACAGCAGCAACAAAAAAACCCAACTGCTGCATGTAGGTATTTTGACAGGGAACATAAAGTGATGATTAGACCAGCAACACTAAAGAGAGATGAGAGTGTCACGCAGCTTCACGCACAGACAGAAGACCAGTGCTAGAGAGGTCAGTTACAAATGAAAGGAGAAGGAATTCATGTTATTTCTGAAGGACTTTGATGTAATTGATGCAACGGAAGCCTGGTGAGATCACTGTCCTGATCATTGCAATAACACTGTTGATTAGCAAGGGCAGACGGAAGCGGTTCTCTATATCACTGCTGTCAGTTTGTGACTTGCTAGGTCAGATGTATGAGATGCTGAGCAAAAGACAAAGAATATCTGCAAAATGATCTGCTACAGACTGTCAAAGCCAGAAAGTTAAACAGTAGGATGAGTTGTTTCCTGAGCCCATTATTCATTAAACTCCCATCCCATTTGTGGAAAGAAAAGTTCTGTATTCATGGAGGACTTCAGAATGGGAGACATACACTAGAGATCTGTGCAACAGAAAAATAGACTTTAGGTGAATTCTCTAATCCAGCAGCCAAGGTAAGCTCATTCGTCATGACACACCACGGGGAACTAATCGTTGGGTAGAAAGGTTTTTTCCTTCTGAAGATCAGCCATGATGATTGTGACTTCATTATTTGCATCATAGACTGCCCTAAACATACAGCATTAAAAAGGTAAATTCTCTAACCTGAGGAAGGTTATTATCCATATTCACAGGGAGAAAAATGTGGTTAGAAAAAAAGAATGAATGGTGAGTTCTTTGATGAGGAATTTATCATAGTCAAAATGTTGGATTTACAAGTCAAGAGCAAAAACAGGTCATGCTAAAAAGCTCATCCTGGTCCTGTGACAATGTGAACAAACCAGTGTGACATAGAAAAGCAATCTGTCACAGATGTGAAAGAGGAAAATGTCTGCCATTTAATATAAAATAGAATCACAGAACCATAGAATGGTTCAGGTTGGAAGGGAGCTTAGAAATCACCTAGTTCCAACTCCCCTGCTATGGGCAGGGACACCTTGCACTGACCAGATTGCTCAAAGCCCCATGCAATCCAGTATTGAACAATTAAAGGGATGGAGCATCCACAACTTCACTGGTAACCTGCTCCAGAGTCTCACCACCTTGATAGGGAGGTAATTTCTAAGATAAATCTTCTCTCTTTCAGTTTGAAGCTATTATCCCTTGTCCTGCCACTACAAGTCCTTGTAAAGGACGCTCCCCAGATTTCTTCAGATACTGGAAGGCTGCAATAAGGCCTTCCCAGCCCTTTCTCTTCTCTAGGCTGAACAACCCCAACTCTGTCAGTATGCCTTCATAGGAGATAGATTCCATTCCTGATCATCTTCATAGCCCTCCTCTGAATCTGCTCCTACAGCTCCATGACCTTCTTGTGTTGAGGACCAAAGAACTGGACACAGTGCTCCAGATCGGGTTTTACAAGAGCAGAGCAGAGTGGGAGAATCATTTCCTTGTCCTGCTGGTCATGCTTCTTTTGGTGCAACCCAGAATGTGGTTGGTACTGTGTCCTGCCTCCATGACACTGATTTTAGCTACTGTTGGAGATTAGACTTCATTGTCTCATCTTTTCTGTACCCTTCCCAAGTGTGCATTCTTCAAAGCAATCTGAAAAAGGAAACCATGAACAGCCTGCAGCATGCAAACACCATCCTGTGTGAGGTTCAGGGCTCCCTCTGCATTTTGGTCTTCCATTGGCTTTAGCCGTTATTCATCACAGTGATTTATCAGTTTCTTGTGAGTGTGTGCAGGTTAACTGCACAGATATTTGCACAAAAGCCACTTGTTTCTTGCATTCTTAGCTATCACCACAGCCTTTAGCCTTGCCAGCCCTAGTGTGATCTGGCCTTAAGTGTGACCTTTGGTAGGGTGCATGGGTGGCAGTTGTGTTTTGGGCTCAGCTGTCAGGACTATTTCTCCATTTGATCCACTACAGTTGTCTGTTAAAAGGCAAAAATAGCCCTGACACCAAGACTGGGACTTCCTTCTGAGAACTGAGCTTCTCAGTCATCAGGTCAGTTACCCAAATGTTTTTCTTTCAAAACATAAATGTATTCTCCATGTACTTGGTCTGCTTTCTGTAGGACATGTGCAGAGCTCACCCTCTTCCTCCCCTCCTCTCTTCACTACATCTTTTCTCCAGAGAAACCAAAATCCTCATAGAAACTGATAGGCACAGACAGGTATCCAGCACCAGCTGGGAGGTCAAGGACTACAGCTGCTGGATTGCAGTATACTGAAGATATCTGGCAATATATCAAAAGACAACAACAGCATTCAAAGAGTAAAAAATGGGTGCAGCAGCATTTTCTGGAAGGACAGGCTGATGTGAGGTGGTTATTCCCAATGCAGATTTGCTATACTGAGACTCCTGGGGAGAAGGACCACGATTTCAGCACACTTTTGAATCCACACCAGGATTAAGTGCTTTGCTGCTCAGCACTGGGCACGTGGGAAGATTATGATGCAGATATCTAGGGACCGCAGACGATAAAAAGCATGATATATAAGAAGGGGAAACAGATCTTGGGTTCGATGTGGGCTAAACAGAACAGGGGGTTCATGTTGAGTGCGTTTTGTTCTGGGAGTTGTTTTTTGTACCTTGACTTTATGTAGAAGAAAACACCAGGAACTAAGGTGTGCTTTACCTTAGGTGAGAAAGCTGAAATAGGTGTGTGCCTTAGCTATTAAACAGATGTGTTCTTGATATATAAATTATGCACTGGCTTCTGACACATTGAGTCTGGAGGAAAGGAGACAGTTTTCAGCGGTGCTTCTTGATAACTGGGACAAAATACCATGGGAAGAAAGGATGACGTGGCAAGAAGGTGAAATGGGAGTGAGATGCAGAGCCCTGATTCAGTGACTATATAACAATGTCAGTAGAGACCTTCCCAGATGAGGACCTAGCCAGTTTTTACACATACTGGAAATCTATCCGAGGTTTAGAGAGAAGGGATGGCCTGCCCAGGGGAATTGTGGAGTCTCCTTCTCTGGAGACATTTAAAACTCGCTTGGCCATGTTCCTGTGTGACTTGGTCTAGGTGATCCTGCTCTGGCAGGGTGATTGGACTGGAAGATCTTCCGAGGTCCTTTCCAATCCCTAATGTTCTGTGACTCTGTGAAAACTACGGATCAATCCTTGCCAGATCTAAGTCTAACCGCACAAACAGCTTGGAAGAGTAGCAGCAGCAGCACTCATGTTTGACTTGCAGGATGCTAAAGGGTCAGGACCCAGACCCAGCACAGGCTGCACCCCTGTGAGAAGGTACCTGGGAAGAGCAGCAGCAGCAGCAGCAGCACTCATGTATGTGTTCCTGTGCGACTTGATCTAGATGGTCCTGCTCTGGCAGGGGGATTGGACTAGTTGATCTTTCAAGGTCCCTTCCAACCCCTAATGTTCAGTGATTGTGTGACTCTGTGAAGAGGATTGTTTGGGGTGGTTTTTCTTTTGAACCCTATAATAACACTACTTGTGTCTAGTTGTGTGTGCTCTTTTAAAGAGCTGGGATTCCCCCTTCTGATAGAAGTTACATAGCAGTCACACTTCTTTTAATCTCCATCAAACTATTATTCCTACATACCACCTACACAGACAGATGAAAAAGCTGTAGCAAAAGGGAACTGTTGTTATTGTTTGTTTATTCATTCTCAGAAAAAAAAACTTACAAGTAAAACTCAGAGTTGGGCTTTGTCCATGCTAACTTTTCCTTTCCATCTGGAAATTCCCCTTACGTCTACCACAAACTCCCCTCACTACACTAAAATTATGTGAACTGAAATTCAGTAGCAGATGTGGAAGTAAGGACTATTTTTGATCTCATGGTTATGAAAAAGCAAAAAGATGACCAAGGACAGATAGACTCTGATTTTTCATTTTATTCTATTTTGAATGTCTTATTCAACAAAGACTAAGGACAGATAGAATCTGATTTTTCATTTAATTCTATTTTGAATGTCTTACTCAATGAAGTAATAATTCACCTTATAAAGTACATTGCATTTGAATGGTTTTTTATTTGATTTTGTGATTGATCTTGATAAGGATTTAACTATGACTGGATGCTCTGCTTCCACAGGTAAACATTTGAAGAGAAAATGCCACCATGCCAGTTGCACTTTGCAAAAGGATTTTGTCATTGTAAGATATTTAGAGTTTTGTTGTCCTATCACTGATGCTTCTGGTAAGACCCACTCTAACAAGGAGATAAAAGCTGGTATCCGAACAGAGAACACTCACTAGGTGTATGGGCACAGATATCAGTTTGCTGTGACCGACCCATCATTCAGACGATCCACAGAACAGTTAGTACACCAAAAGATGTGCCAGCCTTCATTCTCTCTTCCTGTTTCTATGCCTCTCCATGGCTAGGAAGTGTTCTAGTGAAACAGACCTGGTATCCAGTGTGTCCATTTTAACAAAGCTTTAATTCTAATAAAATTTCAAAGCAACAAAATGAGCTGAAGCATGCTTGGCTGTCGTCCCACCACTCAGCAGACAGAAACAATGCCTTTTTTACATTGTGCTGCCATGTGCTAATGGGAACAGCCACTGGGAGCCTGGTGTGCAGGCAGAGATCCACTAACTAAAGCAGCCCAGATCTAATTCCATCGCTTGGGTCTGACCTCAACTCTTAAAGCATTTTAAGCATGTGCTTCAGACTGATACAAGCTGCAGTTCTGCAGGTGGCTAAGCCAACACTGCAGTTTGCTAATAACTGCCTTTGTACCATCTCTGACATTTGCCAGAGCCTTGGTCAGGCTTCTCACTAGAAGGGTAGAAAAGTATCCTACTGTTTATTTTTCAAATAAATAGCTGGAGCTCTCCCTCTGGACAGCCACAAACTGCAATGTCAGCTTACTCTGCATCCTGAAGCTGTGCTCTCAAGCAGTTATTTAGATGCTATGTTAAATTAATCTGCAGCTGATGGCATGCTGGCTTCCTTCATGCTGGTTTTGTACAGTGCCTATAAGACAGGGGTCCTGGTCCACATAGTAGGGTGTCAACTGCAGCATCTGAGAAAAGGTGAAATAAATACCTCTAAATACATGCCCCACTAAACACCCTACTGAAAGTTGAATGCCATAGCTTCACCAGGCACTATCCTTTCTCCAAAACATCAAGGCCTTTCACACTTACCAGTATCCTCAAGACTCAGAGAAGATGCCTAAAGAAAGTCATCAGAGGTAGCCATTTAACACTGCAAGAAGTGGTTCTGTGGCCTGGCAACTGCAGAGGAGTATTACCACTCAGATCATCACAGACATGTAAGCCTCAGTTTCCCATGGGAGGCCAGTGACACAAAGAAAGTGGAGTAGCATGAAGAAACAAGTAACAGCGAAGTAGAGCCTGTGCAGTTCTGAGAGCTCCCCTGTTGAGGTCCTGTCACACAGAGACCACAAAATATCCAAAAGAGGTCAAAAATCCCCAGTTGTGCAGAGAGGTTCTTCCTGATGCTCTTATGCACATATATGCTGCTGACAGGAAGTGTCTCCCATTGCTTGCCTCAGCTCATATAATTTCATGTCCCACATGAAGTCACGCATCCTCGGAGGTTTTCTTGCAAAAGGGGCTTTTGAGAAAACCTGAGTTGAGGAGCACAGGAGTGGCAACACTACCATTGCACGCCTGCTCTGCAACCGCTTCATCATGCAGAGGTGCTGAAGTTCAGAACACTGGCTCAGGGACTGGTTTGCACTAGACAAGCACAAACATGGCCAGGGTGATTCCAGCTGTACACACTTGGGTATTCCAGAGCAGAAGAATCTCAATATGATGCAAATTGACCATCTTGTTAAATAAATGCAGACATTTCCTTTAGAATCAACAGACTCGAAGTCTCAGCATCCATGTGTGATTGCAGAGCTCCACAAGACATCATGGTCAGGAGAAAACCCAGGACATTGTGCCTCATCTCCAGTGAAATCTGCCAACCCATTGGGTCTTCCTGTTGCCTTTTTTCCTCCCACCCCTCCTCTGTCCCATTTCTTTTTCCTGTGAAGCTGACATGGCAACTCCTGTACTTGCAAATCTCTAAATGAAACCACTTATGAGGTATTATTTTCAATGTTATCTTTGCTTTGCAAAACATTTCCTGCTTTCCTGTCTGTTGCATTCCTCTAAGGTGCCCCTCAGCAATGAGGTCCCATGTGGGCATGCTGGGGTAACCCACAGGTGCCTGTCAGTTCAGTGGCAGTTTCCTCTAGTAGGGCACAAGCTTCCTAAAGCCATTTACGCTCCAAGGGCTTGGTGAAGCTCTCCAAGATGAACTGCTGGGGTCTTTGTTGTGGAGAATTAGCTAGCAGCAATGGTCTCTGACCATATTAGGAAGACCTGTTGCAATGTAAAAACCAGAACTATTTGAATGTCTGCTCAACTTGGTTGAGCCTAGATGCACAGCAAATCATTGGAGGTCAAGAAGAGGCAACAGGAATAAAATAAATCTGTATATATGACAGTTATCTGAGTGGGATTCAGTTGATCCTGAACCCAGGTTTGTCCAAAGCACTTAGTCTGTGTATGATGATTCTCTGTTCTTCAGCCACTCATCTTACTGCATGAAGAGAGGACAAATTTTATGCCTTTGTTCCCATGGTCGACATATTTTTTGAACGGTAGGGGCTGGAAGGGAGCTCTCAAGATCATCTAGTTCAACCCCACTGCTACAACTGAAGCATAGTAATCAAAACCAAAAGAACAACACAGTAGCATGGAGCTCTGGGTAGTCACATTAAAATGTTGTGTCTCTGCAGTAAATCATCCCAAAACCAGCTGGAAGCTCTGTATCTTTGCACCACAGGGTAGCAGTGGTTGCCTAGGAGCACACACCATGCTATAGATGTGCAACTGGTTCTCCCTCCAGTTTGCTAAGACTCAAATGTCTTCAGCCCACCATGGCTGCTAGCTATTTTAAGTTTGTAAAAAGCATCACAAGTTCATACTTCTGAACTCATCCTGTTCTTCCCCCATGCACTAACAACCGTGGGTGTTATAGTTTCCTAGTACGAAGAGGGTTTTTTTCTTGAGAAAAGCCAGACATCCATCATCAGGCTGTGACCTGGGCTGCAGGCACAGTGTTAGCAGCAGCACTAGCCTGCCAGTGAGTGATCAGCTTCTGCTGTCTGTGTCCACAGTTTTTGGTTGCCTTTTATTCCAGCAGTTTTTGCTGACAAAGAACAATATGGAGAGGCTGGGAAGTTGGTGGACATGCACACTAAGGGACTGAGTTTGAAGCATGCAGTCTGTTGTTGCTGCAGCACACTTTTACAGCTCAGCTTCAGCCAGCGGGCGTGTTGCTGGCTACAGGCTCTCAAAAAAAGGCTGTTGGACGTAACATAGCTGCCTACCCCACTTCACCTCAAGGTCCCCCACATACAGAATGGAACCTCTTTGCTCTTGCAGAAGGTAAATCTGTCACTGCCCCAGAGAAGACAGTAGAGTCTAAGGTCTCTAAGATTCACCATAAGACAGCCAGCTGTGCTCTGCCAGGGAACATATTAATCCCAGTGACAGGGCTTTTCTCATTGGGGTGAGAGTCTTTTGCTTGATGAGGATATGGTCAGTTACATACATGATTTTGGGATTTCCACCCCTAAGGCACACAGTACATCACCACATCGGTGAACACAGGATTACCACATTTCTACACACAATTCAAAAGGAAATCAGATGCAAAACACAGATGCAAGACGCAGACACTTATGTGGCCTGACAAACCAGAAGGAATCTTACCGTGCCATCACACCCTGTGACAGCACAGGGTGGATCACATGCAGAAAAGCATAAAAAAGTCTCAGCAGCTGACAGTTCCACTTTTACTGCAGCAGAGGAGGAAGGTTTCTGCATTCCCTGCAGACTGTATGTGATGAACTGGACATCCATGTGAACTCTGTGCTGGGCTCAGCTCAATGGTTTTGCCACTGAGCTGGCCTGCTTGCCAGGACAGAGCAGAGCCACTGCATGTGTAAGGGGAAGACCCTGTAGGTAGATGGTTGCTGGGAAGAAGCTGACCTTTAGTTTTAGCACAGAGCTCATCCAACACTGTCTGGCTGGATGGACCCAATCTGTGGTCGAACTTGGTATTGAGTGCAAAAACACCATGGCTAGTCTTTGCCCTGTCCAGCATCACAGCCACTGTCACAGATAAACCAGTTTGAACCAGAAGCTACTGAGACTCTTCATTAGCCACAGTTGTGTATCATACAATTGCAGAGGGACTTGTACAGTGCTTGGCTAGAGGAGCACGAAGCTAAGCAGACTTCAGTCCTTAATGCTTCTTAGCTGTTGAAGGCGAATTGCATCCTAGCTTGTATCTGAAATGGTGCAACCAGCAGGAGCAGGGAAGTGACTGTCCCCCTGTACTTAAGTCCCTCAGTACTTGGCACTGGTGAGGCCACATCTTGAGTACTGGGATCAGTTTTGGGCTCCTCAGTACAAGAAAGACATTGACGTGTTGGAGTAAGTCCAAAGAAGGGCTACCAGTTTGATGAAGGATCTGGAGAACAAACCTTGTGAGGAGCAGATGAGGGAGCTGGGGCTGTTTAGTCTGAAGAAATGGATCCTGAGGGAAGACCTTGCTGATGTCTACAAATACCTGAAAGGAGGTTATAGAGAGTTGGGGGTTGGTCTCTGCTCAGAAGTGACAACTAATAGGACAAGAGGAAATGGCCTCAAGTTGCACCAGGGGAAGTTTAAGATGGACAATAGGAAAGGGTCATCAGGCCCTGGAATAGGCTGTCCGGGGAGGGGGTTGAATCATTATCCCTGGATGTGTTTAAGTAGGTATGAAGCTTAGGGACACGGTTTAGTGGTGGTCTTGGTAGAGTTAATGGTTGGACTTTATAATCTTAAAGGTCTTTCCAATCTAAATGATTCTATGATTGCTGTCCTAGAAAGACTTTTCTACCTCGGCTGTATAATTACGAATGTTTTGGCCATCCTATACATGTTGTGTTCCCCAGACAGGTCAGCACCTCTGTGCCCATTCAGTGTGCTCTCTGGTAACAAAAGAAGAGCCAGACCTTTGATTTTTTTTCCTACTAATACCCATACTCCAAGGAGATGTTTTCATTTTCTCTTTTTCCACAGTGCAAGTTTTAAAGCCATATCCCATCATTTTCAGAGAAAAAAGACCCTCGGTTGCTTACAAAATCCATACAGAACTGTACAAAGGTTGTCTCCTCGGGTAATCTTTGGCAGAGCTGCTATATGAGTGTGACTCTGTGTTCTGACTGTGGAGGTACGGGTTGGTTTTGCTGCCCATGGAAGTATTATCTCTGTGCTCATCTCCAGTCAGAGAAAATCTTGTTAAAAGTTTTTAAAGCATCTTCCAATGGAAAAAGTTGGCACCTCTATCCCAGGAAAGGCGATGGAACAATTTATCCTCCACGCAGTCTCTAGGCATAGCAAGGGCAAGACGGTCATTAGGGACAGTCAGCATGGCTTCACCAAAGGGAAGTCATGCTTCACCAACCTGATGGCCTTTTATGAGGACATAACCAGATGGATAGATGATGGCAGAGTGGTGGATGTGGTCTATCTTGACTTCAGTAAAGCATTTGACACAGTCTCACACAGCATCCTGGCAGTCAAACTGAGGCAGTGTGGTCTGGACAATCGGGTTGTGGCATGGATCGTGAACAGGCTGTAGGATAGAAGCCAGAGAGTGGTGGTCAGTGGGACAGAGTCTAGTTGGAGGCCTGCATCTAGTGGGGTTGCCAGGGGTCTGTAATGGGACCAGTACTATTCAGTCCATTAATTAATGACTTGGATGAGGGATTAGGGTGCACTGTCAGCAAGTTTGCTGATGACACAAATCTGGGAGGAGTGGCCAACATCCCAGCAGACTGTGCTGCCATGCAGAGAGACCTGGACAGGCTGGAGAGCTGGGCAGGGAGAAATTTAATGATGTATAACAAGAGTAAGTGTAGAGTCTTGCATCTGGGCAAGAACAACCCTAGGGAGCAGTATAGGTTGGGGACTGATCTGTTGGAGAGCAGTGTAGGAGAGAGACCTGAGGGTCTAGGTGGACAGCAGGATGACCATAAGCCAGCAATGTGCCCTAGAGACCAAGAAGGCCAATGTCATCCTGTGGTGGATCAGAAGGGGGTGGTTAGCAGATCGAGAGAGGTTCTCCTCCACCTCTACTCTGCTCTGGTGAGACTGCATCTGGAGTGTTGTGTCCAGTTCTGGGCCCCCCAGTTCAAGAAGGACACAGAACTGATGGAGCACAGAGCCACAAGGATGATGGAATGAAACATCTCCCTTACGAGGAAAGGCTGAGGGAGCTGGGTCTGTTTAGCGTGGAGGAGACTGAGCAGGGACCTTATTAATGTTTATAAATATGTGAAAAGTGGGTGTCAGGAGGATGGAGCCAGACTCTTCTCAATGTCATCTAATGATGATACAAGGGGCAATGGGTGTAAGCTGGAACATGGGAGGTTCCACATAAATACGAGAAAGAGCTTCTTCATAGTGAGGGTGACAGACCACTGGAATGCGCTGCTCAGGAAGGCTGTGGAGTCTCCTTCTCTGGAGACGTTTATAACCTGCCTGGATATGAGCCTATGTGACTTGGACTAGATGACCCTGCTGTGATGGGGGACTGGAGTACATGATCTTTCGAAGTCCCTTCCAATCCACAGTATTCTGTGACTCTGTGATTCTGTGATTACTCTTCAGCTTGCTAGGACAATGCTTGTGGGTGTTGCGATTGGGGCCATATAACTGAGGGAAGCATGACGCACCCATGACTCTACCCAGTAATATTTTTCAGGTCCATCTGGAGGATTCAAGGGCACAGAAATGTGTTGACTTCTCTTCCTTTATGGTAGATCACACAATGTTCAATGTTTCACAATAATATCTAGTTGGTGCATGCATTTGTGTCTCTGAATATCCTAAACTCTCCATCAGTGTGTGCATGAAAGCATCACAGAGATCATAGTCAGGAAAGCATTTGACTGCACAGTTGACTGCACCCAAATGGGAACTGTGATCTGGTACATCAAAAATACCACAGAGGAGGCCCTCGTCTCTGTGAATAAACTGTGGTTCTTCAGGACAGAGAACATTTTCCTGTTTCGTGTCCCACATCTCTAAACAAAGAATGGTTATCTACACAGAAAAATTAGTTCTAGGCATCTCAGGAACAGTGTTTCCATCTTTCACCGTAGTTTTATTTGGACTTGGAGTCTAAGCAGAGGAGGACAAAATTGAAATAATGAGTTTGGAGGCAGTGCACAGACTGTATCTAGCACTATGTTAAGCCAGGATGCATTGATGCACAGAAATTTCATATGTTTTGCTCTTGCATTTGAAGGCTACCAAATTTGCTTTAGCATCTTCCTCCCCTGTTCCTTTTGGCCCCCATAATGATTTGCTCTTCACAGAAAGATCCTTTCCTAGAAACACTGTCAAGCAAAACCGAAGTGACTTTTTCATCCCAGAATGAAAGTACATGCCAAGCATTTCTTTAATTTTCCAGAAGAAACAGTTCACTTTCAATAGAGCTATCAAAAGTTAGTTCAGTTTGCCTTAGGTTACCACCCAGTTCCTTCCTATCCTACCTTAACCCCCACCAGTCTGCAAGCACTGACAGACACTCATGGGTTGCTTGCAAGTACCTTACTGCATGTGGAGTTGGAAGAAGCTTATTGAGAAGTTGCCTGAAAACTTAATAAATCTGACTGTAAGTGATTTTCACAGGAGCACACACGGCAGATGCAACCACATATGCATCACGTCTTACAGACGTGGTCTAGGCTGATGACATAACATTGGGATCTTCTTTCTCCTTCACTTAAAGCCTGATCTAAGGCACTTGGTAAAGTTCCTGTGTTCCTCCATAT
>VXBP01001907.1:0-21773 GCA_013400115.1 Rhinopomastus cyanomelas | reverse complement strand
CTTCCAACCTTAGTAATACTGTGATACTGTGATACAGTGATGATGATGCTGGCAGTGACATCCCGCTGCTCCTCTCGGTTATGCCATGGCATGGATGAAAATGCAGCAGCTAATGGTCCCCAACTGGGGTAGCTGGGGCATCTGCCAGTGATTGGTGAGAGTGAAACATTTTGCTCTACATGACCCGACTTTCCGTGCAGCTTCCAATGGTGCCCACAGCTTCCCGGCAGCTCAGCCTCACAGACCTTCGTGTGGGGACACTGGAGCTGAACAAAGTCCCTCAGTGCTGGGAACAGAGTGGGGCTGTCCGCAGCCTGGTCCTTCCTGGCTGGCAGCTTCGTTTCTGGGCAGAGTTAATTAGCACAGGATGAGCTGCCTTGTCAGCAGCCGCTTGAAGCTCTGCACAGCAGCACCTTGTGCTACTCACAGACCTGGATAGATCCAGGGCTTCTCATCACAGCAGGGAAAGCAGGAATAGCTGGAGTGTTTGCTTCCGATGTGAGGCCAGAACTGTCCCCATACAGAGATGCCCTGGTGCAGAGCTGTCCTGGTGCAGAGATGTCCTGGTGCAGAGACGTCCTGGTGCAGAGACATCCTGGTGCAAAGAGGTCCTGGTGCAGAGATGCCCTGGTGCAGAGACATCGTGGTGCAGAGGTGCCCTGGTGCAGAGACGTCCTGGGGTACGGCATAGAGGTAGGGGCCAGAGATTTTCTGGTGCAGAGGTGCCCTGGTGCAGAGATGTCCTCATACTGAACTGACCTGACAAAGACTTTTAGAAGCCCTTAGATCAGAGAGGGCCTTTCCACTCCTGTAAGGGCCCCAGATTGAATCTGGAGGTACCAGCAGCGTACAATTTCCATGGGGCACATAACTGCCACCCCACACATTCTAAAGGGTGGCATTGAACCTTGTTCCCCCAGCGCAGCCTCCCAGCTTGTGCAGATCTCCTGACACTGGTTTTACAATCGCTCCATTCATCACGATGTTGGCTATGAGAGCTCCCTCTGCTCCCAGAGCTATTCTCATGCCATGGGGAGCTGTGGTGAGCAGAGATTTGGCTGGGTCTGTGTTCCCAGGCTGCTTTTGGGGCATTTGATGGGGTTTTTGAATATCATTTGTCCCGGATTAGTGCAGCTTTCCCTTCCACTCCTTACTGGGGGCACCAGCTCCTCCTTGGAGAAGGAGCCATAAATTTGCTTCCTCTCCTCCCTCCCCATTTTCAAACGTCCCTGAAGAGAACAGGACATCATCAAATCACAGAAACACTGAATTGTATTTGGAAAAGACCTTCAAGCTCATCAAGACCAACTGTTGCCCCAACTGCCCCAAACCCACCCGCTGACCCACTTTCCTAAGCTCCAGATCTCCACAATTTTAAACACATCCACGAACTCTGAGCTGCTGCCAGGCTCAAGACAGCTCTGCCTGCAGCCAGGAAAAGTGGCATCACTTTGTGCCTCTCTGGGGCTGGAGCCCAGCCCCTTTCCTCCCACCGCAGCAGCCACCGCTTTGGCTCCCTCAAGGTGCCATAGCTGGGTCCCAGCCCTGCTTTCACACACATAGCCACCCCAGGCTCCCTGCCAGATGCTTTTCTTTTCTGGCCTGTGGCTCTCTGGATCACACCAACCAAATACCCATGTAGCCCGTGCCCGGTGCACAGATTGAGTCTTTCCAGGTGAGGTGCTGGGTCCCCCAGGGCTTGAGAGATGCTGGAAGCTCTCCATGCCTGTCTGTGCCTCAAAGGACTCCGAGACTCAACCAAACGGCCAATTTGAGGCAGTAGGTTACCAGAGCACCCATATTTAAAAGTTCCTCGATCAAGAGAGGCTCTCCTCCCCCTCTACTCTATCCTGCTGAGACCACAGCTGGAATCTTGTGTCCAGACATGGGCCCCTCAGTTCCAGAAGGACACAGAGCTGCTGGAGACAGCCCAGAGCAGAGCCACAGGGATGATGGAGGGAGGGGAGCATCTCCGTGATGAGGAAAGGCTGAGGGAGCTGGGGCCCTTGAGCTAGGAAAAAGGAGGCTGAGAGGTGACCCCATGGATGTTGCTCAATATGGGAAGGGTGGGGTCAGGAGGATGGAGCTAGGCTCTGCTCAGGGGCACCCAGTGATAGGACAAGGGGCAAGGACCCCAAGAATATTGATAAATATGGAAAGGGAGCCTCCTCTAAGCTGAACAACCCTTCCTTGCTCCAGCCCTCTGAGCATTGGAGTTGCTCTCCTCTGGACCCCTTTCAGGTGCTCTGTGTCCTTCTGATGTTGGGGACTCCAGAACTGGACCCAGGACTGCAGGTGGGGTCTCAGCAGTGCAGAGTAGAGAGGGAGAATCCTCTCCTTAGACCGACAGTCACTGCAACCAGCACACGGGTGGCTCTCTGGGCTGCCAGCGCTCACTGACAGCTCCTGTGCGGCTGCAGCTACCCCACCACCCCCAAGTCCTTCTTCTCAGGGCTGTCCTCAGGTCAACCTTTCTGCATCCCTTCCGGAGGGGTTCCCACAGCCTAATTCTGCATAGGCTCTTTGGTGGTGGTGGCTCCAAACCTGATTCAAACGCAGCCAGAAAGAAAAGAAAACATCTCAAAGTGTTGCAGAGCAGCAGCTGCTAAATCTATAGGTAGGAAAACAAACAAAGCTGAGCTTTGATGGTTGGAGCTCGCAGCAGAGATTACTTACCTTGGCAGATCCACATCCAAGACACGCGGCATCCTGAGCTTGCACTAAGCAGAACCATGTGTTCTCCTGAAGCAGGGGTAAAGTTTAACCCCAGCATGGCACCAGGAGAGAGGTGTGGGTCATAAACTTGCTCTCATGGCAAACCTGGATGAATGAGGAAAAGGGTCCCTGAGAGGAGCAAGGACTGAGTAGTGGTATGCAAAGGAAGAAATAGGTGGGTCCCAGCCCTCACCAGGGACAGATAGGGACATTGCTTAGGGATGACCAGGTAGTGCTGGGTGGAAGGTTGGACTTGCTGGTCTTCAAGGTCTCTTCCAACCCAATTCTGTGGAGTCCAACTGAGCACAGACACACCCAAGAAGTGTGAAGAAGGGTGAAGAAGAGGGCATGTAATCATGAGCTCCTCTAGCACCATAACCATAAGTTATGGAAGATATAGGATTGTTTTTAAAAAACCCCAAAGAGGTCTAATGACAGCTCGGTGGAGAGGGAGGGAGAGTCTTTGGCAACTCTTTCTGTCAGAAAAACGCCAGTAGGAACATAGAATCCTTGAAGTTGGAAGAGACCTCCATCCAACCATTACCCAAGTCCACCCTGCCCACTAAACCCCATCCCCCAGAGCCACAGCCACTTGTTTGTTGAACCCCTCCAGGGACAGCGACTCCCCACCTCCCTGGGCAGCCTGTTCCAACCCTTGAACACTCTGTCATAGAATCATAGAATCATTAAGGATTGGAAGGAACCTCGAAAGATCATCCAGTTTCTCCTAATGGCCAACCTAAACCTTCCTGCCCAACTTGTGGCTGTTTCCTCCTGTCCTCTCACTGAGGACTTGGGAGAAGAGAAGAACCTCACTCTCTCTCCATGCTGCTTTCAGGTGGCTGTAAAGAGCCAGAAGGTCTCCCCTCAACCTCCTTTTCTCAAAGAGGCACTTGGAAGGTGGGGCTTCTCCTTCTTTTTGACCTGCCCTGAACAACTTAAGCTGCAGTGAAAGAGCTCGTGGGGAGAGGTCAAAGAGGGACCTTGTGAGGTGTCGGGGCTATTGAAAGCCTCTCAGCCAGAGGATAAATATAGCACCTGCTGGGAACACCCCAAGGAGTCGCTCCATGCTCACATGGCTGGAACATTCATCACCAGCAGAGCCCAGCCAAGAGCTCCCAAAGCAAAACTTCCCTGGGACAGAAAGAAGACCTGAGAGGAAATACTTTGCTCTGTCCCACCACCCTGCACACTGCCTCTGTGAGGAGACAGCCAGGCTGGGAGATCACAAAATCACAGAATCGCTCCGGTTGGAAAAGACCCCCAGGACCGTCGAGTCCAACCCTCAATCCTACTCTACAAGGTCACCCCTAAACCAGATCCCCCAACACCATATCTAAGAGACTTCCAAACACATCCAGGGATGGAGACTCAATCCAAACTCAATGTCAGCAGCTGGAGCTGGACCCTCCTCCAGGCACGGAGCTCAGAGCTGCTGGAAGAGGCTGGTTTCCAGTCCTGGGGGGAAGTGCTCATACAGCAACTCTGCCTAGGGCTGGGGGCTGCCTTGGGGCTCTTCCCCTTGCCCCATCTCACTCCCTGCCCCAACAGACCAGGGCAGTCACACACACCCAGACTGCAGAGAAGGGATGAGGAACAGTTCATGTTCCTCAAGAGGTTGTCTGCAATCATATGGGTGGGGAGATGTGCACAGAGGGAACCACAGGCCAGGGAATCATTTGGGTTGGGAAAGACCTTCAAGATCAAGTGCAACTGCTCTCCCAGCACTGCCAGGTCCCCACTAACCCCTGCCCTTCACCCCACATTGACACAGCTTTTCAGCCCCTTCAGACATGGGGATGCTCCCACTGCCCTGAGCAGCCTGGGCCAGGCCTGGGGAACACCTTGGCGGAAGGAACTCTTCCTAAAAAGCGGCATGATGGTCAACCACAAAGTCCATGAATTAGGACTGAGGGTCTCCTTCTTCACAGAGAGCTCTTCTTGGGGCTAGGGAACCTTGTGGGAACTCAGCTGGTGCCACTGGGAAGGAATCAGCTGCAGTGAACTTTACCTCTGACAACCACAGGAACTGTTGGACAAGGATTTCCATCCCATTCTAGGGAGCTCCTAGACAGGGTGGCCTTTCCCTCCCAACGATGTGTCAAGTTGCATCTTCAAGCTCCTCCTTTCTCAAGAGGGCAAAATCTTCGGAAAAACTACTTCTATTTAGATTTGTTTGTCTCAGGGCTCCTAGTTTTTGGGTAGCGGCCTCTTCTCCCTAGGGACCAGCAATAGGAGCAGAGGAAATGGGGTCAGGATGTGTCAGGGGAGGGTCAAGTTGGATCTGAGGAAAAGCTTCTTCCCAGAAAGAGTGGGGAGCCCTTGGGACAGGCTGCCCTGGGTTCAACAACCAGGCAGCCAGGGTGTTTGAAGAGAAGGGTTAGTGATTGGGGCCTGTAGGGTGGACAGTTGGACTTTATGAACTTGAAAGTCTTTTCCAATCTTGATGGTGATTCTATGATTCTACAACTCTATGAATCTGACTTTCAATCCAAAGGCACTGGACAATCACCCACATCCTTCAGCCACTTCCTCACTGTGTGGTCTAGGGGATCCTGCTGTGGTGGGGCAATTGGACTGGATGATTTTTTGAGGTTGCTTCCAATCCCTCTCTGTGATTCTGTGATTTGGACACCAGCCATTGGCAGCTGAGAGATGCAACGACATCTCAGGGAGCCATCAGTACTGGAAGCAGTTCTCCTCCTGTGCTGAAGAAGACCCTAACAGCAGCCTGGTACCATGAACTGAAATATTAACCGTGACAGGCAACTCAAAGCACTGCTGTTGCTGCACCTTCAGAGTCCAGAGTGTGGCAGGGGCTGGGAGGTTGTGCCTTCTCTGAGCCACAACCCATTGGCAGCTGCTGGGCATCCTTGCTTCCAAGGCTGCAAACTAGAGCTGCTAATAGCACCCTGCTGGGTTTGGGGCCATTGCACTGGTGGAACCATTGTCAGGGTGGCTGGGGCTGTGTCCTCTGAACTCCCAGAAGAGTTCAGCACCAAGTTCTGTCTGAGAATCATAGACTCAATTGAATCAGGAAAGACCTTCAAGAGCAGGCATCTGGAGTCTCTGGTAGAAGAATCACAGAATCACTGCAGAGGTGGACACAAGCCAATCTGATGGGGTTCAGCAAGACCAAGTGTAAGGTCCTGCATATGGGTCGAGGCAACACTAAGCACAAATACAGGCTGGGCAGTGACTGGCTGCAGAGCAGCCCTGAGGAGAGGGACTTGAGGGTGCTTGTGGACGAAAAGCTCAACATGAGCCAGCAGTGTGCACTTGCGGCCCGGAAGGCAAACCAGATCCTGGGCTGCATCAGGAGAAGTGTGGCCAGCAGGTCAAGGGAGGTGATTCTCCCCCTCTACTCTGCTCTCGTGAGACCCCACCTGGAGCACTGTGTCCAGTTCTGGAGCCCTTATTACAAGAAGGATGTGGACATGCTGGAGCGAGTGCACAGGAGGGCCATGAGGATGATCAGAGGGCTGAAGCACCTCTCCTATGAGGCCAGACTGNCATCCAAATGATCTTTAAACACATCCAGGGGTGGTGACTCATGCACCTCCCTGGGCAGCCCAGTCCAGTGCCTGGCCACCTTTCTGTGAAGAAATTCTTCCTAATATCTAGTCTAACCTTCCCCTGTTGTAGCTTGAACCCCTTCTCTCTTGTTCTATCACTAACTGCTTGTGAGAAGAGACCAGCACCAACCTCTCCACAACGTCCTTTCAGGTAGTTGTAGAGAGTGATGAGGTCTCCTCGCAGCCTCATCTTCCTCAAACTAAAAAGCCCCAGCTCTTTCAGTCTTTCCTCGTAAGATTTCTTCTCCAGGCCCTAAAAACCTGGAGAAAGTTCTTTGTGGCTACAAAAAGGCTTCAGAATCACAGAATCACAGAACATTAGGGATTGGAAGGGACCTTGATAGATCATCCAGTCCAATCCCCCAATAGAAAAGGATGTTTAAGGTATCAGACAGGTACTTTTCTCCCTTCAGAAGCTGTTCCTCAATCAGAAAACCAAACAACTCAGCGCCAGAACAGCTTCCATGAGTGCTGTAAACAAAACCATCAGACAAGGGCATTGACCACCCAGCTGGCAGCGGATGGCCCAGAACGTCCACTGTAGAGAACCTCTGCGAGCGCCTGCAATCCAAACTGGAGCAGACAGCCTTGAACTGTGCTTTGTGCAGAGCTTAGCTACAATCAGATTGACCAGATGCCAGCGTCCTGCCGACAATGGGCTGATGAAGAGCAGTGGTTAAGTGGTGGTGCAACGTGAATAACACCCCTTTGATTCCTCCAACTAGAAGCCTGTGCACCAGGAAAGCACAGGCCTCGGCAAGATTAGCTCTGCTAATGCGCTTTCCCAACACAGTGCCTAGGACGGAGGGAGCGGAGCAAAGGTCTGACCGTTAGCTGGGCATTAATTGTGCTGATAACAGACTTTTTGGGGAGGTTTAGAGACCCAAAAGGGGCACCCAGTGAGAAGCTTGGGGGGAACTACAGTCTCTCGCAGCTCCCAGGCACTGAGATGAGCTGGCTGACAATTAGAAATTATTAAGTGTTCATTCTAAAATATCCCTTCTGTCAAGAAATTCTGCAGTAACAGCTATGCTGTGTTTTTTTACAAGAGTGTGTAGTTGTAGAGCAAGGGGAAACAGCTTTAAGCTACAAGAGAGGAGATTTAGATTAGATCTTAGGAGGAAATTCTGAAGCACCAGAACAGGCTGTCCAGGGAGGTTGTGGTTGCTCCATCCCTGGCAGCGTCCAAGGGCAGATTGGATGGGGCTCTGGGCAACTTGGTCTGGTGAGAGGGGACACTGCCCATAGCAGTGGGTTGGCACTGGGTGAGCTCTGAGCTCACTCCAACCAACTAAGCTTAACCCAACCCAACACAACCCAAACCAACTCAACTCAACCCAACCCAACACAACCCAGCCTAACCCAACTCAGTCTGTGACTCTGTGATTCTGCACTGTGACACCAGGACAGGCTTCCAAACGTTTAGTAGGTTTGGACACCTCTTCCAACCTTAATGATTCAATGATTTCATGACAGGAAAGCTGCAGAACACAATGAGTTTGGCCAATTTATCCCTCCTAAATCCATATACCATAATAAAAAAGGCTCTCACGGATCTCATTAACAACAGCAGCCAGATGCTCTGAATTGCCCATTTCTGTGCTGAAGGAATTCTTTGCAGCAGACATAGGTTAGGTGTTTGTTTTCTATTCTCCAGCCCATGTGGGTTTTTACCACTTCCCTCGGGAGTCTCCACCGCAGCCCAATCATCTGCATTGTGAGAATGCGTTTCCTGACATTCAGCTGTGTCTTCCTTCTATTGATGCCCAGCAGAATTGTGAGCTCCTGCCCAGGTTGCGCCTGCAATTGTTTGAGTTACTCCGAGCTCCTTTCAAACTTGGGGTTTTTTGTACCATCAG
The DNA here is from genome assembly GCA_013400115.1 of Rhinopomastus cyanomelas. Taxonomy (NCBI): domain Eukaryota; kingdom Metazoa; phylum Chordata; class Aves; order Bucerotiformes; family Rhinopomastidae; genus Rhinopomastus; species Rhinopomastus cyanomelas. The sequence continues at coordinate 13,624 of VXBP01001907.1, read as the reverse complement.
AACATGGATTGATCTAGAAACTAATGTCCTGTAGGTCCCTGGACAATGCGGAGTGGCTGAAGGAACTGGGGTTATTTAGTCAAGAGAAAAGTAGGCTGAGAGGAGACCTTCTTGCTCTCTACAGCTACCTCAAAGGAGGTTGGAGTTAGGCTGCTGGTCTCTTCTCCCAAATTCCTAATGATAGGATGAGGGGAAATGGCATCAAGTTGCATCAGGGGAGGGTCAGATTGGCTCTTCGGAAGAAGTTCTTTGCTGAGAGAGTGGTTGGGCACTGGACCAGGCTGCCCAGGGAGGTGGTGGAGTCCCCATCCCTGGGAGGGTTTAAAAACTGAGTAGCTAGAGCATTTGAGGCCATGGTGTGGGGGTTAGGGAACTGCTGGGATGAGGGCTGGACTTGATGACCCTGGAGGTCATTCCCAGCCAGGATGATTCTAGGATTCTATGGGCCACATTCCCCCACTTCTGGTATCCTTTGGGTAGGATCCATTTGGTGAACCTCAGCTTCATCCAGTAAAATGCTGGCGCTTAGCAAGCACAGATCCCTGTGCTTGCTAAATTAGGCTGCAAAATGAATCTCCATGGACAAGAGAAATGAAGGACACAGAAACTATGGGAACAGGCCTGGAAGAGCCCAATGAAGTGAGCTGCAAACAGTGGAAGGCAAAGGGAGAAGCCCTGAGGCATGGAGAGGATCCTGTCCAAAGGACTACCACTCCTCTACCTTATTGACCATAGAACTGCAGCAGCATTTAAGCTGCAAAAGACCTTTAAGCTCATTGAGACAACCATAAACCCAGCTGTCCCAAGGCCACTGCTAAACCCTATCCCTGAGCTGCAGGTCTCCATGACTGTGAAACACAGGGATGGTGATTCAACTCCCTGTATGGGCAGCCTGTTGATCTGATGACCATTTCCATAAACAAGTTGTTCCTCAGGGCAAACCTAAACCTCCTCTGGGGCAGCTTGAGGCCATTTCCTCTTGCCCTGTCCCTTTTCCTTGTAAGAAGAGACCAACCACCACCTCTTTCCACCCTCCTGTCAGGTAGTTGCAGACAGCAAGAAGGTCTCCCCTCAGCCTCCTTTTCTCCAGCCTAACCAGCCCCAGCTCCCTCAGCTGCTGCTCAAGGGACCTGTTCTACAGACCCTTCCCCAACCTTGTTGCCCTTCTCTGTACCCACTGCAGCCCCTCAGTGTCGTTCTTGTACCGAGGCCAAAACTGAACCCAGCACTCAAGGAGTGATGCTGCACAGCCAAGAGAAACTGAAGTCTCAGAACAAAACCCCAGACATCAGAGAAGCAAATCACAGGTTCTTCTTAGGGAAGAACCATCCTGTCATTTATTGGCCACAAAGTCCTGTTAGGTTGGAAAGTGTGAACAGGGCCTGAAGTGCTGGGAGATCAACACCCCAGGGCTTTAAAATGAAACCTGCTGACAGCTGCAGGGGCGCTGATCCAAAGGGGCATCTCCTTCAAAAAGCTACCAAATCATGGATGCACCAGGACCATGGACATACCAGGACTATGGACACACTGGAACCACAGACACACCAAAACATGGGCACATCAGACCCCATGGACACAGAATCACAGAATCATTAGGGATTGGAAGGGACCTCGAAAGATCATCTAGTCCAATCCCCATGCCAGGTCCATGGGCACACTGAAACCACAGACACATAAAACCATGGGCACACCAAGACCATGGACACACGGGGACCATGGAGACACCAGGCCAGGGACATACTAGACTGTGGACACATCAGGATCATGGACACACCAGAGCATGGACACACCGGACCATGGACACACCAGAGCCCATGGAATCACCAGGACCATGGACACACCAGACCATGGACATGCCAAATCATGGACACACCAGACTATGGACATACCAGACTAAGGACACACCAGAGCATGGACACACCGGAGCATGGACACACCGAAGCATGGACACACCGGAGCATGGACACACCGGAGCATGGACGCACCAGAGCATGGACTTTCTAGACCAGGGACACACCAGACCCCCAAACCCACAGCAGCAGCATCCTATTGCAGGGTCTCTATGCACCAGCAGCAAATCCCACGAGCAGTGAGAACAGGGTACAGCTCCCCGCCAGACACGTTTGCCTTCCCAGCAGCAGCAACTTCCAACGTGAGAGCAGTCCCGTTGCTCTTGTTTTCTGAAATAACTGGAAGTTATTGATGTGGGGCCAATGTTTGAAGAAGGAGAGCTCCACTAAATCCCACCCTGCCCTGAGTTGAAGATGAACACCATGGGATCAGGGTGGGGATGGCAAAGGAAGAGGAGAGACACAGAGCTGAGGAGGCTCTTCACTGTTTTTCCATCTCAAAGCAAACACCCGCCTGTCCTGTCAGCCACCTCTCCCTGTGTTTGGCAAATAAACCAGCGTGAGGGGCACTGCCTCGGAAATGTTTGTTCTATTTATCTACAGAAAAGCCATGCGGAGCCTGCCGACAGCTCAGTGTTTGGCCCATTGCAACTGGTGTGGAGAAGGCCCCCACATTGCTTTGTGAGAGGTGCCTGTGATCATATTTTTAATCCTGAGAGTGTTTTGGGGATGTGTCCTTTCCTGTTGATACTCAAACTGTCCTATGTCTTGTAAGGGAGAAGGCTGATGTACTTTAATGAGGCTGGAGTATAGGTCATGAGTCAACCTAGAGGGTGGTTTGTAGCTCGAGAGAGGCTCTCCTAGGGGTATGTAGGGTGGGGACTGACCTGTTGGGAGAGGAGCAGAGCAGAAAGACCTGGGGGTCCTGGTGGCCAGTAGGACAGCCAAGGAACCAGCAATGAGCCCTGGTGGCCAAGAAGGCAAATGATATCCTGAGGTGGATTGGAAGGGTGGTTAGTAAAAGGAGAGAGGTTCTCTTCCCCCTCTACTCTGCCCTGCTAAGACCACAGCTGGAATCTTGTGTCCAGTTGTGGGCCCCTCTGTTCCAGAAAGACACAGAGCTGCTGGAGAGAGGCCAGCGCAGAGCCACAGAGATGATGGAGAGAGGGGAGCATCTCCCTGATGAGGAAAGGCTGAAGGAGCTGGGGCTCTGGAGCTGGGAGAAAAGGAGCCTGGGAGGTGACCCCATGGATGTTGATCAATATGTGAAGGGTGGGTGTCAGGAGGATGAAGCCAGGCTCTGCTCAAGGGCACCCAGTGATAGGACAAGGGGTGCACCCAGTGTGAGCTGGAGCAGAGGAGGTTCCACATCAGTCTGAGAAGGATCTTCTTCCTGGAGAGGATGCCAGAACCCTGGCAGGGGCTGCCCAGGGGTGTTGTGGAGTCTCCTTCTCCAGAGACGTTTCAAACCCTCCTGGCTATGTTCCTGTGTGACTGGATTCAGGGGATCCTGCTGTACAGGGGGATGGGACTGGATGGTCTTTCGAGGTCCCTTCCAATCCCTCATGTTCCGTGGCTCCACTTGCCCAGCTTCTAGCTTTATGTAGCTACTCAAACCCTTTAATGTCCTGTAGGGGGAAAGGCTGAGGTGTTTTAATGAAGCTGGAGAGTAGCTCATGAGTCAACCTAGAGCTTCTACTTGCCTACCTAGTTTTGGCTGTGACTAGCAGCAAAAGATGTTCCTTTCAATGCAAAAGCAACACCAAAGTAACAGGTGACCAACTAACCTGTTCACTGGAGACACTTACATTCAACAGCAACCATAGATGGATGTGAAGCTGGAACCACTCTGATGCTTTAGACTCCATAAAGGGCACAAATACCATCCCAAGTCTCCTGTGAGGTGAGAGGTGACATCATGAGGAGTTTCCTGAGAGCCCCGGATGTTCTAAAAAGCTTAAATGAATGACTAACTGATCCCAGCTAGGTCCAGCTGCCAGGGCACATCCCAGTAGCATCCCAGTTGGCCCAACTGGCCACATTCTGACCAAACGCTGCAAAGCAGCACTGAGGTTTAGTATTGGTTTAAGATTTACTCTAAGTTTCACCTTCCAGGAGCAATCAAGCTCCTTTCTATGGGTTTGCCTAGCCCCTGCCACTTCTGATGGCTGAGACACAAGATGTTAATCTGGTTTCCTTGTGCTGGGTTTCCTCTCTGTTATCACACCAAGCTCCCAACCACCCCAGCCACAGCTTCGATTTAGTTTTGGGGGTTTTTTCCCCCCTAGAAAAGGTGATTTCACATGCAGAGCTGGTGTTTAATAGGTCCCTGCTGGGAGCATCACCTTCACATTAGCATGGTAGCCCACGGCAAGAGGGGTGTGGGGGGTTAGGGTGTGAAAAGCATTTCCATTATGCCCCAGAGCCCAGCATTTGCAAACACCCAGCCCCAAAAAACCCCACAGGGTACCCACAGGCAAAGCTGCTTCCCTAGTCGAGAGTTTACTGGGGAGGTTTAATCTGGAGGGGGAAAGAAAAATCCTCACCCTAGCAATAGATAGTAAAATAATTACCTGGATATAAAGGAACCTCCTTTCTGTGTCCTAAAGAGCCTACGTTCCGTATCTCAGGGTTCAAATCCTGTATGGGGTGGGGTGGGGGGTGGGGTGTCAGGCTGTGAGGGTCCTGTGTAGCTGTTGCACCATCACACAATGTACAACCTGCCTGTGCAGACCTCGTGCCGGGGTGGGCAGCCAGTGCAGCTCTCAAACCTGCCTCTGCCACCCCATTTAAGGGGCTGTCAGAGGGCTGGGGAAGGCTGCTCCCAAGGGCAGGGAGCGATAGGATGAGGGGTGGTGGTTTGAAACTGGAAAAGGGCAGAGGGAGGCTGGACAGGAGGAGAAAGCTGTTGAATCTGAGGATCGAGGGTGCCTGGAACAGGCTGCCTCCGATAGAGACAGGGTGGAAGCACCATCCCTGGAGCCATTCAAGGTTAGGGTGGCTGGGGCTATGGGCAACCTGGTCTGGGGAGTGCTGGCCCTGCTTGTTGTCGGGTTGCTGGACTGGATGACCCAACCCAAACACACTATACGGTTCTGGAGACAGTGAAGATTCCAGCCTGAGGAGGGTTTTTGATGACGAACCAATGTGTAAGCGGCTATTCTCCCCACCCTGGGCTGGATGACCTTTAAGGTCCCTTCCGACCCAACCCACTCTCTGATTCTACACTGGTGGATTTTGCATCTTGAGCCTCCTGCCCACCCCCGCTTCCAATTAGCAAAGGGCCATCCCAGTTTACTCAGTCTGCCTGGAAGAGCTGGGAAAAAAAAAGCCCCCCCCCCAAAAAAAAAAGACAAAATAAAGACCTTTGCCCGTGAGGAGCAGGAAACAGCTGCAGCGTCACCGGCTCCTAACCCCAACCCCAACCCCTCGCTCGCTCGCTGTTCTCTCCGTTGGATGAAAGCGAGAGCCCTGGGAGGGCTCCTCGCAGCCTGGAGCTGGGTTGTTACTCGAGCTGCTCAGGAAGTGATTTGCATCGCCCGGATAAAAGCCTCGGGCAGCTGGGCGGGCTGCACTGGCGAGTCAGAGCCCGCTGCAGCATCAGCCCCCCGGCCCAAGGCAGGAACAACCTCGGATACGGCTTCACAATGAGCTGTTTACTGGCCTTGGCTGCCTGTGGGAAGAGCCAAAAGGAGCCGGGGAAAAGAAGAGACAAACACAATGCGAGCGAGAGGCATTAGGTGGGAGGCTGGGCTGAAGCTGGGCACCGCAAACCCATGGAAGTGCGGAGGGCTGAGCGAGGAGTCCACGGGATAAACAACAGAGCCGCTGCCAGGAGATCCTGTTCCCTGCCTGGAGGGCTGGTGCTAAAGGTAAGAAAGAAAAATTCTTTGCAAGCTAGAAGGCGGCTGCTAGGAGGGTAGAGTCACCCCGAGATGCAGCAGCAGCAGCGGAGCAGCCGCTCTTCCCTCAAGTCTTTGGAATTACTTTGTGGGGCGAACTTACAGGGTTTTCCAGCAGGAATTGCTTTGTGGGGAGAACATACAGGGTTTTTCAGCAGGATCGCAAGACTTTTGAAAGCCGACAGGCCGTCCTGTACTCGGCTCTTGGCGATTTTAAAACAAAACAACAACCCAACCAACAAAACAGCCCCCAGCGGGGAAAAACCCACCCCAATCCCTTTGTAAAGCTGTTTAGAAAGCTGTTTTTTCCGTACCAGTTTTGCTTTGCAGCCGCCCCCCACCCCTCCTCGTCTTTAATTAGGAGAAAAAAACCAGCGCAAACAATTTACGGCCTCGCAGAAGGAAAAGCCGAGATTTCAGGAGCTTTCCCCCCCCTCCCGGCTCGTTCCCATCGGCGCTAATTGCGGAGGAAATCCACGTTGCCCCGTTGTCGGGTTTGGCCCCTAAGCTGCTGATTCGGAGCCGGGAGCCGCCGTCGGGGCCGGGCGCTGTGCGGGGAGGGGAGCGGGAGCCCCCCCGAGAGGGACCCAGCGGGGAGCGGGGCGGGGGCTCCGCGCTCCCAACCCAATGGGAAGGGTTTCCCTATGAAGACCCCCAAGAGCTTTCCCCCGACCCGCAGCAGCCCGTAGACGACAGCGTGACTATTCGCGCATCCCTCCCTGTAGCCAAGAGGCGATGGCGTGGGGCGGCTGCGTGGCCCCCAGCGAACAAAGGGCGACCGGGCTCGGGGCAGCAGCCATCGCCTGAGCTTGGCCGGGGGGGAAACCAATCGCAGCCCCCCCCCCCAAGGATAAACGGGGGCTGTCAGGAAGGAATCGGGCTGAGAGGTGCTGAGTTGCGGGCGTGGGCTCCGCGCCGGCGGTAAGTCCCAGCTTCCTGCCTTCGAACTCAGCACAAACGGCTCCAGCGCCCCAGTGTCAGCGCTGGGAGGAGGAGACTGGAGCCCTGTCTGGAATGGGGAGGCTGTGGGATTCAGCTGGCTCTGGGGATGGGCTCGGGCTCTGCGTTTCAATGGAGATTAGCCCTGTTTTTTCTAGGCAGGCAGAGCTCATTCCTTCTCCCCGGGCGGGGATGGGAGAGGCTGGTTCCGTTTTAGAGGCAGAAAGATGATCCCCCAAGGTTTTGGAAAGTTAATTCCTCTGTCAATTAACTGTTGCAGAGGGCACGGTTCGACTTTGTGTCGTGATTCTCGCTGGGCGACAAGCTGAGGGCTTTTTCACTCCCTGTTGTTTGCATCAGGTCGCGCAAAAAGACCCCCTGGGTTGTGGTTTGGGGGGATTTGTTTTGGATTTGAGCTCAGCATCATCAAGGCACTTAGACTGGAACAGGCTGCCCAGGGGGGTTGTGGACTCTCCTTCTCTGCAGACGTTTCAGACCCACCTGGTGTTCCTGTGCGACTGCATCTAGGGGATCCTGCTGCAGCAGGGGGACTGGACGATCTTGTGAGGTCTCTTCGCATCCCTAATATTCTGGGACTCTGTGATACAGCCCCTTCTACAGCTGATCCTGACCTGCTGTGGGCTTAGATGTTCAGTTTGCAGTGGCCCATGCATTCAGCTTCATGGAATGGTGGATCTGGTTCCAAAGCAATAGGATAACGTTAGGAAGCAAGAGATGTGGTCTGCACTGTAAACCCAGAAAACTCGCTGCGTGGCCTTGGCTTTCTGTCACGGCTAAAGTCAGCAGCGACATTCTGTGAGAAAACCCCAAGGACAGCTCTCAGCTGAGAGAAAATCCGCTGTCACAAGTAAAATGAAGGATGGAGCCACCAACTTCATCTGAAGATGCAGCTGTTGGGGAAGAAACGGAATCAAGCACAATGTCAGCCCTCAGTGGAAGGAATGGCAAGAAAAGTTTTGGGGTTATTTTTGGGTTTAACCAGGCTCCTCATTCGTTGTTTGAGAGGAGTCAACTGGGTGGTTCTGGCCTGTTCCCCTGTAGGAACAGGGCAGCAAAGCCCAGAGGATGGGAAGTGCAAAGTTCACAGGTCCTTGATAAGGATATCCCCCCCTCCCTTTGCTGTTTTCTTTCCCTTCCAGCATCCTGAAGGCCAAAATAAAACCAGCAGGAAGAAAACCTTCTGCTGCAGGGGGTTCAAAGCCTCTGAGTGAGAAGAGAGTGCCCTGGGGAGGGGGGTGGGGAAGGGAGGGATGGGGAGGTGGTGTGCACGTTGTACTTCAATCCTGAGAGTAGAAATGAGACAACCTCCCCACCTTAGCTGGAGTTAGGTCAGAGGATAAGAAAACTCAGTTTCGTGCAGATGCTAGGGTTAGGAGCTCAGCTCTGCACAGATGCAGTCACGTCCTTCCCTACCTTTCAAAGTGAGGAGACAAGAAATGGGGGAACCTGATCTTTGCTGAGAAAGAACCGGTGGTGGAACCTTTGCTGTGCCGCAGCCCTGTGCCAGGGGGAGGACGCACTCCCAAATGGGAGATGATTGTCCTCCTCCAGCCTGGGACCTGATGGCTGGAGCACAGCAGCAGCAAATAAGGAGATTTCTACCTCAGCCTGGTCCTGGGGACAGAGAAGTGGGAGAAGGTTGATGGCAGGGGACAGACAGCACTGCATGACAGAGCTATGCAGGACTCAGTTCTGGCAGCACTCCCTTGGCACTCAGAGCCCTGTGGTGCATCTGGGTGACATGGTAGCCCTGGAGTGGCTCATGGATGAGACACCAGTGAGCAGTGTGGCCGGCTGGGCTGGGTGAGGATGGCTGCTGGAGCACTCGTTCAGCCTCTGCAGGTCTTTCCAGGTCAAGTGCGCGTGCAGAGCCTCACTCTGCTCCTTCTCTGTAAATAAGGCTCAGGGAAGGGGAGCCACCACCACCTTCTCGAGAAGAGAAGCTCTTTATTCCCCAGGACAGACAGTGGCTCCGCAAGGCTTCCTCTGATGCACCAGCTTCTCCACTCAGTCCCATTAAAAAAAGGGGAAAGGCTCCCCATTGCCTCAGAGCCAAACTGGCCTCAGCTGACCCCGGCAGCCAGGAAACTTTGCTGAATTGTTTGTAATGGTCTGGGCTGGTAGCGAAAGGAAAGGCTCTCGGCGAGCTGGAGGGATGTTCACCTCACCACTAAGCCCCGAGATGATGGCGCACTCCAGCAAGGGAGCAGGTTTCTTTCTCTGCACCTCTCCCACACTAGGGAGCTGTCAGTAAAGCACCATGGCAGCAACTAATTGTTTAAAACCTAATAATACTCCGATTTTAACTCTTCCAACCTGTAGATAACAGCCCATCTCCCACCCCAGCAGGCATTTGCTTCCTCACGGAGCAAACAGAAGTGACTATGTTTAGCAGTAAGAGCAGCCATCCCTTCTACAACAGCCCTGGGCCAGCTCTCTTCTCATTAGGGAAGGGTCTGATTTACCTGGTTTCTGAGAGACTTCTCTAGGGAAAGGTCACTTGCTGGCCAAGAGTTGCTTTTAAAGTTGCTTTTCGTTATTGATTTCATTAATGTCAATGAAATCAGCAGTGTTTCGATGAGATTAACGGAGGTCTGATGGCATCATTGGACAGAGGGGCTGATGGAATTAATTGGTGGAGTTCAGATTAAATTAATGGATGGAGGCTCGATGACATCAATGGTTGAAGGTCCAGTGGAGGGGCTGAGTCATCACTACAGAGCTGCTGGAGATTGTGTCTGGGAGTGGAGAAAGGAGGCTGTTGGGGCAGTCTGCTGCCTGGGAAGCCTTTTGGAGCCGTGAGCAAATAAGCTGTTGTTGGGTTCCCTGGTGGCTCAGGAAAACAGGACTCTCTTATTTTGGACTTTTTTTCCCCCCCTAAGCCCTGCTTTGCAAATAATCGGGAGAACATCAAAGGAACAGTGACCTCTCAGAAAAACCTGCCTGGGCAAACTCAGCTTTTCAGCAGCCCACTGGTGTTTATTTTATGGCGGAGTGTTACTGGGATCTAACGATGCTCTTAGAAAGGGATCTCAGACACAGCAGCAGCAGAATCAGAGGACATTNCTGTGGTCTCAGCAGGGCAGAGTAGAAGGGAAGGAGAACCTCTCTCCATCTGCTAACACCCCTGCTTCTCATGCTCCCCAGGATGCTGTTGGCCTTCTTGGCCACAAGAGTACATTGCTGGCTCCTGGCCATCCTGCTGGCCACCAGGACCCCCAAGTCCCTTTGTCCTCTGCTGGTCTCCAACAGGTCAGTCCCCACCCTATCCTGGTCCCTGGGGTTGTTCTTGCCCAGATGCCTGACTGTCCACTGCTCTAGCAGTTCTAGGGCATTAAGTGTCTCCCTGCCCAGCTCTCCAGCCTGTCCAGGTCCTGCTTACTTGGGAGGTTTCAAGGAGGTTGAGGTTTCATAAAACCAAAACAAAACCAACCTGAAAAACCTAAAAAAGCTCATTTTTCAGGAAGTCAAATAATTTGCAAACATTGAGGGGGGGGGTGGTGCTGTGTTTCTGGACCATCTGAAAACCCTCCTGGAGAGGGGAGGGAAGGGTTAAAGGCGGGATGGAGATGGAGAGAAACCTTCCCAGGGCCAACAAAAAGGGAGTCATGCCCTGAGGATCAGGGGCTGGAGGTGGGGAAGAGGCTGGGAAGCTCTGGGCTGAGAGAAACATTTTAATTAGCTCCATCCAAAACAGATCCAGCAGCAGGAAACCCTGTGGAACCCTCCTGGACACTGGGCAGGGGGGGACAGGGCTGCGGGATGGGGGGAAAGGAAGGAAGAGGGGGGAAAAGAAGGAGGGAAAGGGGAGTAAAAGGAAAAGAGGAAAGAAGGGGATAAAGAATGGGGGAGAGAAAGGGATAAGGGGGGTGAAGGCAAAAGGGGGTTTAAAGGCAAATAAGGTGGGCGTTAAGGGCAAAGAAGTGAGGATAAGGAACAGAGGAAAGAAGGGGGGAAATGAAGAGAGGAAGGAGGCGCCTGGGGAGCAAGGAGGAAAAAGCTCAGAGAAAAGAGGGGAAGAAGGAGAGAAGAAAGGAGGGGAAGAAAAGGAGGGAGGAGAAAAGGTGGGTGAAGGTGAAAGGAGGGAAAGGGGGAGAAAAAAATGTAAAAGGAAAAAAGGGAAATGATGGAAGGGGCTGGGGGGAAGTAGAGAGCCTTTAGGATTAGGTCCACTGGGCTCAGCTTTCCTCTCTCTTGCCCCATCTTTACCGAGATCTACACTGGGGTCCTGCTGCAGTTTCTGCAGCTGACAGAAAGCAGCTGTTGAACTGGGAGCGTGGGTTGGGTTCCCAGAGAGGAGGAGTCCCAGTGCTCCCATGGAATCCTAGCAGGTCCCAGGGATTGCTGAGCACAGGGAGACACCTCACAGCCCTTGGTGTTTCATTTTCCTTCTGCTAAAGAGGCTTGGAGAAGCAGATGAGGAAACCTGATGGACTGAAAGCATCACTCGGGACCAGTATCTCTGGATTTCACCTTCCCACCAGGTGTGGGAGATGCCAGGGAGACTGGGAATTAGGGGTGGGATGGCATCAAGGAGCCCAGCCCTAGGAAGTGTCCAAGGCAGGAAGCAGAGCCTCCTGCCTTGTGTTTCACCCCCAGGGCACAGGCTGGGCGTTCACTCTGCTCACACCCCAGCAACACTGGCTCTTTGAAGCTGCAGAAACCTTTGCTGGACCTCAAAGTCCAGCTTCCGTCTCCTTTCTTCCTGCTTCTCCAGTCTTTCACACTAGATGAGAGATGGAATCATCCTGGCTCCATCCTTTCCTGTAGCCAGTGGTGCTGTTTGCAGGCGGCTGCTTCAGGTCCCGCTCATTCCACCCTTGCTCCTGCTCCAGGAAGATGTAGGGGGAGGGTACAGGGAAGGAGTGAGGGATTCGGACAACTCAGTTGAAAAGCCCAACCCCAGCCCAGGTGTCCCCAGTCATTTCCTATCCCCAGCCCTTTCAAACCCAGCTCTCCATAGGGCCATGCTGCTGCTGGCACTGGGCCCAGCATCACCACACAGCACTGCCCCACAATCCTCAAAAAGGGAAAAACCATCAGCCGCATCCCCCCCTCCGCAAACTAGAAGTTTACTTCTAGAACAGCTTCTAGAACCTCTTCCAGTGAAGAGTCCGAACCTTCTTTGCAACCAGTGAAACCCAACCAAATTGAAACTGGGAGTCGAGAGCAGATCCCACTGGGGTGTTGTGAGGGCAATGGGGACAGATTTGGTGCCTCTTTTGCCTTCTTGGGGGCGGTTTTCAAGTGAACGTTCATAATCCTCGAGCAGGGATAGTTTAGGGGGGGCTACGTTTGCTCGCTGGGGCATCACCAGCAACATTTGGTCATTGGGGCTGCTGTGGGATCACCAGCAATGTTTGGTATTTCAGGCAGAAAAAGGGTCTTCTCTGTTAAATCCAGGGACCAGGATAGGGTGGGGACTGACCTGTTGGACACCAGCAGAGGACAAAGGGACCTGAGGGTCCTGGTGGCCAGCAGGATGGCCAGGAGCCAGCAATGTACTCTTGTGGCCAAGAAGGCCAACAGCATTCTGGGGAGCATGAGAAGCAGGGGTGTTAGCAGATGGAGAGAGGTTCTCCTTCCCTTCTACTCTGCCCTGCTGAGACCACAGCTGGAATCTTGTGTCCAGTTGTGGGCCCCTCAGTTCCAGAAGGACACAGATCTGCTGGAGAGAGTCCAGTCCAGAGCAATGAGAATGACGAAGGAAGGGGAGCATTTCCGTGATGAGGAAAGGCTGAGGAATCTGGGTCTCTTGAGCTGGGAAAAAAAAAAGCCTGAGGGGTGACCCCATGAATGTTGATCAATATGTGAAGGGAGGATGGAGCCAGGCTCTGCTCAGGGGCACCGGGTGTCAGCTGGAACAGAGGAGGTTCCACATCAGTGTAAGAAGGACCTTTATCCCAGTGAGGGTGGCAGAGCCCTGGCAGGGGCTGCCCAGGGGGGTTGTGGAGTCTCCTTCTCCAGAGACATTTCAAACCCTCCTGGCTATGTTCCTGTGTGACTGGATCCAGGGGATCCTGCTGTGTCAGGGGAATGGGACGGGATGCACTTTCAACATCTCTTCCAATCCCTAATGTTCTGGGATTCTGTGAAACAGCTGCAGAACCTCTCACCTCAGTGTATAGCACTGGAGGCTGTGAGAGCCTTACACAGCTCCTCCAAAAACCCCAAATATTTCCCTCTACCTGCAAACTCAACAAAACCCTTTAGGCTTCCTGCTTGATTAAAATGGAAGGAGCTAAACCCCAAGAAATCATAGCAGCAGTGTTTGTGGTGGCAGCCCTGAGCTCGGTGCATGTCACACGCCTGTTGCACCGACAGGGCAAGCAAGAGGGAAGGGAAAACCCACTCATGAATGTGGGGTTTGTCAAGAGGAGGCACAAAGCGAGTGCTGTGCCCAGCAGAAACCCTGATTGATTCCCAAGGTCAGGGTCTAAGACCAAAGCACACCGAGTGCTGCCACAACCTCAAGGTGTTCCTGGCCAAAACCCAGAGGAAACCCCTCAAAACCACCCCTCCTATCTGGTTTGTGGGGTTTTAGCTTCTGTGCCTGGAGAATCTTTGTCTCCTGAGATGTGGAGAGGTCCCAGGTGCACACAGAGTGATGCTTCAGAGCAGAAAGGCTTCTGTGCTTGGTCCTATCAGATCTCACAAGGAAAGGCTTTAGGGTGCTACAGGGAGCCACATGTGGGGTGTCCTATGGATTCAGGCTGATAATGGTCACATTCATCTCCCACGAGTGAAAACAACCCCAACATGAAGGTCCCAAAGATAGATGTGGGTTCTGAACTTCATGCTACTTCTGACCTCAGCTGGATGGATGAGCAGGGTGTGTGGAGAGCAGGGTGCTGGTGAAGCAAAACGAATTCTAGGTTGGGAGGGACCTCCAAAGGGCACCCAGTCCAA
>VXBP01001906.1:55531-258427 GCA_013400115.1 Rhinopomastus cyanomelas | reverse complement strand
ATGTAGCTAACTACCTAATAGCACTGTTTCAAATACTACGTTCTATGCCAGTCTACAGTCATCATTGAACGTGGATGTGGGAACCCATACAGAGGTCCCACAGCAAGATGACGCTGTGCAGGTGACAAGCTGCACCGAATGTCACAGTCTCTCACTCATCCCAGGCTGTATGTTGTGAACAGGTAGATTATCTGCTTAAACGAGTGGCACAGCTGGAAGAGAAGGTTGAAAGGCTAACAACAGAAGTAGCAAGGCTCAGGAGCATTAGGAATATTGAAACAGAGGTAGACTGGTGGAGCCAGGCTCTGCAGTCTCGACAATGGCCAAATAAGAGACAGAATCAAGGGGCCCCTGTATCCTGCACTTCTGAGACAGAGGAAAGAAGCCCCAGTAGAAGGAGTGAGTGGAGGCAACTGCAAGGCCATGCCTGAAGGAAAGCACCACCCTTGCCTGCCTCGCCTTCCCAGGTGCCTCTGAGAAGTAGATATGAGCCCATCCTGGAAGACGGCCGGTCTAATAAGGATATAGAGGATAGGCAACTTATTCCGGAGGTCCTAGCACGGTCACATAAATCAGAGAGGTCTTTGAGTAATATGACAACCTCTTCCACAAAGAAGAAAAGGGAGTACCCTTTTGTTGTTGGAGACTTGTCCTGAAGGGAACTGGAGGCCCAGTATGCAGAGTTGACCCTCATCACAGGGAAGTCTGCAGTCTACCTGGAGCCTGAATCAGGGATATCACTAGGATGCTCCCTAAGCTGGTGAGATCAGCTGACTATTACCCACTGCTGATCTTCCAGACACGTGGGGAGGAAGCTGTATTGTGTAGCCTGAGGGGAATGAAGAAAGACTACAAGGCCGTAGGATGTTTGGTGAAAGAGTGTGGGGCACAAATTGTGTTCTCCTCATTACGTCCATTTTGGGGTGAGGACACGGGCTGGAATAGAAGGACTCAGTCCACAAATGCCTGACTACGAGACCGGTGCTACAGGCAGGGCTTTGGGTTCTTTGATAACGGCTGATTCTGTAAGACACCAGACCTGATGGTTACACATGGGAGAGGTTTATCTCAGAAGGGTAAGAGTGTTCTAGGGCAGGAATGGGCAGGGCTTTAAACCAGATTGGAAAGGGGAGTGGGATAGTTAATGGGTGGGCACCAGTGGGTCTTGATTAAAATGCTAGGTGGCCTCCCCTGTCCTAGGGTGAAATTGGAGCACTCAGCTCACTCCCTGCAATGCCTGTACACCAATGCACGCAGCATGGGGAACAAGCAGGAGGAGCTAGGAATCTGTGTCCAGTCAGGCGACTATGATCTGGTGGCAGTTACAGAGATCTGGTGAGACAGCTCGCAGGACTGGAATGTGGTCATGGACAGCCATGTCCTTTCCAGGAGGGACAGGTAATGAAGGCAGGGTCATGGAGTTGCTTTTTATGTGAGAGAGCAACTGTAAAGAGAAAGCGTTCTGTCCAGGGGCGTATGAATAGAGAGTTGAGAGTTTGTGGGTGCGTATGAAGGGGCAGGCTGGAATGGGTAACAGTGTTGTGGGTGTCTATTAGAGGACACCCTGGAGGTTGATGAGACCTTCTACATGCAGCTGGGGTGAATCAGAACAGGAGTGATTAGCAGATCAAAAGAGATTCTTCTCCCCCTCTAGTCTGCACTGATGAGACCACATCTGGAGTATTGTGTCTAGTTGTGTGCCCCTCAGTTCAAGAAGGACACGGAGCTGCTGGAGAGAGTCCAGTGCAGAGCAATGAAGATGATGAAGGAAGTAGAACTCTTCCCATATGAGGAAAGGCTGAGGGAGCTGTGCCTTTTTAGCTTGGAGGAGACTGAGCGATGATCTCATTAATGTTTATGCATACATGAAAATTGGGTGTCAGGAGGATGGAACCAGGCTCTTCTCAGTGTCATCTAGTGATAGGACAAGGGGCAATAGGTGTAAGATGGAACATAGGAGATTCCATTTATATAGGAGAAGAAACTTCTTCACGGTGGGGATGACAGAGCAGTGGAACAGGCTGCCCAGGGTAGTTGTGGAGTCTCCTTCTCTGGAGACGTTTAAGACCCTCCTGGACATGTTCCTGTGTGACTTGGTCTAGGTGATCCTGCTGTTGCAGGCGGTTTAAAAACTAGATGATCTTTCGAGGTCCCTTCCAATCCCTAATGTTCTGTGTGTATAACAGTCAATGTATTTTTTCCCAGTTTAACTTCTCATCATCTGAAATTTTGATCTGGTAAGTGTGAGCTGTTGAATTCTACAGACTTCAGCACTGTAGCTGGCCTTTTATCTCCTCTTCAGTTACTTCAAATGAATAATTAAGTTCTAAATGCAAATTTTTTAATTGAATTGAACTTTCTATGATTAATGGGAAAACTTATCTTTTACTCTGCATAGTTGAGATATTAAAGCCATCCTTTTTCTTGATGCAGTCAGGCTTAGGCCAGAAGGAGAGATCATTACTTATGAGTTGCTTGAGCTACTATTTTTACGGTTGTATTTGATGATAGTGACTGAAATACAGGTTGTACTTCAGAGCAACAGTGAAACAATTAGCAATAGCCTCCAGTTAGATATCAGTTCTCATTCCTTTAGTTTTTCCTTTTCATCTAGTGGTATGTATGTATGCATCTCACAACAGATGAGATGCATACAGGCTTAGTTCTCTGTTTGCCTATAATTTATTAGATACTGGGGTGTGGCCTGTCTTCTGTTTTTTAATATCAGCTGCAGAGCTCTTATTTAGGACGGAATTACAAATACCTGAAATGTGCAGTTATTCAAAACATCACTGAGATTGCCCAATGGAAGAGTGAGGTGAAGTTTCTTATTTTCAAAGCCAGTTGATATGTTTTTCTTTCCTTGTTGAAGTGAGGACAAGAGTATCATCCTCACTTGTAGCTCTTCCCAAAATGTAGTCTTTGACTACTCAGGGGACTATCCCTATACATAAGTATTTTGCATAAGCAGAAGTAATGTGCTGCGGCTCTGTGTCCCTATTGTCTGCTTTATATGAAAAGAGAGGATGAACAGGAAGCATGATATTGAATCAAGTCTCCAACTGCCTTCTTTCAGCTTGATTATGGAAACAGCTTGCTGTCTCATCTGTGAATGATAGCATTTAAATAGATAGTTAGCCATGAGAAAGAGTTTTTGGACTCCAGTTACGTTGTTTCCTCCTAAAGCTAATTGAATAAGGAGTATGTCAATTCTTTTCCTCCCAAGTTAAGCAGCAGTATTTTATTTACTTAATGAAAGATGAAATCTTGTTATGCTAACCAGATTGCTGCTTTTCTTTTAATATGCCTGCTTTTAACCCTGTTTATTTGGAGAGTGTCACATACTTAATTTAATTTTATAGTTTCATCCTCTTACAAGAGATGAGGACATCAAGAGAGCTGAGATGCACCACTGTGAGATGGAGTATGGCTGGGACCTGGCCACACTCCTGCCAGGAACAGGGGCAGGAATTGATTAGCACTGCAGGCAATACTCCCTTGCGCTGTTCTTCACCTATTAATTTTACCTGCCACTTGCCACACTGTGAAACTGTTCATGTTTCTTGGTTTTGACACTGCTGTAGTGAAGAGGGGTCTGCAAGAAAATGCTCAGGAGTAGTCGTGATACCTTTTACTGGAAAGTTGTTCTTCTTTGTGCAGAGGCCTTTCTGTTGTGCGTTTTGTTGTCGGGAACGGAGTCCTATTCCTGGTAAAGCTGAAGTTTTATCAGAAGTAGTCAAATGAACTCTCTGATGTCTTTAATGATTCCAAACTGTTGCTTTAATATGACTTGAGATAACTGTCATTGAAATGTCTGCTGCAGCATCAGAAGGTCTGTCGTATTCTTCCCCTGTAAGTCATCGTGGCAGGTGATGTGAGACAATACCGTGTGGGCAGATCATCAGCATTGCCAATGAGCTGACCTTTTCCTCTTCGTTCACTTCATTTGTACTTGAATAATTTGCATCCCTGTAACAATGCTTGCTTGTCTGAGTAGCTGTCACAATGGCTTGAGCTCGTCTCATGACAAAATCCAGTAGTTTCAGAACGCCGTTGTTTCATTATTCATGGAAACTGTTGTTCGTTTATCCGTCCTCCTGCACAAGCAAGGTTAGCCAGAGAGAAACAAAACCTGCTTTGCATTTGCAGCATTGACTATGAAATATTTTTACATAATGCAGTGTTTTTGCACAAATATCTCATGATTTATTGAAAACTCTCCTTGTAGGAAGTTTGGATAGCTACCCACGAGGCAAAGAAGGTTAAAGTGAAACTGTAGCCCCTGTTCCTGAAGCAAGTGTATGTTGAAACCACCGCATTTTAAGATCCTTTATGTTTTCCTTGACACATCATTTTGGTGAAGGGCAAGGTTCTGTGTGTGCAAGATTCTTGCACAACATGAGCCATTGTAATCCCAACCAGGGGGATTGGACTGGGTGATCTTTTGAGATCCCTTCCAATCCCTAATGATGCTGTGATCCCGTGATTTGCAGTAGATCGAATGCCTGTATCGGAGTTTTCTTTTTTTTATGTCTTTCTGTAGAGATTCTATGGATTCTCATATATCACAACAAACAATAACAGATTTGGGGAAAAAAAAGGTGATGACAGTTCTTGACAAGAAGCATAGGTTATAAAGCAACTGTAAAATCACACAGTAATGGAGAAAGATGTGAAAGCTAAAATACATTTCAGTTTCATTATTTTGATGCGCGACACAGTGACAAAGTTGAGCGATGGCCAAGCTGTTGCCTTTCGCTGCCTTCTGCTTCTTTTAGGGTAATGAACATTTGACTTCTACAGATCCCTTGAAAATCGAAAAATCTCCATTTTCAGACTCCTCTTTTTTGAAAAATCCTTTTTTGTGTAGCACATTGTCCAGCTTACCCATTTTCTCCTTCAGCCAACTGGTTTTGGGAGCCATTTGTCTGTCTGTTAATGCTTCACGGGTGAAATACGTATTTTGAGACGGCAGAAATCTTCCTGTGGAGAAGCTGTGTTAGCGTAGAGGTGCATTTGTAAGGATGAGTGACTGATTTAGGTTACAGTATGCTTTTTGCTTTGTTTTTATTTCTGTCTCCTACACATTCCATAGGCTGATGAATAAATACTGAAGCAGCATTATTGATTAAAAAAATGCAGAGACAGGACCCAATATGAATATTTGTAGCACAAGAGGCGGCAGAATGCTGATGATAAAAGGCATATATGTTTAAGGGAAACAGCTAGGATTTAATTTTGTCATGGTTTGCTTTCTGTGTAACTATAGTCTTGAAGAAAACGTATCTTATTGCTGCTGTTTTTGCATATTCTCCTTGCAGCTCTGATAGCATAACATTGCTTTGTGATGTTTTTCTCTCCATAGTTCTCTTTTACTCAGACCTCTTCACTTTCTAGGTGGCAAGTGTGTTGTTGGGGGTGGTTTTATTTTTTACTCACGTGACATGAGGTGCCACTGTGCTCCCTGCAATATAACAATTCTTTAAAAAATATTTGAAAAATTAGTAGAGAGTCTTAGTGCTAGGAGCCCTATTTACTGAAGTTTTATATCTCCTAGACCTTAATAAAACTTACTTTCAGAAAGGGCTGCACAATGAACTGTTAAGAGCAATCTAGGCAGCGTTCCTGAAGCTGGTGTGGATTTGTTGTAGATTATTGGGAGGGGGGGAAAAAAAGATGTTTACACGTGAATTTAATTCCTAGGGAAAAATAACTGTATTGCCAGTAATGATCCACTAGCAGCAGAATGCAGTCTGAACGCCCTCAGTTGCACATTAAATACTGCTAGGCAGGACTGTTCTCCTAATGTATCATTCACTTCTCTGACATGTGGCACCATAATTAGATGAGAGCTGTTTTTCAGGTCCAATGGGAGATGGATTTTAAATATTTTTGACTCCTCAGAAATGGGGTAATTTGCTGTCAGATTAGGACTATAGGTAACTAAGTGAGAGTATTCACGTGAAAGTTCAGCCACTACTGTGTATATAGCAGAAATCAAGCACTGGGTCTGCATCTTCTGAGGTACCACGCAGTGATGAACGTTTGGGAAACTCAACCTGCGTTTGCAGAATGAACTGATGCCACAGTGCCAGTAAAAGCTGATGTTGCTAGTAAGAGTTTCAGACCTGATTTGTCTTTCTAAATGCACTCTGCAGATTGTACATAGATGTTTTTCAAACATGGTTATGTGAAATGCCCTTCCCATATTCCTTCTTGCATTTCTTCCTGATTTTCAAAGCAGTTGCGTGGTTTTCTGTTTACCTTAAGTGCAAAGTCATCTCAAGAGCAATATATTTTAATTCTTCCCTAATTATTTTTCTATATCAGACGACTCAGGAAATTAAAGCTGTTTTGGCAGCAGAGTGTATTAGATCTGCTATAACCACATTTTATGTGATGTGAGCTGGTCTAAATTCTCTTTTGTATTAGATTAGTGATTCTAGTTTAACATATAAGTAGTTAGTGTGCATTGTAGTGTAATATATTTTATTTAATTTGCTTTTATGCTTTACCGTACATTTAATAAAGCAATTTATTAACCATTTACTAGCAATGAATTATACTATGATACTGAAATCAATATTGCCTGTAATTAATGAAACTGCAGTAAGCAAGATGAAATAATTGTCTTAAAGAAGAAGACAAAGAATACCCTTTGGAGCTAGTACTGTGGTTATTTGATTTTCCTTCCTCAGTTTTGTAAAGGAAAAATTAGAAAGTTTGCTTATAAAACCAATGAAACCGCACGGTTTTCTCACTCTGTTACCGTTCGGTTTGAGAGGCACTTCTGTATAAAATGTTTTTCTTCTCTTGTGAGTAGGCTGGGATTAATAAACTACTTTAAATAGAATGTTGATGAGCATTTGGTCCAGTCTTGTTTCCCAGTGTTGTTTCTTGTTTTACACAAGCCTTAAGCACTCCAGGAGCTTTTACATACTGAGAGTGGAAGCAGATGAGCCTCTGCAGAACCACAATAAGGTCAACTGGTTGCAACTGCAAAACAGATGTCTTGTGTAGTGCTCACAAAGGCATTAAGATGTTGATTGATTATTTATGAAACATCTTACCATCTTCAATAGGCTTAGACTTCTGTTTTGAGCAGCATCAGTCATATTGCTGTACTGAGCAGATGTCATGGAGACAAACACGCTAATATCGTAGGGCTTGGTTTTACAGTGTTTTCTGCAAAAGTGTAAGATCTGTAGAACTGTGAAGTAAACCTGGTTTTTTGTTCCTCTATCTTTTCCCTTTGTTACAGTATGGCCATTCAAGTTGACAAGTTCAGTTTTGAGAGCTTCCCAGAGTCCCCTGCCGATGGCACACAGTTTGCGAATGCAAAGCAGCTGGAAGAAGAAAGGCAACAAGCAAAGGGTCTGGAGATTAACAGCAAGCTGGATATTTGCTGGAAAATTATATCCTTTCATAAATACTTGCTTTAAAAAATATATAAACAGATGCCCTATGACACCTTTTATTTTAACTCAACTCCCTTTGTAGCAGTGTTACTGAGAAGAAAATTAATTAGAACTATGGAGCTTATCATAATTATAGACTGTTTAAGCTTAATTGTGCTCTATGTTATGTAGAGAGTGCTCGGGTTGTACTATAGTGGCTTTTTCTGAGTCATCTGAGCCTGCCACAAACGACGTGTTTTTTCCCAACTTTTAGGGAGGTGAGTAAGTATCATTAGGATTGAGGGATAGTGTTTGCATCAGGTCAAATTTTCCCTCTTCGACTCATACCAGATAATCAAATCATGAAGAAATACATGAAGGTGGATTGGGAGAGTTTTCATATATTTAATTAAATTTCAGCAAATCTGAACATAATAGAATAATTTATTTGCAAGTCCTCTGTAGGGATTTAGTAATGTATCTAATCTTGGGTAGCCTTTTTAAGGCTTAGAAAAGTCTTGTGTGATGACTTAGACATTCTAAACTTAAAATCCCAGTACTCATTTTACATGCAGTAAAATTTTTGCCTTATTATTATTAATAAGAAATTGCATCCAGTTTAGAGGTTAGAAATTAATAAGTAATTAGCTAACAAGTAAATGGATAATACAATAAATTAATGTTGTT
Organism: Rhinopomastus cyanomelas; assembly: GCA_013400115.1. NCBI lineage: Eukaryota > Metazoa > Chordata > Aves > Bucerotiformes > Rhinopomastidae > Rhinopomastus > Rhinopomastus cyanomelas. Next base: position 250,343 of record VXBP01001906.1, on the reverse strand, counting down.
ATCGACTTAATTATTTCCATACAAAAATCCTTGTCAAAAATCCTTGGCTTGTCAAAAATACAGTTTTTCATGATTGTCATGAGGGAAACATTTTGTGCAGCCAACAGCCCCCCAAGCGATGTGCTTGGCATTTCCCAGGAGATTTATATTTTGCACTCAGATCATCCTCAAATTCATATGACTGTGGGCGGCACGAATTGGGTGGCAATCAAATCGTGGTTTATCATTAGAGATGTCTTTTTGTACTTTTAATTGTTCTTTTATCCAGTGACCTGAAATGATTTTTCATTACTAGTCATTAAATTAGCGTCACAAGATTAGTCAAAGAGAAGGCTTGGGAGATGAGATTCCTAGTGCCTGGTTCTGTCTGGGCTCCCTAAGGGACATTTCAGATCGAATTGTGTGGATCTTTAACCTGAACTCACGTAGAAAATTCCTGTGTTATAGAAAGTTACAAAGGTTTGTTGATCAGATTCTTGTGCTGTGGTCAAATTCATAGTTGTTCATAATTTTGTCCGGGTGTAAAAATACATCCCTATTTTTTTTTTTGTTGTTGCTGAGCAACAGAGTTTACATCCAGTCTGTGTTCTGTATTTAATTCCAGTTTTGATAACAGAATTGTCATGGCTGACATGGAAGTCAGTACCTTAGAAAACCAATAGAATGATGCAGGAACCTTGTGTGTTAAATTCAGCACAAGCATTAGTCTGTGTACTTTTAAGATTTGTTAGAAATGTTTTGTAGAGCTGAAACTATTCTCATGAAAGGCAACAAATTGCATGTAGGATCAAAAATTCTTGAAGAAATATGTATGTTGTTTTCCAAATCTCATGCCCTACTGGGAGTCCTCCTCATCCTACTGTTTCTTACAGCAACATTTAGTTGTCAAACAGGGGAAAAATAATTATTCTCTCACTTCTGCTAATTTTGAGAAACTTGGTGTCCAAGACATCTGTGCTCCCACCAGAGTAATTCGGCACTGGGCAGCAGACTGTTTCAGACATACTGGACTGACACATGGAGAAGTGGAACGATGGGTTAACTGCATAAGCCTCGTTTTCCTTCAGAAGTCAGTCAAAAAGGAGCCAAGAGATAAAAAGTGTTTGCAAAAATACAAAGGGATAGAGTTGCTTATGTTTCTGAGAAGAGAAGGCATTTTTGCAAGTCTTTTGAGCAAGATCAAGTGATCTCTTTGGTGCCTGCCATCTTTGAATTACTTTGAACTCTCCAGCTAAGCTTTCTCTCCTAAATATATGCATGAGAAGGGGAATGTTTACTTCAGAGAAGCCAGTTCAGACAGTTTTGGTATAAGTAATCTTATGTTGTTTACAGGGGAAGGGTTATATTATTTGTCTCAAAATTCCTTGAGTTCTTACTGTAGTGGTTGATATTTGATAAAACCATCATATAAACAAAATTTTTGTATGTGGATCACTTGCATTACAATATGTTAGATGGAACTGCAGTAGCCAAAAGTAGTTCACACAGGGTGAGGATTTCAGGCTGGATCTGTATGTCTTGAGGCTTATCAGAATTCTTTTCCACGATGGAAGGTCTGTTTTCTGTGGTTTTATCCGTTGCAATATTCAGTTTCAAGTTAGGAGATTTTCAGTGCTTCATTTGTGTAAATACTCTCAAACATTATTGGTTTTCATTTGCTGTCGGAGAGCTGAAGACAGAAACACAACGTATTTTGTGTCTCATATGATATATAACATATATGTGCTATATGTAAAGGCACCATACATGGAAAATTTTTAGGAAAATGAGCCTTATGAGAGAGCCTACCGCCGTGCCATTTCAGGAGAAGTTCTGGATCTGTGTAATTTGATGTGTCTTTGAGGTGATAGGTGTGTCAAGATCATTTAAATGAGGAATATGCTGTCTTGATTTTGAGCATCTGCTCGAGTCATCTGGTATCAACTCAACAACTGGGGTTTGTTTCAGCGAAGGATTTGAGCAGACTGAGCAAATGTAGTATTAGGGAGGCTAATTGGGCTTCTCTTCATTATATCTAAATATTTGAAACAAAATGTATTTTTTCTTAAGAGACCTTCTATGCATTCTGACTCACGCATCGAAGCATCTGTTCTAAGAGGCCTTTAAAGTTTCTAGAATGCTGTATCTGTTGCTGATTTGTACCTGACTTCTTCAAAGTCTGGAGTTAAGAAACAACATGTTCCCCATGTGAAAGCCGCAAGGGAAGTTAAACCTCTCTTTGTGAGCTTTACGTGTTCAGTGTTAGACCCACCATGGATTACTGATCTTCAGAGTATTCCACTGATTTGTGGCATCTACAGTTTGACTTAAGAAATTAACTTGTGTTTGGAATTATCTCAGAGAATTTGTTCACATGAAGGTGATTTTAACTTGTAGAAGTATAAACGAATATTTATCGATATTCAGATGGTGGAAAGGTTTTTCCATGGGAAGCATGGAAAGAATTTGACTAGGAGTAGCATCAATAAGTTAGTTATGCTTCAGTTTCCTATATATTTTAGTTTTTCACTCTTGCTTCTGCTTATTGACCAGTCTTCCCCTGTCCTGTAGCTCTGAGTGCCGCTTGTCACCCTCCTGATGAACTGAGGTAAGAACATCTTTGCCGGTGGACTTGCTAGTCTAGCAAATGTAGCTTTAAATTTGGTTAGGAAATGAGTAATGGGCCAATTAAAAGCTTTAGGATCAAGAATAGAGGAGTCACAGAATCACAGAATGTTATGGGTTAGAAGGGACCTCGAAAGATCATCTTAAGTCCAGCCTCCCTGCCAGAGCCCCATAGGGTGATGCAGTTTGAATTTAGTATGGACCAATCAAGATGTAAAAGTGGATGGACTCTTCCTTTAACAATGGAAATAAGTCTTCCAGATGTGGATTAGAATTTCTGTAGTACTTTAAGGACACCTTGAGCACAAGTGCTGGGTGGCTTCGTTTGGCATGCAGTATCTTGGAGCTGCTACTTGAAAATAAAACAAAGTCCAGTAACTGGAGTGAGGCTTGATGGCAGCCTGGGCTGTAGTTACTCTGAGATGTTGTAGTTTAATACTCCAAGGTGCGTGAGGAAGACAAGTAGCAGGATAATGACTTAGAACTTCAGGAGAGACTTTGGGGAACCATTGGCCAGTGTTGCACAGGAGGCTGCCCTCAGGAGAAGAGGAATCTGGGAGAGCTGATGGACCTTCAGGGACAATCTTCTCAAAGCCAAGAGCTGCAGCAGACAACAAAGTCAGTGCAATATGACTCTAGATCACAGCATATCACAGGCTGACTGTAGCAAGTGGCAACCAGTTCGGTAGAAGGAAAAATCCTTTTCACAATGAGAGTGCTCAAATCTTTGTCCAAAAGTGCTGTAAAAATTGATTTCTTTAAAGATCCTGAAAAATTCTGGACAGGGCCTTGAACAACCTGATGCAATTTCAAAATTTTCCATGCTTTGAGCACAGGGTTGGGCAGTGACTCCAGGAGTGCCTTTCAGTGGAAATTATCCTGTGACTTGCGCAGCCACACAGTGGGCTGAGTTAGAAAATTACTATTGAAAAGTCTTCTTGCTCTCTCTGTTTCCAGCTCTCCCTGGGTTTGATTGCAGTCAGAGAAATGTTCTGTTGTACTGTGAAAGAGCTGCTGCTTCAGTGAAATGAGACTATAACATTTTGGACTCATTTTCTTGAAAATATTCTAAACCTGGCCCTAGCAGCCTTTAAAAAAAGAGACTTCCAGTGCCACCTTAAATATTGTGTTCAGTTTTTAACTTGGATAATACATCCAAATTTTTTTCTTACTGTAGCATTAATTTCTGTGATTTGTATGAAGCCTGTCCTATCTGCAGTGTTTTCTTACAGCTTTGAACTTGGATCCTGGATGCCCCTTCCTCAGATTTTCTTCTCCACATTTAAACCTAATTGACAATATTTATTTCAAAGCACGTTTAATTTCAGATATATTGGTGACATTGTTCCACAGTATAGCTATATTTTTCTTGATATGTGGGATCCCAAGCTAGCAGCAATACTTCAGGTGAGGTTTCTCATAGAACAACAGCTGTACCTTCCATTTTACAGATCTGATGAGGACTGTTCTTAACATCTTTTGCAAGCCTACCGTGTCTGAATGGTTTCTTTGTGGTTCAGCATAGCTGACTGAATAATTCTTTATAGCTTCCATTTATAGATTTGTTGATTCCCTTCCAGGGTGATACTTGGAACTTCATTAAATTTCATCTAAACTGATCTTTATAAGCTTCACTCATTTATTAGATTTGTGAAGACTGATTTCTTTTCCAAAGACACAGCCAATCAGAATTTTGAAATTATCTTGCATTGAACAGAACTCTGAGTCATCTCATCTGATATGTTTTCTAGGCTTGACAGCAAACTACTGATAACTCTTATTGAAATTTACTTTTCTGTTTGTCTGTTCAGCTTTTGATGACTTGATCACAATTATGCATCTTGGGGAATAAGAATATTGCGTGTCGTAGAACGTCTGGACGTCAGTAAAGATTTCTTTAGAAATACTTCAGTTGCACGGAGCTCTGCGTTTCCATGCAGCTTCTTAGCATCAGCGATTGTTTGCAAAGTTAACTATTATTTAAAAGCCTCAATAACTGCATGTAATTAGTTTGAATAATAAAGTACCACAATAATATTCAAGCAGAAAGCTTAAAATACGACTAAAGCTGTAAGCAAACTGTGATCATTAAGCACTTAAATTTGTTTTCTATTAGTATAATTTTTATTTACGAACATTTGCTAATTTGTTTGTGGTTGGGTGCGTTATACCTGTATTTATTTGCAAAGGAAATGAGAAGGATGTTGTTGAAAATAAATCTTTTTAAAAGGATGGAAGATACAGAATGCTGCACAGCAGAGAGAAAAAACATTAAGAATTTAAGATAGAAAACATTTTAAAAAAATCTATTGTCTATTGTTCCTTCTAAGCAGGAAGTTGTAGATTATGTGCTAACTATTGTGGGTAGATTCCAGGAAATTTTACTCTGTATTTCAGTGTCTTGAACAGGGCAAGCAAATCTACATGCAGAATCTAGGAAGTGTTGCTATAGCTGTGCATGCTTTTTGCATCCTATCTAAGAAGCCATTGGTTTCAGAACTAAGCTGCGTTGAATTTGAAAATTCAGAGTAGCTTTTCCTTCTGGATCATGGAATCATTTAGGCTGGAAGAAACCCTTAAGATCAATTCCAGCCATCAATCCAGCGCTGACAAGTCAGAGTGTAAACTGTGTCCCTAAACATCACATTTACATGTCTTCAAATCCATTTAGCATCGGGGACTCCACCACTAAACTAGGTGGCCTGTTCCAAGGCTTCACAACCCTTTCAGTGAAGAAATTCTTTCTAACATCCAGCCTAAACCTTCCCTAGTGGAACTTGAGGCCGTGTTCTCACATCCTGTCCCTTGTTTCTTGGGAGAACAGTCTCCAGCCCCAGCTCACTAGTCTCTCTTTACGTAGCTGCAGACAGCATTAAGGTCTCCGCTTAGCCTCTTCTTCAGGCTAAGCAACCCCAGTTTCCTCAACTGCTTCTCACAGGACTTTGACATTTGACACAGGCATCTGGCACAGCCTCCCGCAGCATCGTTGCAGCCTAACTGAGGCAGTGTGGTCTAGATGATTGGTTAGTGAGGTGGGTGGTGAACTGGCTGCAGGATAGAAGCCAGAGTGTGGTGGTCAATGGCACAGAGTCTAGTTGGAGGCCTGTATCTAGGGGAGTCCCCCAAGGGTCGGTACTGGGACCAGTTCTGTTCAGTCTATTCATTGATGACTTGGATGAGGGATTGGCATGCACTGTCAGCAAGTTTGCTGATGACACAAAGCTGGGTGGAGTCGCCGACACCCCTGCAGACTGTGCTGCCATTCAGCGAGATCTGGACAGGCTGGAGAGCTGGGCTGAGAGAAATGTAATGAGGTACAACAAGGGTCAGTGTAGAGTCTTGCATCTGGGCAAGAACAACCCCAGGTACCAGTATAGGCTGGGGACTGAGCTATTAGAGAGTAGTTTAGGAGAAAGGGACCTCGGGGTCCTAGTGGACAGCAGGATGACCATGAGCCAGCAGTGTGCCATTGTGGCCAAGATGGCCAACAGCATCTTGGGATGGATCAGAAGGGGGTGGTTAGCAGATCAAGAGAGGTTCTTCATCCCCTCTACTCTGCCCTGGTGAGACCACATCTGGAGTACTTTGTCCAGTTGTGGGCCCCTCAGTTCAAGAGGGACGTGGTGTTGCTGGAGGTTGTCCAGCATAGAGCAACGAGGGTGATGAAGGAGGTGGAGCACCTCCCTGATGAGGAGAGGCTGAGGGAGCTGGGTCTCTTTAGCTTGGAGAAGATTAGACTTATGGGTGACCTCATTAATGTCTATAAATATGTGAAGGGTGGGTGTCAGGAAGATGGAGCCAGGCTCTTCTCAGTGTCATGCAGTGATAGGACGAGGGGCAGCATAGGAGGTTCCACATAAATATGGGAAGAACTGTTTCCCGGTGAGGGTGACAGAGCACTGGAACAGGCTGCCCAGGGAGGTTGTGGAGTCTCCTTCAGTGGAGACATTTAAAACCCACTTAAGGTCCCTTCCAATCTCTAATGATTCTATGATTCTACAGGACTTGAGCTCTAGACCCATCACCAGCTTTATTGCCCTTCTTTGGATCCACTTCAGCACCTCATTGTCCTTGGAATGAGTTGCCCAAAACTGAACCCAGTATTCACAATGTGACCTCCCCAGTGCTGAGCACAGGGAGACAATAACTTCTGTCCTCCTGCTGGCCACACTATTTTTGATACAAGCCAGGATGCTGTTGGTTCTCCTGGCCACCTGGGCAAGCTGCTGGATCATGTTTGGCTATTTGTCACTAAGTACTCCCAGGTATTGATTCCACAGGTTTTTATTGATTTCCAGCTACTCTTCCCCAAGCCTGTAGCATTCCGTTGAGGAGCTGTAACCCAAGTGCAGGCCCTAGCAATTGGGCTGGTGGAATCCATGCAGCTGACCTCAGGTCATCAATCCAGCCTGTCCAGATCTCCCAGTAGATTGCATGAGTATATGAACCTGCTTTACATTTACCAGTGATAAATCATGGCAAATCACCTATTATGATAATTTCATAATGGTGTTGGAGATGTTAAAGTTCCCTAGAGCTTTAGGCAGTAAAAATTTGCAGTATTCCAGACCCCACCGTGAGCCACTTGTAAGTAAATTACAGTTAAGTTAGTTGAACATTACAGTTAATGGCAGCTGCTCTGTTATAAAACTTCCTTTGAATACTGCCTTTCATTAGCATTTTCTTTCACTTATGCCCCTTACATTAACGATGGGACAACACAATTATTTGTCTGAAGTAATCCAAGTTACGGTTTTTTTATCCTATGGTTTGGTTTATGGAAAATATTCTGATGTGCCTGTGTCCTGCATCTTGTTTTTCAGCAGCAATGTTTTCCTGAGGTGATATTTTGCTGCCTTCAGTTTTCCAAACAGGGACTTTTCTTTAGTGGTTAACAGTGTTTGCAGCTTCCAGATTCTTGAGGGCTTCTGAATTCTTCATTTGGAGTCCTTGTAGGTCAAAAAACTCTGCAATTGGAGACATTTTTCAGGACATAATGAGAATATTGAAAAAAATAATTGCAAGAATACCATACAATGTGTTGATTTTCCACTTCTACCATCTCCTTGAGTTCTTGAGTCTCGTCACTAATTGTTAGACCTAATTTCGATCAGAGGTTTCAAGACTTTCCTGCTAAATCTTGTGGATAGCCTGTAAGTTAAGTCCTGTGGTAGAAATTAGTTATCTGCAGTGTTTGTTAAATTTCTTTCAAATACCATCAGTCAAATCATGTGCCTCTCTTTCCAGAATTTTACAGCAAAAGGACTGGTCACATTGAGAAACTGTTTATGAAAGTTCAGTTTTTCTTCCATTTTTGAAAATATCCAGATTCTAGGAACATGGTTTTGGTACTTTTGAAGTCATTGGTTGAAACCTGGCTCAATCTTGCTAGTTTAGCCCTTAAACTATTGTGAGACACCACTTCACTTATGGTTGTTCCATCTCAAGATTAAGAAATTGGGGAAATGTTTTCTAAAATGTGTTTTCAAGTCTGTGAAAGAGCTGTGTTTGCTCCACCTTCCTCTTGGTGTGGTCAAGGTAGGAGCTACTCATCGTGCCACTGGGTCCAAATCAAGATGGTGCTGACATTTGCGTGTGCTTTGTATCCAGTGCCTTTTTGAAGTCAGGGAGCTAGAAAACAAAAATCCAGTGCTTTTCCTGTTGCAAATACATGTTGTGTTGCTTGATGCATCACTTGAAATTAGTAATAATTTGCTTAAACAGCTGATGCTCTCTTTGTGTTCCCTTGGGTATTGGATACGCTTTCACTTTAGTACCTGTGTAGTCTGTTTTCAAGACCTTCAAAAACAGAGATTCTGCTTTTCCCAGCAGTTTGTTTCAGTGCTTCATTGTTTGTAGAGTAACGACAATTTCCTCATTTTTCCTTGTTCCACCCTGGGCTTGTTACTGAGCTCATAAAGAAGTGAATAGCAAAGGGATCTTGCAGGTTATGTCCCACTGTGATTCCAGTGTGATGTTTGCCTTTGATTACAACCCTGTCACTGCATTGTCTTAACGAGCCTGTGCCTCCACAGAACTGGCATCAAGCCATTATTCCAAGCCCACATTTGTTTTGTTTTATATTGCCCTATTACATTTTATTCATATTGTTTGCAGATTACTCTTAATGTGTTCTTTTGTATTCTGATCCTGCAGCACGAAGTTATAGGTTCTGCATCTTCACAGCTACCACTGTTTGCCCCCATATGTTGTATCTTACTGTGGTTCAGGTACGTTTTACCTTTGCATCTTCATAGTTAATGGTCCTCAGTGGAATTAACTTTTTATATTCTGAAGGTATCACCAGCTCTGTTAGTGTAAGCCAGTTGATGGGTTAATAAACTAAGTATGTGGCATCAACCTCCAATGAATCTCTAGCTTGCAGGTTTGATTTGCAATAACAAAAGTTGTGGTATTACATGCTCAGTTTGTCTGTGAAACAAATTTTTCCTTAATTCCAATTTACCCTTCCTTGAAGCGTGAAGGGGAAGCAAGTGTGGAGGGTGTTCTTAATCAACTGGTCCTGGAGCATCTACAGCTGGCCCCTCTCCAGTGGGGTGAGTAGTGTCGAAGTCTATTGATGATCTTTTTAGAGGTTATATTGGTTTGTAATTTCTAGCAGCATGAGAATGATAATGATTTCATTTGCTCACAGGAGAATTTGCTAGGAATTTTCTTTTTCATTAGGTGTTTTACTTAGCTGAAGATGAACCTAAAATGTCATGCTGTGTCACTGTTCAGTGGTAGGAAACACGGAACCTGAGTGCGCACTTGCTGTCCTAGTTGTGTTTTGTGAGAGGTGGTTGCTGCTTAAGTTTTCCCTTCTCCTGACAATGTGTGTTTTAAACCAATTTCTCTAAAATATTTTCATATGGAATTGCAATATGGTTGGTGGTGTATTTCTTATAATGATCTAGACATCTGCTTTGCTAACTTTTTAGGTACAGAAAGAGTTGCTTGTGTAGCAGGGAATAATACTTTTTCTCAGTTTTGCATTTAGAGTGACGGTCAAACGATGAAAAACTGAATTAGTTTAATTTTTAAGAGTTGTAATAATGTGGTTTCTGACTGAAGTTCTTAATAAGGCTTGCTCCGAGGATTTGGAACATGGGATGTTTTATCTCCAACACTTCTATGTGAGTTATGGGTTTCAGAAGAATTTTCTAGTTCGTCAGAAGATTGTTTTCAAAGCTCTAGCTTTTCAAGCAAATTTAATCTATACTCCTTGTTTTGATTAACTTGATGACCTAGAGAGGACCAGGAAGAATTATCCATAACTACTGCCTGTGTTAACTATTAAAGCTGAAAAGAAGCCAAGCTCTACTGTTTGTGTACTGTCTTAAATGCTTGGGTTTGTTACAGGCATGTGGACCATCTTCAACTTATTTGTTAAAACTTGTTAGGACTTGGTTTAGGATGAGGAGATTAAAGCTGGTAATGGTCTAGTTGTTCATTGTAAACATATTTAACTTCAGCCATGATCATCTGTCTCTGAAGTCAATCTTCTCTGACTTGTGTTTCTCAGAGGATTCAAGGATTTGGTGTGTGCTTGGCTTTGGCTATGCTTGTTCTGGACCTTGTCAGTGAGACCAGTGGTTTGTGTGTCAGGTGTGTTGCAAACTGAGGTCACTTGAAAGTCATCTCAGGTTTGTGGAGTTGCAGGGGCCTTGAGAATGTTTGCAACCTGGGCTGTCTTTGAAATCTTCCTGCGGCACTTTTGTATGAGATATAAGAAGGCTTAAAACTGTAGATTTTTTTTTTCTTTTCCTATTCCCTTCAGGTTTTAATTTAATTTTATTTTTCATGCTGAATGTCACGATTTTCTTAGGCGCAGACAACAGTACGATGTTCTGTGCTTTGTGCCAGCATGTATTTTCTGTTAAACTCCTATCAAGTGCCAAATCATTTAAGGGGTGATGTGAGTTCTGTTTTCCATTGTCATTTTTGTTCCTTGGAGGATTGGACTAGATGATCTTTCGAGGTCCCTTCCAATCCCTAATGATTCTATGAGTCTGTGATGCTATGATTATATCCTTATAATCAGCAATTTTAGTGCTAGTGGTCTGTGTGCAGTAGTAGTGATGGACGTATGCAAAGCTGTCTTCAAAGTTCTTTGACTGTCGACATTTCTACTAAAAGGGAACCATAACCCTACTTTATGTAATTAATACAGCAATGGGCTGCAGATTTTCTCATCCTGCCCCATCTAATATTTTGATGTGATTGATAAGGAAGTACACGAAAAATACTGCAATACTGGAGTGTCAGCCAGATGTTTCTCTTGTTGTAAATGAGTCTTCCTTTCTTTTGAGTTTAATTTTTAAGAATGACTTTGTGTTTTAATGTGAAATCTTTGCTACTAGTCATCATTGTAATATAAACTCGACTTATATTGCCTGAAAATGCTGCCTTAGAATCAATTTTATGGTGTAACACCATAATTATTCAAGGCTTATGCTATATTGATGGTTACATTGAAGGGTTTACTTTGTTGTAAGTGCTCATGGTGAAACATGAATGAATATTTAACGTGGTTTTGATTAAAAAAAATTACTGGCTCTTGGTCAAATTTGTAAAATCTGGACTTCAAAATTCCTTTAAAATTTGGCATGTTTAATTCATATTAGAATTAATATTGCATTTCTAAAATTATATAAGCATATTGAAGTAATTTTTCATGTCAATTTGACAATCCTGTCTCTTTTTTTCCCCTATTAAATATAAGGCAAAGAGTAGAAATAAAAGTTAGTGGCACTGAAGTTTTAGAGTGAGGGTAAGAAGTCAGCTCTGAAGGTTGTCAGACAGAAGAAAAGGAAGCAGTGCTTAGTGAACACTGCTGGGTGTGATTTCATATAGTTAAATGACTGGGCAAGAGAATGATATTTAAAACATGAGGGGGAAAAGAAAACACGTCAAAGACTAGAGCGAGAGTTTAATATAGTTTTTAAATTGATTTGAAGATTTAGGACATCTCTATAAAATAAAGTTGTCTATTAGGCAGGTTAGTAAATCACATGTAATTGAAAAACATAATCTTGCTCAGCACCACCAAGGTCAATGTTCTTAAAAATTTATGACATATTTTCTTTTTACAGCTGGGCAACAAACCAAATGTGGGAATAGATGTGGTTTTAAGGTGAATATCTTAACGTAATCCAATCAAGAAAACATAGCCTGCAAAGTTTAATGACTCTTCAAAGTCATACGTCACATAAGTTCCATAGTTAGATTTGAATATGATCACATGAGAGGCATTTGTAGTTGCTGGCTGTGCAATATTTTTCCAAGCGCTGTTTGATTTATGCTGCTAAGTTTAGCAAGCAAGCCAAATTCCAAGACCGAACACTTTTCAGTTTGATGGTTCTCTTCTGCATTTCACAGCAGAATTATCATAGGTACAAAATGTTGTGCACAAAATGTTGTTATTGAATTTGAAATAGATTGTTCATTGGACCTACAGCGGGCTGGACTTGGGGTATTTCTATGTTCAGATGTAAGCAAGAGGTTCCAGTACTTTGCATGCCATACAGAATTTTCATAACACAAACTGAATTTAAATTCATAGGTAATAACACCTCATAAATTATATAAGAATTTAACGATAAATTTGTATTATAAATTCATATTTTAAATTATCCTCCATAAACTGTAAAATAAGCTTAACTTCCTTCACTATCTGTAACCACAAGGTAAAGACATCTTTTCCTGGTGATCCTGCTGTGTGCAAAAGCGAAGATTTATTAGAGAAATTAGATTTAGAAACTTAGACCTGTAGAGATTGTAGAAGTGTTCAATGTTTAAATGTATTGGGCAAATGCTTTTCTCTATAGAAACTAAGTAAATGACTGAAAATCAATTTTACATGACCTCTAAAGTTGGTACTAGTAGTATTCTAAAAAAATGTAGTTGTCAAGCTTCATATTACAGATAGGGCTTTTTGCTTTCCTTCCTTCATTCATTCATTGTTTTATTTAGTTTACTTATTTATTCTTCACTTCTTTCTTCATGGTATATGTGAATTTCAAGGCAGTTTATAACGTTTAAGTTATTCATGGCTACCTTTTCACAATGCAGTGCAGTGCATTTCATTTTCTAGTATGTGGAAAACTCACCACCCTGTTACTAAATGTTGTCCAGTTAATGAAGAAAAGTGATGGTTAGTAACCAAAGTCTTAACTACTTCCTTATAGTTAGGGAATGAAACCACATGGAAAGGTAATTTTAAATTCTCCCTCATAGGTATTTGGAATCAATAGGAGAGGTGGATTTAAAAGCATTTTCAAGTGTTTTGTGAGCATGTGGTTCATGACAGATTGTTTGGCACTTATGCCTAGTTAAGTTCCACAAAACATTTTATGGAAGCATTACTTTTGAAGTAAATTATCTTAATAATTCACTGTGTGTTTTAGAGAATAAATTTTCACAGCTTGTGTAATTAATGGATCTTAAAATTAATTGCTAAAACTTCTCACCTATTTGACTTTGCATTGTCAAGTCTGACCTTAAACTGTAATGAAATCTTTCTTCCCACAGTTTATGGAATTAAGTCTTAGGTATTGCTGCAGTGTCAAACCACAATATTGAGAGAAAAAAAAATTTCCAAATATCAAATTATTAAAGAATTCAATATAAATAAATCAGTCTGGTGTTTCAGATGGCATCTTGGCACTCTGACAGCTTGTTGTCCCCGAGGGCCTAGCTATTAATGCTCTGTCACTGCAGACATGATTGTTGTTAGCAGCTTTGCTGTAGTCAGGGTAGTCCTAAAATATTGTTCTTCCTCCACAGTTGAAAATCCAAGGCTGTTCTGTACCTTTGCTGAAAGGCTGGTTTAAATGGAGAGCTGTAAGGAACTGCTTGTACTTTCTCTGTTAATAAACAGACCCCTGGTAGGCTCTGCACAGATGTAGATATGTAGATATAAACTTGGACATAGGGATTGATGAGCAGGGTATATCAAGGCCTGCCTTCAGCAAAATCACAAATGTTACTCTGGTATTCATCTTCATGCTGTCTCCAGGCACATCAAGGACAAAAGGGTTATTAGGGACAGTCAGCATGGCTTCACCATGGGGAAGTCGTGCTTGACTAACCCGATAGCTTTTTATGAGGGCATAATTAGGTGGATGGATGATGGCAGAGCAGTGGATGTGGTCTATCATGACTTCAGCAAAGGATTTGACACAGTCCCCCACAGCATCCTGGCAGCCAAACTGAGGCAGTGTGGTCTAGATGATCAGGTAGTGAGGTGGATGGTGAACTGGCTGCAGGGTAGAAGTCAGAGAGTAGTGGTCAATGGGACAGAGTCTAGTTGGAGGCCTGTATCTAGTGGAGTGCCCCAGGGGTCAGTACTGAGACCAGTCCTGTCCAATCTATTCATTGATGACTTGGATGAGGGATTAGGGTGCACTGTCAGCAAGTTTGCTGATGACACAAAGCTGGGTGGTGTCGCCGACACCCCTGCAGACTGTGCTGCCATTCAGCGAGACCTGGACAGGCTGGAGAGCTGGGCGGGCAGAAATGTAATGAAGTATAACAAGGGTAAGTGCAAAGTCTTGCATCTGGGCAAGAACAACCCCAGGTACCAGTATAGGCTGGGGACTGAGCTATTAGAGAGTAGTTTAGGAGAAAGGGACCTGGGGGTCCTGGTGGACAGCAGGATGACCATGAGCCAGCAGTGTGCCCTTGTGGCCAAGAGGGCCAACAGCATCGTGGGGTGGATCAGAATGGGGGTGGTTGGCAGATGGAGAGAGGTTCTTCTTCCCCTCTACTCTGCCCTGATGAGACCACATCTGGAGTACTTTGTCCAGTTGTGGGCCCCTCAGTTTAAGAGGGATGTGGAGCTGCTGGCGGGACTCCAATGCAGAATGAGAAAGATGATGAAGGAAGTAGATCCCCTGAGGAGGAAAGGTGGAGGGAGCTAGTGATAGCACAAGGGCAATGGGTATAAGCTGGAGCAAAGGAGGTTCCATATAAATATAGGAGAGATCTTCATGATGAGGGTGACAGAGCACTGGCACAGGCTGCTCAGGGGGGTTGTGGAGTCTCCTTCTCTGGAGACATTTAAAACCCACCTGGATGTGTTCCTGTGCGACTTGGTGTAAGTCATCCTGTTGCGGGAGGGGGATAGGACTGCATAATCTTTCAGGGTCCCTTGCAATCCCTGATGTTCTGTGGTTCTGTGATCAAATGAAAATGTTCTTAAATTGTTTCAAGTGCAGGGGTAGTCTGGCCATTATCATCACTAGAGAGATGAAACCATGGGTGTTAGCCAGAAAATACAAAGAGTGAGATCTGTCTGTAAGGTAGTGAATCACAGTCTGATTCACAGAAAGACTGAAATCAAGAAACAGTCTGGTGGCAATTGGATTTTACTAGGTAACCAGTGTTTCTCACCCATTTAGGAAAATTTTTGGGTTTTTCATTTTTATTTTTAATATGCAAGAGAGATGGGAACACTTTTATATCTTAACAGCTTGTGTGCAGGCTGGTTTGGAGGATATTTTGGCAATGTCAAGCAAGCAACATGCTTTAGTTATTGGAAAGTGTTAAGGGACTGGGGTAGTACATTGAAGAAAACAGGCTAACTTGATAAAACGAGGGCATCTGGCACATGAATACTCTTCGCTCACTTCAAAACATGCAATTGTGTGATTTGGTTTTAATCAGCTGTTGTTTCTAATTCCTACCCAAGCCTTGGTTACCCTCAACTGAAAGGAAAAATGTAGAGCAAGGGTTTCAGACATAACTGTGGGAATGTCAAGGAAGAGATTCTAAGAATAAAGAGGGTGGCTGAAAGTCCAAATAAAATAATGAAACCTCTTCTGCAAAGACAGATAGAGAGGTTAGGGAGAGGGGCAGTGGTTGCTTCATATCAGAGTGATGAAGGACCTTGTGGCTGAAGCTGCAGGTCCAGCTGCATTGCCAACAAAGCAGTGAGAAGAGGTGGAAGGGAAAATGAAAGAATACATACTAATGAAGTAGTCCAAGTATTGATCTAGGACCATTTTCACCACCGTGAATCATTTACTGATTTTTGCCTAGAGAAAAGGAAAAAACGAGGTATGAGGAGGAAAAATACTCTGATCAAATGTTTGACTATGAGTAAAGTTGTATCTGATATTTGTCCAGATCTCCATTGAAACCTTCCATGGGAAACCTCTTACAGAAGAGCACAAATCAAACCAGAATAGAGAAAAGTAAAGTTTTGGAGGTGATCAAGCATGAAGGCTTAGTGTTAGGTTAATGCTACAGAGATGCTACACTGAATAAAATAAGAAGATGAATTCTCCAAAGTTGAGTAAATCTGGCAGATGACGTGTCTGTTCACAGCATGGCCATCCAACGTAGTCTTGCTAGCTTTGAGTGTCAGCATCTTGGAGACACATTAGTTTAGTGAAATTACAACTTGTCTGATCTCCACCAAAGCATCAGAGAACTGTGTCTCAAGGAGGAGGAAGGAATTGTTGTAGACCAAATAGAAACTATCAGTTAGTAATGTGATCTTGATTGTTTAAAGACTGTGAAAAAAATAGATGACCAGTAATGGTCTTTAATCAGACAGGAGAAGGAGAAAAAGGAAGAGGACGTTGTGATGGCAGGAAAATGCATTAATTCAAGCGTAATTCAGACACATGTGCCCAGTGCTTTTGGTTATGTTGAGTAGTTCATTTACCAAAAGATTGTGGCTTTAAAGTTAAAAAAGAAGCTGTGCTGAGGTTGTTTCTTTATAAGGAATGTTTTAGAAGTTATGAGTAGTTTGCGTTTATGAAGGTACATTGCTTGCAGCATTTCAGCTGAGCTGTAACAGATGATTGTGGAACACCACAATGATGATAAACTGTCACAGAGTTATTCAAAGTACTTAATTTTCCAGGTATTTTTAGAAATAAATTGAACAATAGATTAATTGAACTTCCAAATTAAAAAATAAAAATCTATGGAGATAATTATGAGAACAGGTCACACTTTCAGAAAGAGCAGCGAAGATAATTGTAAAGAAGAAGACCAAGAAGAGGAAAAACCTGTCTTGTAATACAGTTTGTGAAAAGTAGCAGTGAATCTGCAGAGAAAGAGATTGCTATTGCTGTGATGGGCACAATCTACAATTTGAATCAAAATTTAGAAAATTATGATTCAGCTTGTAGACAAAAGGAAAAAAGATTAGAAGATGTGTGTAATAACAAGAGAGGCAAGAAAGATGCGTTAATCAGACAGGACTTCAATTGCCCAGCAATTGAACGGATTGTAGAGTTAAGTGTGTGCAGAATGAGAAATGGAAAATGCTCAAATTGTAGTGGAAGAAGGCTGTGAGTAGGCTGTGTGGGACAGGTTCAACACAGGACTGGTTTGGGCAGTAAATGAGGAAGGTCTTATTCCAGAATGCGTACGCTGAGCTTCACTTACCTGGCTCCTAGTGTTTTTCTTTTGTTTTATTTGACTTGAAAAAGTAGTTCATATGCTTAGAACGAAAGGCCACGAGTGCTGTAAACTGCAGCAGTCCTCTCACTGATTGCAGTGTCCTTTATTAGACTCTTCTTTACTAATCGATTGTGTCGTTTGACTGGACCATTAGATCTTCTCAGTGAAAGTGCAAACGTCCTCTGTGGTAGGTTGAAGTTTGTACTTAACCAAGCGACATGGAAACTGTTCCTTTTATTGTCATATTCAGTGAAAAGCAGAATTTCCCAAGGCTTTGCATGTGTTGTCCTCCCACCCCTGTGTGGTGAGTCAGCTTAGCAGGTGAGGCCAGCATGACCTGTCACAGGTTCTTCGACAAACAGACATTCTGAGAGTCAATTTACCGGTTCAGGCCAGCGTGACTTATGATATGTTCTTTGGCAAACAGACATTCTGGAGCAACGGAAGTTGTTTTAATTCTCATCAAGGAAACGGACAGAAATGAATTAATGACTGTCAAGAACATAAATCCACCTCACTAAGCCTTGTAGTACTGAAACTAATAGCTTTCAACTGTCAAAACCTCACCAGTATCATCACAGAGCAGAACGGACAGATTTGTGTAAGGAAGCAAGCTTTGACTGAACTACTCTTTCTTCCATGTTCTCTCCTTTCTTCTTTTTAGTCTCTCTCTCTCAAAACTAGCAGTTAATTGCCTGTGTTTTAGCGTAAGAGGTTTATTTTTGTCTCAATTTTGTGATTTTTTTTTTTGGTTAGCCTGTTCCTTTTCCCTCTTGTTTCTTTGGTAAAACATCATCAGAACTCGACGCTACTTCTGTTTTTAGGTTTTATCCCAGATCTGTGTTAAACAATTGTAATTGATTTTTTAAAGAAGGTTTGAACAGTTTTGAGAAAAAAAAAAAAAGAAGATAAATTCATTTGATTGATTTGAATAATAATTTAATTTTCCAAAGGAAGCCAATCAGACATCAAGTCTTTCCAGAGCTTTGATTCTGTTGCTTATTGATACTCTCATCCAGAGGTGAACTTAGACTTTATAAGTTAATATCTATTTCCTTTGTAAGCAGAAAATCAGGCTCATTTTAATAACATTTTCTGTTGCCTATGGATGCATCAGACAACATTACAGAAGGAGAGGGGCTATGTTTTGCATCTTGGGATCTAAAAGAGGAGCTCGGCAAATGTTTTCTGTGGGATGACTGCTTTGTACAAAAGGGCTGTCAGCAAAAGATACTCCAGGTGTTGTGTGTTACTCACAGCGTTAGTAATCCTATAAAGTTGTGGTTCAATGTATCAGGCATGTAAGAGCTGTTACAGACCTTTTGTGTCAAGGCTAGACACAGGAGCTGAAATAAAGAAGAATCTTAATTAAAAATGTTAGTAGTGTATAGAAAGGGCAAAATGTCTCAGCAGTGACTGGAATTACAGAGAGAGAAATAATTGGTTGCCTCATGTGAAAACTGCAGGAAAGAAAAAAAGGCAGCAGCAGCAGCAATCCTCAATAATTAAAAGAGGTGTTAAGGGATAATTACATTTCTGGGCTTTGATAAACAGTCAGCTGTCAGTTATCTGAGGGAATGATGGAGTTGGGTTGTTCAAGCCAAAGGCAAAACTCGGGTGTTAACAGTGTTGGAGACCATGAATCAGAACCTTCAGAGCAGAAGTGGATGCTATCAGCCCCAAACATTTTGGGTTGGAAGTCTTCCAACAGTACTCCCAGCTGTGGGAACACTTAGTAAATTTGTTGTAGTGGGACGTGAAGTCTCAGAGTTGCTTTTATGTTGCACAGGAGCTTCTGACTCCTGCTGGAGCACTGCTGAATGGGGGATCAGCAGGTCTGGTCTGGCAGGGCTTCTTATCTTCGACTTCACCTTACTGATAGCTCAGACAGGTAGACTATGTGAAACATGATTTAAATTAGATATATTTGTAGATCCTTCATTCTGTCTGGAAATTTAGGCCCCTTAAAAACAGGAGTTGATCTCATGAGATGGATGTCCACATTGTCCTGCTTAGTGGGCTTCTTCGTGTCATTTAACGCCCAGTATCGATCACCTCTTGCTTACTGTCACAGTTTTTGCAATATATGCCTCACCTCCAGAAGGAAAACTTGCGTGTTTCTCTCACTAATGAAATTTCCCAGTAGTAGTGAAACAGGAAAACAAGTGCAAAATGTAATCTGTGTTTTGAGGTGTGGATGAAAGTAAGACCTGTTAACAGCTGTTGGCATGAATATCCTGAACTTGAGCTGTTAAAGAAGTAAAATGACCTCTTCTGGTTTCCTAGCAACTGTAATTTCTTACAACTTGCTCAAGCAACCAGTGTGTTCCCAAACACCTGCTCCTTATGAAGGTATTCACTGTTTATGAGTTAACATAGGAATTTTGTTAAACAGTCAGTCTGGTTTGGAAGGAAATTATTTCTATGTATGGGTAGTTAATAGATAGTGATCTACATTGTCCACATTTTGAAATATTAATTTAATAACACCAAACATACATCTAGGTTATTTAACTCAGGAGTAGACTGCAGAAGGCGTCTCAATATCGTATTATTTGGAGAGCCTTCTGTAAACTGACTGAGCTCCATCTGAGAATCCTGCTGCGAATAGGATTTTCAAGATTAAATTTATTTGTGATTCATTTCAGCCCTTTTGTTCTCATGTCAATATTGTTCTTCAGATTAAGTAGCTTTTCTCATGTCTCTGATGTTTGCTATTTTTCATTCTTGCTCTTTCTTTTGTGGATTCCAAGACAGCAGTCAGGAGCACCTCTCCTAGTCTACTTGATGGCACAGAGAGGTTTCTCATTGCGCACCCCGTAATTACCTCAGTAGCCTTTGTCTGTGTGTGTTATAAAGTGTGGTTTTTGTTCTCAGCTCTGCATGACAATATTAGATCTTCAGTAACATTTTCTCTGACGGGGATTCTTAATGATCCATGTCTCAATAAAGCTGTGCTTTCATTTTCAAGACTGACTGTTGACCTTTATCAATTACCAAAATCATAGGGATTATTTAGTATTTCATCGAACCTGATGTAGGCTGTTGAAGCGCGTGTTGCCTCCTGCACAGCCTTCAGTTTGAAACTGGAAAAGATGAAGGAAATCCAGGTTGTTAAACCTTGTGGCTCATTTCAAAGTTTGTGTATTGACACCAATGTCAAATTTATTGGTGCCTGGCTACAACACAGTGAGTAGCATGTTAATTCACTGTCTAGTATCTCAAATGTCTAAAGGGGATAATAAGGTAAACACAGAGTAAATACAAAATCATCAAGGAACCTAAGCTTTCATATGTTAATTTAGATTAAATTTCAAGTTTCAGGTGCTCAGTACCATGACCAATAGTTTGGTAAATCAGTGTCGGAGTTTAACACCATGTTGTGAAGAAGCGTCTATAAAATTTGAAACAGAATACAGTGCATCAAGAGAGGTGGACTGGAGGAGCCAGGCGCTGCAGTCTGCACGACAGACAGAAAAGAGCCAGAACTGAGTGGCCCCTGTATCCTCTGCTTCTCAGATGAAGGACAGAAGCCCAAGTAGGTGGGGTGAGTGGAGGCAAGTGCAAGGCCATGCCTGGAGGAAAGCACCACCCTTGCCCGCCTCACCTCCCAACGTGCCACTGACAAATAGGTATTAGCCCCTACCAGAAGACAGCTGGTCTAATAAGGATATAGAGGACAGGAAACTCATACCGAAGGTCCTAGCACGGTCACATAAATCAGAGAGGTCTTCCAGTAATATGACAACCTCTTCCACAAAGAAGAAGAGAAGGGTACTACTTGTTGGAGACTTGTCCTTGAGGGAAACTGGGTGCCCAGTATGCAGAGTTGACCCTCATCACAGGGAAGTCTGCAGTCTGCAGCCTGGAGCCTGAATCAGGGATATCACTAGGATGCTCCCTTAGCTGGTGAGATCAGCTGACTATTACCCGCTGCTGATCTTCCAGACACGTGGGGAGGAAGCTGTATTGTGTGTAGCCTGAGGAGTATGAAGAAAGGCCGTAGGATGTTTGGTGAAAGAGTGTGGGGCACAAATTGTGTTCTCCTCATTACCTCCATTTTGGGGTGAGGACACGGGCTGGAATAGAAGGACTCAGTCCACAAATGCCTGACTACGAGACCGGTGCTACAGGCAGGGCTTTGGGTTCTTTGATAACGGCTGATTCTGTAAGANCCGCCTGGATGCGTTCCTCTGTGATCTGTGTTAGATAGTTTTGTCCTGCTGCGGCAGAGGGGTTGGACTTGATGATCTCTTGGGTCCCTTCCAACCCCTAACATCCTATGATCCTATGATCCTATGATCCTATGGAACATAGAAGGTTCCACATCAGTATGAGAAGGAACTTCTCCATAGTGAGGGTGACAGAGCAGTGGAACAGGCTTCCCAGGGAGGTTGTGGAGTCTCCTTCACTGGAGATGTTTAAGACCCTCCTGGACATGTTCCTGTGTGACTTGGTCTAGGTGATCCTGCTGTGGCAGGGAGATTGGACTAGATGATCTTTCGAGGTCCCTTCCAATCTCTAATGATTCTATGACTCTATGACTACCAGATGAAAAAGATGAAGAGGTGAAAGGAAGCAATGAGCTTTGAGCTGGTATCCCAAATTGACAGCTGATTTTTCCATCACAACTAAAGCCCAGGCAACACTAGAGGAAACTACCTGTTAAAATGTGGTTTATATTCCCCATTAAAAGTGAATAGAGCAGCATTTTGAAAGAAAGACTTGCTGCACTGCTATTTTCTAAGATGGAAAGTGCATAAAATCCACTGCACCCTGTATCAGTGGAAAAAATACCGGAGATACGGGTTGAACGTAAACTTAAGAGAAACGAAGCAACAAAAAACTGTGGTCATTATCCTTCTCTTTGGTCCACGTTAAACCCATAGCTGAAAAAATTATCCAGTGTCACAGAGTCCAGCTTCCAGTTGCAATGTACCAGGTAATGCACATTCCCGTACACTGAGGAATAAACTCGGGCACCAGTAAACACTGGGCCTGACTGGATGGAAAATCCAGCTTTACTGAAAGGTCCCCAGAAGTCCCAGTGGACAAGCAGCACATGTGTCAGCTACGTGTCCTCGTAGCAAGAAGAGCAATGACATCCTGGGCTGCACTCAGTAGAGCACTGCCAGCAGGCTGAGAAAGGAGTTCCTTCTGCCATGTGGGCCGGGGTTTGAGGACCCCTGCTCTGGGTGATCCGGTTCTGGCAGGGAGATTGGATTGAATATTTCCCTTCCAATCCCTAATGTTATGTAATTCTGGATTCTGTGGCATCCCCTGGCTCTGCTGTTGCTAATATAGATGATATTTTCTGAAGAAGGCTCTTTCCTGCTGTCATTTGCTCTGATAGTGTCCATTGGGGCTGTACCTGTGTAGCTCACTGTAAAAACTGGATTGGTGTTTGCTTCTCAGTCTCTAAGTGGTCAGACAGATAACTAGGCTTTTTCCTGTTATCTAGGCTTGTATTGTGAGTGACAGCATCATTTGTGTGCCGAATCAAAAACGTAGTTCTTGCAGCACCCTTTGGTTTTGCTAGATGGAAATTCCACAATTGTTAGGAAATGCAGATCTGCAGATGAATTTCAAGTGCAGGTTGGTTCTCATTGCACAGTAATTATGACCCATCACAGGACACAGCTGAGCTGCTCAGCCAAGCTGAGGCTGCCAGGGAGAGGGAAATAAGTTTGGGAAAGGGCTCAGGGCAGCCCTGGCTTGGCCCAGGGGGGGCAGCGGCAACTACAGGGAGTGGAGGGCAGGAGGGGCTGGAAACCTGGAGATAGTATACCCTCCAAACCCATGCCCACCTCTCTACTCCTTGGAGGAGAGAAGTCAGTGTTGGAGTGGTCATGCTGCCCTTGTGAAAGGGAGTTTTTTTGTCTTTGTTTCTTACTGCTAGAATCTGTTTTGACTGGAAATAAATGAAATCAGTTTTTCCCGTGACAAAACTGTATTGCCCCTGATTGTCAGTGGAAAGTGATCTCCTTGACCTCATCTCAACCCATGAGGTTTTCCATCCTGTATTTTCCCTCTGCCTTGGAGAAGTAGGGCAGTGAGAGACCAGCTGGATGGGCACCTTGCAGCTACCCAAGACTGACCAACCACAAACACTCATTTCATTAGCAGAGCATTCCCTTTCAATTATGGCCTTTTGGGGAGGTTTTAGTGCTCCTTGGGGCAAATAATTCTAAGAAACTTCAGAAAAAGTGAAGGTAAAAAATATACTAAAGTGATGCAAGGCAAGGAATGAAAAGGCTATGATACAAGACTGTTGGCTTGTGAGAAATGGTTGTGGCATTCTAGCTGTTACAGGCTGTAGTTTTGGTACGGGAGGTTCGTTCAGAAACCTCTGCGTAATTCGAGCAGGTAAAAATGAGCAGAGACAAATGAGGACGGCAATCTCTAGTGGTACACTTCTGAAGAAGAGAAGACTTAGGGGAGATTTGATCAATGTTTATAAGTACCTGAAGGCTGGCCAGGAGGGGGGGGGACAGGCTCTTTTCACTTGCTCCCTGTGATAGGACAAGGAGCAATGGGTGTAAGTTGCAGCAGAGGAGGTTCCGCCTCAACACAAGGGGGAACTTCTTTGCTGTGAGGGTCACAGAGCACTGGAACAGACTCCCCAGGGAGGTCGTGGAGTCTCCTTCTCTGGGGACTTTCAAGGCCCGCCTGGATGCGTTCCTCTGTGATCTGTGTTAGATAGTTTTGTCCTGCTGCGGCAGGGGGGTTGGACTCGATGATCTCTTGGGTCCCTTCCAACCCCTAACATCCTATGATCCTATGATCCTACATCCCTGCTAGGACAGGCAGGGGCAGTNTAAAAATGAGCAGAGACAAATGAGGACGGCAATCTCGAGTGGTACCTCCCTGCTAGGGCAGGCAGGGGCGGCGTGTGATAGAGGTTGGCCATGGGAATCTGGAAGCTGTTCTTCAAAATGCATCGTGGCAGACAATGCAATTCTTCTGGTCTTTTGAGAGAGTGAAAATATCCAAGTACTTGATTGTCATGCAGAGCCAACCTTCACAGATTTCCTTCTGTTCCTGTACTAAATTGTTTCTTAGGCAATGTATTGAGTGAGATTAAGAACTGCTCTGACATACTGTATGGCATCATTCTTACTCCTTCTGGTTCTCCTTTAAAGCATCTTCTGTATTAGACTGGTGCAGGCAACCTGGTAATAATTCAGTGGTGTTACCTAATTTTTGTAAAATATCACAGATGGTGTTTGGAGTTTGAGTTTGTGCAGCTCTTCACTTGCCATAATAATCAGCAAACCTTTAGTCAAAATACGTTGGATAGTTTAATGGTATGAACTCAGCAGAAAATTGTTGCATGGCTAGATTTAAAGATTAAAGGACCCCCAGTGTTACAAAACCCCAGATATTTCCTTTAGCCCAGGAACTACATTTTTTTCAGATCTTGATGTCTGTAGGTACTAAAATGTTGCTCCATTGGATTTTTGAAGTGCATTCCTTGTGCCTTCAGTTGTCCTGCGTTACAGTTCACTGTTTGAATTGGAAACTCATTGTATCCCATGAGGGATAGGAGTATTTCTTAGCTGTACAGCTTTGAAATGTAGTCATTAATTATTCACTTATGTTCACTTTTCAAGAAAGTTCATGCTAGAAAAAGCCTGTATCTCCAGTATGCCATACTGGAAATGCACATTGCCATGTGCGCAGTGTGATAATACCTTTTGACTATTGTTGGGTAGTACTGTTGGATAAGACTATTGACGCACAGACTTGCGCTAAAGAAGTCTTTTCAGCTACTTTTGGTAAGAAGTTTTGAACTGAAATGCTGTAGTTGGGACTCCTGTGCTTTTCCTGATGTACTGAAATGTAGAGGGGATGGTCTGTGATGGGCTGAACACTGAAGAAACAAGAGGTGTAAGTGCAGGTTCAAGTATTTTCAGTGCTGAAGTCAATTGCCCTGAATGTTTCTCTAGAAATAAAATTGAAGTACTCAGTATCTGGCAATTAATAGCACATTAAAGCTATCTTTATGAGCAGTGATTAGACAGTCTGTAGTTGTCATTACTTCATATTCTGATGGCAAAGCAAATTTGTTAAAGTTTGTAAACATGGAAGTAAACTCAAGTATATGTTTTGCTCGGTAAAATTTAACTCGTATGTAATGATGTCAGGGTGAAAAGTCACTCAGGACTCTTTCTATATTAGCATAGGGATTAAAATGAATCTGAGTCATCCTGCTATTCATTAAGTAGCTCACTCCTGCTCCAGCATAAATAATAAATGATATGATGGGAAGACTCATGACTTGTTAGTGAAATTTGAATATCAGCAACTAAGTTAGTAGATGCAAGTCAAAAGCGAGCTAGTGTCAGCATAAAAAGTCTTTGAAACTTTCTAAAGCTGTGTGGTGAAGATGCCTATTGGACACCTTCTTCTGCCTAAGAAAGTTGAAATTACAAAGATCTACATGCAGAGCTGTTTCTCAATATTTCAATCCCCAGCTCCCACTTGAAGTAGCTATAATTGGCAAGAATATAGAATATTTAGTTTCTTGGGTTTACCCATGATACTGGGAGGTTTTCAGACATTTCACAGAATCACAGAACATTAGGGATTGGAAGGGACCTCAAAAAACCATCTAGTCCAATCCCCCTGACACAGCAGGATACCCTAGACCAAGTCACACAGGAACACATCCAGGTGAGTTTTAAATGTCTCCAGAGAAGGAGACTCTACAACTCCCCTGGGCAGCACCTTCTAGTGCTCCGTCACCCTCACTGTGAGGGTTCCTTCTCATATTTATGTGGAACCTCCTATGTTCCAGCTTACACCCATTGCCCCTCGTCCTATCACTGAGATGACACTGAGAAGAGCCTGGCTCCATCCTCCTGACACCCACCCTTCACATATTTATAAACAAGCTAAAAAGGCACAGCTCCCTCAGCCTTTCCTCATAAGGGAGATGTTCTACTCCATCATCTTTGTGGCTCTGTGCTGGACTCTCTTCAGCACTTCTGTGGCCTTCTTGAACTGAGGGGCCCAGAACTGGACACAGTATTCCATATGTGGTCTCACAAGGGCAGAGTAAAGGGGGAGAAGAAATCGATCTGCTAACCCCACTTCCCTTCTGATCCATCCCAGGATGCTCTTGGCCTTCTTGGCCACAAGGGCACATTGCTTGGTCTTGACCATCCTGCTGTTCACCAGGGCCCCCAGGTCCATTTCTCCTACACCGCTCTCCAACAGATCAGTCCCCAACCTGTACTGGTACCTGGAGTTGTTCTTGCCCAGATGCAAGACTCTACACTTGTCCTTGTTATAGTTCATTACATTTCTGCCTGTCCAGCTTTCCAACCTGTCCAGGTCTCACTGAATACAGCACAGCCTGCTGAGGTGTCAGTCTCAGCTTTGTGTCATGAGCAGACTTGCTGACAGAGCACTCTAATCCCTCAACCAAGTCATTAATGAATAGATAGAACAGAACTGGTCCCAGTACTACTAGTACTAGACCCTTGGGGAACTCCACCAGACACAGGCCTCCAACTAGTCTCTGTCCCATTGACCACTACTCTCAGGGTTCTACCGTGCAGCCAGTTCATGATCCACCTCACTACCCAATCATCCAGACCACACTGCCTCAATCTGGCTGCAAGGATGCTGTTGGAGACCGTGTCAAATGCTTTACTGAAGTCAAGGTAGACCACATCCACTGCTTTGCCATCATCTCTCTGCCTAGTTATGGCCCATAAATGGATGGAGGTGAGGCTGACCGGTCTATAGTTACATGTGTCCTCCTTCTTACCCTTTTTGAAGACTGGAATGACATTCACTATCCTCCAGTCCCCAGCACCTCTCCTGATCCTCTTGACTCAGATGATGGATAGTGGCTTAGCAAAGACTTCTGCTGTCTCTCTTAGTGCTCGCTGATGCATCCCATCAGGGCCTAGTTTGCACAACTTTTCCCTAACCCAGTCTTTGTCAAGCAGGACAAACACCTTTCTTGTCTCAACTTGCTGTGAGGCTTCAGCAATTGCTTGAAAACGACAAAGTTGGCCCTCCTGAAGTCCAGGGCTGTGATTCTGCTAGGTATTCTGTTCCTGCCACATGAGATCCTGAACTCCACCATCTCATGGTTACTGCAGTCAATCTTCACTGCTTCAACTGGACCCTCCTTGTTGCTGAGAACAAGATCCAGCAGTGCTCCTCTCCTAGTGGACTTCTCCACCATTTGCAGCAGCAGTTTGTCACCAATACACTGGAGGAACCTCCTGGACTGTGGGTGGCTGGCTGGGTAGGTCCTCATGCAAATATCAGGGCAGTTAAAATCCCCCATGAGAAGCAGGGCCTGTAGCTATGAGGCTGCATCAGNTGGCTGGCTGGGTAGGTCCTCATGCAAATATCAGGGCGTTAAAATCCCCCATGAGAAGCAGGGCCTGTAGCTATGAGGCTGCATCAGCTGCTGTCAGTTCCCTTCAGGACAAGTCTCCAACAGGTAGTCCCCTTCTCTTCTTCTTTGTGGAGGAGGTTGTCATATTACTGGAAGACCTCTCTGATTTACATGACTGTGCTAGGACCTTCGGTATGAGTTCCCTGTCCTCTATATCCTTATTAGACTGGCTGTCTTCTGGTAGGGGCTGATACCTATTTGTCAGTGGCATGTGGGGAGGTGAGGTGGGCAAGGGTGGTGCTTTCCTTTGGGCATGGCCCTGCACTTGGCTCCACTCACCCTTTCCACTTGGGCTTCTGTCCTTCCTCCATCTCAGTGGTGCAGGATACAGAGGCCACTCAATTCTGGCTCTTACTTGTCTGCTGTCGCTACTGCAGAGCCTGTCTCCTCCAGTCTACCTCTGTTTGAGTCTCCCTAACGCTGCTGAGCCTTGCTACTTCCACTTGTATCCTTTCAAGCTTGTCTTGCAGCTGTGCCACTTGATCGAGCAGATGATCTACTTGCTCACACAGTATACAGCCTGGGGACTGCGACATTCAGTGCAGCCTGTCACCTGCACAGCCTTGTCTTGCTGGAGGACCCTGTTTGGGTTCATACATTCATGTGCAATGGTGGCCATAGCCTGATCTTCCTCTGCTGCCAGGTTGACACCATTTTTTTTTTGCCTCCTGTTGGCTAAAAGCAAATGAGGCATCTGGCTCTGTCACTGCTCCATGTGCTCTGAGCTCGACTTGTGGTTTTGCTGCTTTTAAACGTCCTGTGGTTTGAACCCCACCACGTCCCTTCTCAACTTCTCCCAGAAGATATTCCAACCCCGACAAAGTCCCTCTTTCCTCCCTCCGTGGTTCCA
Organism: Rhinopomastus cyanomelas; assembly: GCA_013400115.1. Classification (NCBI taxonomy): domain Eukaryota; kingdom Metazoa; phylum Chordata; class Aves; order Bucerotiformes; family Rhinopomastidae; genus Rhinopomastus; species Rhinopomastus cyanomelas. The sequence goes on along the minus strand of VXBP01001906.1, from coordinate 222,045 downwards.
TGTTTAAAGTGACCTCCAAAGCAGCCAAAAACCTCCATAAACAGCGTCCGAGGACCGGCCACCCCCTCTGTCGCTGCTCCTTGTGGTCTGAGTGCAAGTTCTGGTTTCACCATGTTTAAAGATTTCAGTGGTTTGAAGGTCATTTTATAAGACATTCTCAAGCTGTCAGAAATAGCTGCATACTTCAACTCAATATGCTTGAAGGTTTGACTTGATCTTGGAGATCCTTTCCAACCTTAATCATTCTGTGATGGTTCTGTGAACTGTTGATAGAGAATCCTGCTTATGGAAGGTCAGGGCATTATAGGTAGTTATACCTTGATTACCTTGTCTGTCAACCTCTGAAAATCCCAGCCCACCCCTTAAAACCACATCTGAGCTCTCTACCCTGTTTCTGGGGTCAAATATCCTGGAACTGCTATGCAGAATTCTGGAAAGTGAACAGGGTGGTGGTATTAGCTGAAATGTGTCTTTCACTGTCCTGTCTCCCCATCCTTTCCTGTTCAGACTCCTGTGTGTGGAAGTCTCTTTCTGAAGCCAGATCGTATTTGTGATGTGGAAGATGTGTGGATTAAAACATTGTAGTCTCTGCTGGATGCATGAAAGCACTGATGACACTAGGAAATTTATACTTTACCCTGCTAATTGTTGGAAAATATGAACCCTTGATTGGTATGCAATTAGAAGTGTAACATTCTGTTAAACATATCACACAGCATATGGCATGTTAGTAGCAAATCCCTAATTTAAAATGAAAAAAAAAATGTAGTGTGCATATTAGCAGTTTTTGCCGGAGATCAAAATTTACCATTTGCTGAGATGTCAGAGAGGGAAAAAGCCATCCTTAGCTATTTGGGTGACCTATATTTGGCTTGTGTTTGGTAAAATTCCTCTTCTCTGACAATAAACAAATACCTAAAAGGAAAACTCACAGTTAAATATGCCACTACTTCCAACTAGTCAAAATGATGTGTTTCATTACCAAAAAAATATCATTACCACATCTGTTTAAGATCATATGTGTTAAAAATGCTGAAGTGAAAACATCATTGCAGAACCACAGGGGAAAAAAAGGTCAAAGGACAGTGGAATTCATAGGTGAGTAATCAGGTAGCGACTGTTCTGTCAATTATGAACATAGAATGAATCCGTAGACAGATGGTCCTTTATCTCGGTGGTTTGAAGGCTTGATAGATCATCTACTCTTTCAGTACATATTCTCCGATGATTTTTTCATTGGGTAGGTTGTGTTGAGGTGCGTGTCATTGACTGGCTGCACATACACCGCCACTTTTCTTGGTGGAGCTGAAAAATCTTAGAGGGCTACAGACATGTTTTTGTGAACGGGGCACTCAATGAGCTTGTTTTTTCTAATATTTGTAGATAGCAATTTGTCTCGTGTTTGGCACAAAGTATTTATCTTCTTCCTCAAAGTTTCCAGTTTCCTAGACAGTCCTTCACTGCTGCTGTGCTAGGATAGCTCATCACTTAAAAGATGTGCCTTGTTTCTGCTTTACTTCACGTCTTGTGTCAAGTCTTTTTCCTGTGGTGTAGTATCTCTGAGACATCAGTGTATTGGTGTATTTGCCAGAGTATCTCAAAGTCACCTTCTAACACTGTGTTTATTAAGTGTTTATGCTGAAGCAGTGAGTAGGATTACGATTCATCTTGTCTCCTCATTGTCCCTGCCTTTAGCACTCTCTTAATTCAGTTACTGAGAGTGACTCCTACCACCCTAAAGCTGAATGCTGCAGAGCCACAGCCCAGCCTTATGTGAAGGTGTGTCCTTGTCTGAAACCAGGCAGGAAAGAAAATTCTCCTGTGCTAGCACAGAACTGATCATTTGTTCTGCTCAAGTACTGACATCAGTTGTGTTGTGACTTTGTGCTTCGTTTTGACATTGCATTATGTAGTCAGTTTGGCATTGAACTGGAGTGAATGAGAATACTACGATGCTGATCCCTCCAACTATTAATTTTCCATCACAGACAGCTCTCCAAAATGTTGTGTGGGGAGGAGAGGTTTCTCCGCTCTGCTTTACTTGCCAAATAATGCAGTTACTTTAGAAATCCTAAATCTAGGAAATTTAAAACCGGTTCCTGCCACAAAGCCTGAGGCTTGCTCTCGGTTGTTCCAGTTGTATGTGGTAGTCTGTAATCCTTTTAATGAAGAGCTTTTAGTGTTGAAGAGTTTCTATTTATAGTAAAGCCATTAGAGCATAAAGCTCTTCATTGCTATTCTGCAGCATGTAGCTGTAATGTTTGTTAGTGGAGAGAAGATATTTTTAGCTGCAGCATTGAAAACCGAGGCTGAAAGGTCAAGAATCCTCGCGGGGATGTGTTCTGCTACATCAGTGCTATCACACAGCTGCTGTTTACTCTCTTATCATTCTTCAGTAATAAGATTTTGTTATTGTGACACTAAAGGTATAAAGCATCAAAAGGATTCTGTGCATGAAATGAATACTTGGGGAAGGATGATGTACCCAATCACAGTAAATGTTCTACTTCTCCTTAAGTGAATGGTTTTTATTTTCCCAAAGACTACCTCAATACCTATTCATCAAGAGATTCATTCGAGGAAAGTTTTTTTTATTAAAGGGGATAAGAGCTCATGCAAGCGAAGGGCGATCTGCTGAAATAGCAACGAATTCTCAGCGCTTGCTCTTCTGCCTGACAGCTACCCTGCTCGTTTTCTTAGCAACATACTGAGTGGAAGGCATGGTCTCAGTGTGAAGATTGTCAAAGGAGAAAGGGCCTGTAGATTTCTGTTGGTAATTTGTGGGACAGATTTGTGAGTGCTGGTGAGTTAATCTGTTACAGTACGGCTCATAGCACCTGGGTGGCTACTGAGCCAACGCAACGAGATCGTGCGCTCCTATTGAAACAGGATGTGATAGCTGATGTGTAAAAGCAGCGGGGAAAAAGAGATAATTACAGCAATACAAGGCTGCATATATCAGCCAAGTGTGTACAGTGTTGAGGCTTCAGAGGTTTTCTAATATCTTCACAGAAAAATCAGGAGGAAAAGAGATTAATTACCACATTGAGAAAATTAGGGCTGTGTGATCCAAGAAAAGGCAGAGAAGAACTGGCCTGTTGACAGATGGCTTATAAAAATGAGAAGATTTTTCAGAGGATATGAATCTGGAATTTTTGTGCTGCTTGGGGAGACATGGGCACTGTCATATTTTTAAATGATAATAACCTGGTGTGTTTAACCCTTTTTATTCACAGAACATTAGGGATTGGAAGGGACCTCAAACGATCATCCAGTTCAGTCCCCCTCACCAAATGTTACATAGCCCACAGACAGAGTGACTGAAATAATGCACCGGAAGGTTAAAAAACCCTTTCTTCTCAGGACACAATGAGAGTAGTTGTAGTTCTCCTCTAAGAATTTCTTCAAAATTTTGCTACAGGAGTTTGCTCTTCTGACACATGGAGTCCAATATCACCTACTTTTTAAAGAGCTTCCTTCTTACTGGGAAGTTATTTTAATTGTTGTCTTTTCTGCATGCCCAAAACAGTTCTTAACACTGGTTTTTAACAGGCTTCCTCAGTAGGCAGCATTTGACTTAGTCCATGTGGTTGTAGTTGCTGTGTTGCTCTGTCTGATAGAACTGTGACAGGCAGAATCACAGAGTGAGCACAAATTACTAGGCAGCTCCTGTCTTCAGCTTCTTCTACGTAAACAAGAACTGTGGAAACTAATTCTGTAATTACTTTCTTTAGCAATAGAGTGAGCTTTAGGTAAATGGGTGTTGGCTGAAGGGAACAGAGAGAGGTAGGGTATGGCTTTATGAGCAGATGAGACATTAATGTTGCTTAGTCCCATTACCTCTTATATCTCACTCTTATATTTGAAGGAAATTCATGTATTTCTGGCTCTGTTACTTCATAGCACAGTGACTCAAGTCAATACAACAGCTTGAAACACAGCAATAAGAAGTAATTGCTTTTTCGGGGGGTGTGTGGTGCAGGTTAGTAGGTTGAATCAGTGTAAGGAGGGCTGTGGGTGCTGGGGCAGAGGAGCAGCTGGCTCATGTGCTGAGGAACCTGGGGCAAGTAGAAGAGGGGGGCAGGAGGGAGCCCAGCTTCTCCTCCTCTTTGCTGCAGTGATGAACTCTGAATTTAGCTTTCCATCCTGTGAAACACAGGACAAGTCTGAGGAAGTCCATGAGGAGCAGGGAATGGAGGTGGAGAGCTCAACTGTGCAGGAGGAAACCCGAGTGACCAACCAGTCTTCATGTGGGAGAGAAGGGGCTGTCAAAAGTTGTCCTAATTTCATTTAAAGGACTTTGGTTCGTTCTTGCTATAACTACCTTGGTATTTGCTCCTCATAGCTTCAGGGCTTGTGCTGATGGGATTTTTTTTGTTTGGTTTTATTGCTGTGTTATCTTCAAATTCACCTAACTTGGAAAGAGAATTTTACCTGGAATTTAACACTGACTTGGAGGATGTTGGTCTTGTGTGAGACGTTTTTAATTCATGATATGTAGAGATACAGACCTTCTTAATGAGAGAGAAACTTTCTAAATATCATTGATGGGTTTCCTGCATTGGGACAACTGAAAGTTCCTGGGGTTTTGATAATAGCACAAAGACTTTTCTCAAAGAATTTTCTTTCTTTCTATAACTTCAAGACTACAGAAGGGATCAGCAGAGACTACAATAAAAAAAACCATGTTAACACATAATCTGTCACCTTAACTTTGAATTAATAATGTATTTGTTTATAGTTTTCATAGCCCATGGAATTTGCCATGGTATTAATGGGGGGAAAACACCCAACTCCTGGGTCTCAGACTGGTGGAATAGTTGTGTTTGATGTCAGCATGCCTGTGGTTCCGCTGTTCGGGCTGTTCTAGTGGTGTGGAAATCCTGATGTCTTCTCTAGTTTCACTCAAGTTCCATAATCTTGATGCTTTTCATACTTGCAGGTCCTGTGAAATCACAGGCAGGTTTGCTGTCTGTGCATTCTCTTTTCCTTCCTTAGACTTTTTAATTCTTATTTGGACTTAGACCAGCTTTCATTACTTTAATGATGGTGTCATAGTTGCAGTTTAGTGATCACTCTGGCATCATTTTGTGGTAGTTGCCTTTTTTACAGTTAGCTCTTCACATCCTACTTGATTTGCTTTATTAACCAAGTGTTCAGGGGAGAAACACAGGAGTTGTTTTCTTGGTGTTTTGTCATGGATGGCTTTGGTAGTGAAAACCAAAACAGCTCTCTAGGAGTCTGATGAGGTGATGCTTCCACTTGATTCTGCATTGGCATGAAGTTGAAGACCGGTAAATTTTGGTATCTAATAGACATTCGGTGTCACTGTAAATTTGTGAAGCCACTTGCTAGACCACTTTGTGTTCATTAGATTCTCCCCTGGACCCCTTGCACGTGCAGAGGTAGGTTAAAAGCGATTGGGAAGCAGGCATGCTGGCTTTTACTGACAGATACAATGAACATGCAGCAACTGACAGCTGCCTTTTACTGGTTCATGTTTTCACTTTAACTACACAGTTTGTGTGAGAGAGTGGAAATGCCAAAGCTGTATCTGCAGTGAAGACAAAAATACTTGTCTGTGATTACTGCTCTCCTAAATGCTTTTTATTTTGAGAGGTTTACTCTGTTCTCCTTTCTGCTGTGTGCGAGGCTTTCTGGATTGGTTGGTTAGCCAAGGGAATTTTTCATCTTCTTGCTGTTTGGCGAGTTACACTTCGTGTCGGACTGCTGCTGCTTTGAAACTTGGCAAATTTTACCAAATATGGAAATGCGACCCACTTGTGACCTCGTGCACCTGGACTGCATTTTGTCATGATGCCCCTAGAACATTTGATGGCTCTGCAGGTCCTTCATTTCCAATCTGTCAGCACGAAATGTAGGTGGCTCCGGGTCACTGTAGAAGGGATTAGCGATTCCTGACATGGCTGAAGTTTCTCTCCAGGAATCACAGTTTAAGTCTCCCGGCAACAACTTAAATATCAAGGGTTGTTATTAGACAAAGACTGGAGTGCCTTTCAGAGAGGTGTGGAGAACTGTGCAAAACTGTTTGCACGTGGGAAAACCTCCTAATTCCAGCTGCGGCTTTCCCTCTGTGTCTGGAGAGTTCGAGAGACCTGTGTGTTGTATGTACAGCCCCTGTGCTGTAGGCCCAGTTCAGATCAAAACAAAGTACCAGATCCTAGCATGTCACTCTGTCTGAAGCAGCAGTTGTTTGATGAGAACAGGTTGAGAACACTTCTGCAAATAAAGCTTGAGGCAGTGGCTAACATTGTAATTGTCCTGTGCTCTGAATTTGCTGGTTTGGAGAGTCTGGTCAATGCTAATGCTGTCTCTGTAATGCAAAGCTAGGATGATTTGTGATTCCAGTCCTATTTGTTAGGTGGATGTTTTTTATGTCTGAGGAGTGACTGGCTGCTGGTAAGTGGAACCACTGACTTTGTTTGCTGTCTGTTTAAATCTCTCATGAATCTCTGCAAGAGTCTTGAAACACATCTTTGCTGTGGGTTTCTTCTTGTGGTTGGGCGCCATTCAAGATTTGTAAGAATTTAAGAGCTAGAGATAGCCTTGTCTGACTGCGTGTCCTTCTAAGTCTTGTTTTAGCATCTGGCATCCAGCACAGTTTATGTGAACAAAATGTAAATTGGGATACTTAGGGGTAAAACATTTCTGGAAATTAACTTCATTTTTTCATGCTGTCAATTAAGTGACTGGGTCTTGGTGGTAGAACCTTTCTCTTTGTTCAAGATTCCGACTGGTGTGCTGTTGACATGCCAGAAATGCAGATAAGGTATCAGAAAAGGTACTTGTACTACTACATACTGGGTCCTGCCCCCATATATAAATTACTTGCTGCATAAACACACCTACAGTCTTGTTCCATGCAGAGGTCAAAGTAACCACGTAGAAACAAGTACATGTTTTGTTAATCCACAGAACTTTTCAGTGTTGTGTTTGGCATAAACAAATAAATAAGCCAGGACTTCCCCAGGGAAAACCATTTTTCTGCCAAAGTGCTTTAAGAAAGCAAAAACCATAAAAAATTCCTTCCGAAACATTCCTCAACACATCCAAAAGGAGTATTTCGAGCACTGCACGTGGCTTCCAAAATAATCAGTTTCTAGGGAGCAAGAGTTGAAGATGGAAGAGTGATTTTGCCTCTTCACTCAGTAACTCGGAGCCTAGGAATGGTGCAATGAATAATGCCAACTGACTTTGGGACTTTCTTTTTATACATAGAAATGTATAAGGGAATGTAGGTGTGATGGGGGCCTGGGCACGTGTCTGATTTGGACGTCATGCAGGGCGTCCAAGAACAAAGTGAAATGTGGGTTAGAAAGAGGACAACATAGGCAGATAGTCTCCTTGGTAGCTCAGGTTTCTCTCTAGTTCCCAGAAGAAAACGTTGCAAAATTCTCCTGCACTAACTGCCAGAGCTCTGCTTTTGTACTGTGCCTTCCTGAAGAAGATCAATATCAGCCTCTGAACTGCATCGCTGACGAAGGCTGCAGTGGCATTTTAATAAAATGAAAGAGCAAGTCTGCTTAACTGCAGAAGAAAATCCTGTCTTCACCATTTCGTCTGGTTCCTTCCCTGAAGTCCTTCTACCACATCAGCTTTCCAACTTGGCTTGTGCTAATGTGTTCTCCAACATCATCTTCATTTTTCTTGGCTTCTGTTGACACAGCTCAAGCCTTGCCGTTCTCCTTCTCTCCCTGGGTTTATGGGATGACATGGAAGATCTAGTATGGAGCCAGAAGGGATGAGAAGTCCTAAAACAGTCAAACGGGTTTCTTCCTGTGAGAGCAGCGTGAACTTCTGACTTTTCTCTTCTGGTCAACATTATAAAGCTTGAAGGTGCTTATATTTAGTTTTATTTCATTTTATTTAGAAAGGCTCAAACCACAAATCTTGGAGAGCTGGATGCCAGAGGATGGAATATCTCAAGGTAAAAAGTTGTAACTTTAAAATTGTCTACCTGCCCTGGCATGAGAGGACAGTTGTTCTCACTTCGTTAGTAGCCTCTTGTGAATTTTTGATGACATTTTTCCTGAGAACATGGAAGTGTTTCTTATCATCAGTGAGTGAATCACATCACTGTGAGAAGCATAATGTGCACATTACAGACAGACAGACTGAGAAAAGATCACTACTTTGCCTCAGGCAAATAAGACAGTAATGTAGTGGGAAGCTCAGTCTCTCAGTCTCCCAGTTTAACCAGTGATGACTCATGCTACTGGCTTCAAATGCACTCGGAACGAATGTTGGTGAATAAAGTTTAGAAAGCGATTGATCAGAACAGTGTCTCCTATTCAGGGTTTAATAACCTGTGGCTTTCAAACAAGTTTTGAAATTAAACTGAAACTGTGGCACTGTATTTTGCTGCTAGCAGTACCCCCAATTAATAAGCAAAGCAAGTGTTTTTCTACACAGAATTACTTCCAGTATCTGTATTTACACATCAGTGTGTCTGAGGAGTGCTTTTGGCTGTAAAGCAAATCTTTCTTTGTGACTCCCTTCAGCTGGCCCAGGCTTGGAAATATGGTGGCATTAGGCTTGTGTCCTTCTGAACAAGAAGACTTGCAAATACCCTCAGCTTCAAGAGCTGTATTCCTATCTAAACACCTTCCAGATCCTGGAATTGCAAGAAAGCACCTGTAGGAAGAGGTTTTATTTTTAATTGCAGGTAGAGTATCCTCAAATCCATGGTCAATTTATTCTAAGCCCTGTTTGGTGTCAGGATGGGATGTCAGGACCCTGCTGTTCTGCTCCAGGAACCCACTGCCTTCCTTCTCCTTCCTCCAGTGCAGTTTGAGGTGAACTCTTAGACATCCCGAGACGAGGCTGCTCCGAGGGGTATCTGTGTGCTCCTCTCCTCCCTGTCGTGTACTCCTGAGTTTAGGTGTTTAGTGTTCGTGTCACTGCCATGTAGGTCAAATTAAGGAATGGATCTCTCTGAAAACAGTTTTCTCCGCTCATTGCCAGGTCTTCCTCCAGATTATTTCCTCATTGACTTTGTGCACTTCTACCTAATTTGTTCCAGTTTTGCCTCTCACCAGCCTCCCCGGCACTGACATAACACACGGGTCCAAGAGCAGACAATCCCAGTGAGAAAGGCAGTTTGCTGCAGCATTCATGATTCGAACGGCTGGTGGGCAGATCGCTTCGATGCTTTAGGAACTGCAGACTCAGATCCTCCATTCCAAAAAGGAGAGAGGAAATAATTTGCCAAAGAAGTGGGATCTCCTTCATCCCTGTCCCAACCCTTCTTTATGTAATCATCATTAAAACTTGTGTCTCATAACCGATACCTTCTGTGTGGGCTCCTGTGTAACCAACCTTAAGACCTTTCACTGCTGGAGAACTTTTGAACCCAAGGCTGAAGCTGTGCATATGAAAACTTGCTGCAGAAGATCTTTTGATGGATGTGCCAATTCAGCTCGATATTTTAAAACATCCAGCTCTTAAGAACTGACAGCTCAATTCTAACCAGGATTTTCAAATTATATGTTAAAGTTTCATTTTTCTCCAGAGTTGTATGACTAAATGCAAGAGGGAAGACAGAGTAACCATCTGTGAGAACAAACAAATAATGGCTTAATAATCATAAATCTGAGCAAGTGGTAGTAATTATTTGGAAAGGATGATTTATCTTATAACTTGCTATCAGCCCACCAGCTGAAATATGAAGGTGGGGGTTTCTACTTTGTCCCAGAGGGCTGGAAATACAGAATTGGAGTCCAGCTGGATGTCCACGTAACGACCTGTGAGGGTGTGGGGGTCTTGCATAGTTGTTATTTGTGCGTAAGGTTTGTTTTTAGTGGCTAATGAGACCATATTTTTCAGGTTCTTCAATGTGTTGTACAGGGACTGCACTGTAACATTTTCACTTATGACTCTTGCTGGGTATTTTGGAACAAATGTTTACAGGAATGAAGACAAATACAAAATACGATGTATTAAGATTTTCATACTTTTGAACTAGGGTGGGGTGTCCCTGCCCATGGCAGGGGAGTTGTAACTGGGTGATCCTGTGGTCCCCTCTAACCCTGACTGACTGTATGACTTGGTCTGGGTGATCCTGCTGTGGCAGGGGGATTGGACTGGATGATCTTTCGAGGTCCCTTCCAATCCCTAATGGTTCTATGATTCTATGATTCTAACTATGAAATAACTTCTAGTAGTTAATTTCACTTTTGAAGCACTTTGCAGACACAAATGCCACCAACCCAGTTTCAGAAAACAAAATTTGAAGGCACTAAAGCCAAAGAGGAGTGAGAAGGCAGAAGCAAAATTATGTCAGAAGCTTGAGGTTCCAGGTCTCAGAACCTGGAGTGTGTGCTGTCATCTGGTCCAGCTCGCACTCAGAGCAAGGCTGAATTTCATATTAAAAAGAAATGGGAGGTCAGGCTGGGTGTGAGTGCTATCACCATGGTTTTGCAACCCAGGTTAATTCATGAAGTAGTGGCAGGTTTGACTGGATTTTTCTACTCCAACTCTGTCTTCCAGTTGCTTATAAATACCTGCAAAGGCCTCTTACATGCACTGGAATTTTTGTTGAGCAATTACATTATCTGTATTTAGACTTTAAAGTTAGATGAAGAACATGGACTTGTGATGAGGAAAAGGAAAACAAGCTGTAGAAGGTAAAAAGCTGTAGTAGAATGGGAGCCCTCAATCTGTTCAGACGTTAACAAGTTGTAAGATTAACCCCAAAAACCTCGTTAGATCACTGTCTTCTCCTTGTGTCATCATTTCTTTTAAGAAGGTATGTATAAAAAATTTTGACTAGTGGTTTAGCTTCTCTGCATTTCATCTGGTTGAAGTACACGGCGTTGGCATTGCTTGGAATGTGGCGACTTGGCCTTTCTCTCTGAAAGCCAAACTAAATCCATAGCCGCATGTATTTGTAGTTAGTGTTTATTCCACTGACCAGCACACGTACACAAACATGATCCAGGTTGGCTCGAGCACACTGGGGGCATGTGTGGTGTTTACAGTTACCTGTTTGTATTTTCCTTCTTGTCCCTCAATTTTGGGATGTGCACTATTACAGACAGAGTTTTGTGTTTCTTTGATGAGGCTTGTGTCTGGCTTCAATAAGTTTTATAGATACCATGTTATGCTCAAGTGTTCACAAACTAATCCTAGGATTCCTAAGTTTTATCAATGTGGTGAGATATAATCACTTATAATGCATTTTAATTCACATTCTTCTGAGCACCCCAAGATTGTTTCCTATCAATCTCAGAAATTCCAATGTTTTCTTCCCTCTAATTTTCTCTTTAGTGAATTGGTTCTTTTCTAGAAGCTTGTTGCCAGGCTAACTTCATGATGCTATTATTATTTAGTACACTTTTTAATTTCCATTAAAAAACCACCAGAACTTCTAAGAACTTCATTTTGTGAGAGTGGTTGACCTCTCATGGTATTGAAAACCGGCACATTTTCATTGGAAAGACGGTTGTGTTTGATCTCTGGGACATCAGTCTGGAAAGACATAGAGAACTGCTTGTAAAGAACTTTTTTCTGCTACCACTCTGTTCTGATGCCTGAAATACAGTCGCTAATAATTACCAATGCCTCTTCACACAGCTTAGTAATAGAACCCGTGCTAAAACATCTTATCAACTGTAGGCTTCGTGTATCATTCCCAGAGAGAAAGCACACAGGGAATTTTAACTGCCCAGGTCTGATCAAAGCAGGTAATCCTTAAAATTTTGATTTTTTTAACTGAGGCTTTCCTTTGCTTCAGCATCAGCAGTATTTACACTGCTGACCTAACCACGCTGCTTGACGGCTATTCTGAACCGTGTACTTGCAGCTCAGCCTCTTAGCTGTTAGCAAGACTCAGGTGTGTGAGGTTGTAGGAAGAGGGCCCTTGGCTCCTGGTGGTCTACTTTCTGTGACATTGTTCTGCAAAAACCATTTCTTTTGTTTTAATTATTGATGCCCACCTTGTCCAGGAGCGTTCTTCAGTGTTTGTCAAGTGAGAATGAAGCATGAGACTGGTGGGTACTTGGTGTCCTTCGAAAAGCCTGGTTTTACCCCATGATTGAGTTCTGGGTGAATGCTAATTATTGTTGTTGGTGTCACCCGCGGTTGTCATGTTTGGCACAGATTTCTGTTCCTGCCAGCTAAATGCAAGTGACCAAAGGAAAGATGATCAAGTTGGACACTTACAAGATATAGTGGCCTCTGTTCCTTTTCCCAAATCATCTTGCTCCTCATTGGAGAAGGTTTCTATTTTTACTCTGATTTCACATTTTTCTATAAAATATGTTTGTGGCTGTTCCTATTTCTGAAGGCAGTGTTATGCCTTTGTATTTATAGCATTTTTCTCACATGTGGTTTGTACATGTGCCAAACACTTACTGAGGCCATGTGCAGGTCAGTTTAGTTAACGTGATTTGTGTGTGATTGTGTGAAAAATGTAAAATTTGAAGGAGGAAAAAACCCGCTTATGGGCAAGATTATGGAATCCACATACAGAAACTTGCTAATTTAGTCTTTGAAGACACGAGTGGTATTTTCACCCTGCATCCACTTGCTGGATATTCCATAAATAGAATTTATTCATATCCCTCTAGGAGAGACGCGGCTGCAATTTATGGAAACCTTGCCGTGCCTCATGAAAAAGCTGAATGCTGCGGCTTTGACTGAAGCAGTGCTCTGGTTCATAAATGTTGCAGTGCTGTGAGCAGTAGAAAAGTGGCTTTTTTTTTAATCCTCCTTTCTGGCAGGCAATAGAATCTTATTGCTTGAAGATGATTCCTGCAGAGTTCAAAGAGGAAAAACATGATCTTGATAAATTTTTGAAACAATACGATACTGCCTGGTAAAAAGATTTTCAAAGTGCTCTGACAGCTTGATTCATAAGGTGTGGTTTCAGTGGACCGTATAGAATCATCAAGGTTGGAAAAGATCTTTAAGATCATCTGTTTGAAAGATCTGCTCTACAACCCTTAACCACTAAACCATCTCCTGAAACAACATGCCTACCTGGTTTATTGACCCTTTTGGGGATGATGCCACCAGGGGCAGCCAGTTCCAAGGCCTCCCCACTCTTTCTGTGAAGAAGTTCTTCCTAATATCCAACCTGAACCACCTCTAGCACAACTTGACTCCATTTCTTCGACTCTGACTTGTGCAGTGTTGAGTTGCAATAGACTCCTCCATCCTTGATTTGCCTGTCAAGGACTGGAGTTCTAAGAGGAACTGACTGTGGCTCAGTTCTGGACAGCTGAATTCCTTAGAGCTTTCATGCATTAATGGTAGTTAAAAAAATGATTCACAGAAAAGAACTTGGCTGGGTACTGGTAGTTGGGGTTTTTTTGAAGATGAAAGCTGTTTGTCACAAGAAATTCTGTTCTTGTGTTACATCAACAAGTTCACACAGGCTCAGTAGATGCTCTGCCATGGTGGAACTGTTCCTTTGTATCCTTTGCAGTGATGCATTAGCCAGGGAGTGGTTCTATTACACAGACTAGGGGCGGCTCATTCTTCATAATAACAGCTGATTGTGGTGCACTGTTATTACTGTTCCATGCATACAAAATTAAAGTTCTAACATAGTTATATTAAAGTCATATATTTGAAGAAAAAAAAGAAAAATGAAAAGAAAGTGTTCACTGCAGTTTTAGCTTGCTGGTTTTGAGTTTGTGGAGCACCCCCAGCTCTTTGGTGGGGCTCACAACCTCAGATCTCAGTATCTTCCAAAGCTTGGAGAGACACCAAGGAGTAGTCTTTAAGGAGATATCAACTCTCTTAGCTCAGATCTTTATGCTGGGGCATTTACACTTCAACACACAAGTATGGCCTGCCCAGGGAGGTGGTGGAGTCGCCAACTCTGGAGCTGTTCAAGGCAGGACTGGACGTGGCACTTGGTGCCATGGTCTAGCCTTGAGCTCTGTGGTGACAGGTTGGACTTGATGATCTATGAGGTCTCTTCCAACCTTGGTAATACTGTGATACTGTGATACATGTGAGAGTACAGCTGGAATATGGAGTACAGGCTCGTAGTGCTTTAAATGGGATGCAGCCTAGAACTGGGTTCCATCATTCCTGTGACCTGACTCCCTGTCTGAAAATAGCTTATGTACTTAAGGCAAAACAAGTGTGTCAGTGCTGGATTTTGGCTTCTCACGAAACGAAACACTCTAGAGTATCAAGAAGATGTAGGAAAGCCCTAAAGGAATACTGAAGTGAATGAAAATGTTGAAGGAAAAATTACTGTTTTATTTAGAAAATCAGTAAGTGCAGTGAATACTTCGGTTTATTTGCAATAAGCAGATCCTTGAGGGGTGAAAATACGCTTTTCCTAGCTGCTTTGCAAATTTATTAAATTCCAATTAGTTTGATTGAATCTTCTGTATTGCTTACCGAAGCTTTCCTCTGAATTCTACATGTGTTTCATGAAGAGCAGTTCATAAATTCTTGAAGGTACACTTAGCATCTGTCAAAAGGTGATATATATGCTGTTGGGAGTAAACAAAGTAATCGCACAACTTAGCAACTACTGCAAGGAAAGAAAAAAGAGTATTACTGAGACCTTTGGCAGTGCCAGGGTTTCAAAGTTTTGCTTAGAATTTCCTGTATATGTGATATTTTCAGTTTTCTTTAGCGTGCTAGTGGTATGTGATGAAGAGTGAGTGGGAAAACAGCACAGAAAATAGGGCAGAAATATGAAACTGGAGGTCTGAAGTTGCAACAGATTGTTGAGGGGATTTATTCTTGATTAATTTTAATATTTTCAAAATAAAAATAGGATAATTTTGGATAATTTTGCTCTCTTTTCCTGAAAACCTTTAATAAACTGGCCATAAATGAAAAAGGAAAGATTTTCTTCCCTAATTGTTAATCAGTGGGTGCACAAAACTAACGTGGTCCTCGCAGTACAAATACGTATAAACAAAATCAGCAAATTAGCTTATATATTCTTCTGCTGAATACATGAATTGCATCATAATTAGAGGTTGTAATCAAGTTTTAAGGTGAGTTTATCTGAATAATGCATGTGCTGGTAATAAAGTGGTTTTCAATAGCCTGCTTCCTGAATGATCACCTGTAGGTCATCTGAAATACACTTCCTACCTCTTTCTTTGCTGAATTTTCTTGTATACTCTCGTGGCTTTCCAACATGGAAATAGAAAAGGTCCATAAGGACATTATTGCTGTGGTTTTTGTTGCTGAAATTTCCTCAAAGCCCTTGAGCAAAGTGAAACGGAACCAGAATTGGTGGCATTCATCAGCCATAGTGAGCAAACAAATTCACTCTTCACATCAGAAAAAATTCTAATGTTTCATTACATTAATCTGTAATTAAATATCTGCTCTTTCCTCATCTCCCACTCCTCAGTCTATTTAGGGGGCTATTCATAACAATGACACTTATGCTGACCTGTGTTCCTTAAAGTTATTTTGTAGATCATTAATTCCATGTTTCAGATTACCCGGAGGTGCTGCTCTCTTCAGTGATAAAAGGCTGTTAGAAACACCAGCTAGTCCTAGTACAGGCTTAAACTCACAATTTAGTTCCACAAGCCTCAACAAGAAGAAATTCAGAAGATAAAAGAGGGAAAATCACAGGAGTAATGGTACATGAAATTCCATCTGAAGGGAGAGGAAAACCAATTGGATGTTTTCACGTGTTACAACATCTGAAATCTTCACTGATGCAGAAAGAAGTAACAAATGGTGATTCTGCTTTAAGTAAAGGGTAGATCATAGACAGAAAGAGGTGAATTTCTGTGGGTTTGAGATCCCTGACAAAGTGCCAAATAAAATAAAAATCACTCTGCGTGCCTTTCACGTTCAATTAAGAAAGTCAGTAGTAAAATATATGAACTGGAAGTCTTTGTAGTTAATTCTGATCCTTTAACAATTTCACTCATGATTATTCATTTCATTATAAGATAATAATAATATTTGATGCCGTGTTGTAAAAATGTGAAAAGGAGTTTCAGATTCTCAAATTATTGTGGCTTGTGGCCCGAGAGCTGCTCCAAAGTGGCAAAAAAAGAAAAGAAAAAGGTTCTTTTCTTTCCTTGGTTAAATTGAATCACAGCTTTCCTTTCACATTGCCCAGTGCAGCACTTTGAGCAGCTGCTTCTGGCTTTCACTTTGATGTTTCAAAGCAAATTAAGTTTGGGAGCCCCCAGTTTTGCCTTTGTAATATCATTTAATGCATACATTGGCTTTCGAGTCATTGTGTGACCAACAGCAGATCCATGGGAGCTGGCAAACTCAGAAGAGTCATAATGCAGAATTACAAGAGATTTCTTTCAAGCCAAAAGGAACAAAAATATCCCTTGTTTCACCTGAAATGTAAAAACCTACAGAAGCTGATACAGCTGGCCCAGTCATTTGATCCCTAGGTGAGAGAATATGGAAGGATTTTGAATATTCAAGTTTCAGAGAAGTAACTTTACTTACAAACCTAAATAATCTCTTGCCACAAGAACAATATCCAGTTTCAAGGTATGAATTTTATTTAAGATACTTAGAGTGAGACTTCAGCTATAGATTTTACTTCCAGTTTTATTCATAATGCTCACACAGAAACTTAAATTGAACTGCTCTTGACCGGAACCTTTCACGTTGATTTTAACTTTGTGAATGCCTGCAGAATACTGAGGTGTGCCTGTGCAGTACATCTCATCAGGAATTAATGAAGAGTTTTACTTCATGGGATCAGCGTGCAGCAGACAGGAAAAGCAATCCGAGAAGTCAGATCATCTGGAAAACAAGCAGTGATCTGACTTTAGTTCAGAAATGGCAGTTTGTTCTTAATGTTAGGTGCTCTGGCATTTGCTTGTTGCTGACATGACAGAAAGCTTCTGTCCATGAGTTAAAACTTTTTCCCATATCACAGAACATGAGGGATTGGAAGGGACCTTGAAAAATCATCTAGTCCAATCCCCTTGACACAGCAGGATCCCCTAGATAAAATAACACAGGACAGCCCCTTCCACTGGTCTGTCATCCTCACTGTGAAGAAGTCCCTTCTGATATTGATGTGGAACCTCCTGTGTTACAGCTTACACCCACTGCCCCTTGTTCTATCACTAGATGACACTGGAAAGACCCTGGCTTCATCCTCCTGACACCCACCCTTCACATATTTATCAACATTAATGAAGTCACCCCTCAGTCTCCTTTTTTTCAACCTGAAGAAACTTCCTCAGCCTTTCCTCATCAGGAGGGTGTTCTACTCCCTTCATCAACCTTGTAGCTCTGCTCTGGACTCTCTCCAGCAGTTCTGTGTCCTTCTTGAACGGAGGGGCCCAGAACTGGACACAGTACTCCAAATCTGGTCTCACCAGGGCACAGTAGGGGGAGGAGATCTCCTGATCTGCTAACCACCCGCCTTCTGATCCACCCCAGGATGCTGTTGGCCCTCTACGCCTGGGTGCGTCCCATCAGGGCCCATGGATTTGTGTACATCCAGTCTGCTCAACTTATCCCTAACCCAGTCCTCATCAACCAAGGCAGGCTCCTCTCTTGCCTCCACTTCCTCTGGACTCTCATCAGTGTGGGGCTTGATATCAAGACAGCCCCCAGAGGTATAGACAGAGGCAAAGAAGGTGTTCAGTATCTCTGCTTTCTCAGTACCCTCTGTCTCCAGGGCACCCACCTGATTCAGGAAACTCCCCGACCACCTAAAGAACCTCAATAAATAGCAGTTTTCAGGACTGGCACTGGCTGCCTTGCTCTTATGGAAGTGTGTTAGGATATGCCCACGTTTTGGAGTAGAACTGAAGATGATTTGTATCGGAATGATTCATTTTCTTTGCTATTAATCTCAAAAATCCTTTTGAATTTAAATGAGTTTTGATTCCAATCTGGCAGTATCTCATTACATGGCACGAGTAGTTTTGAAAATACAAATCAAATCAATTGACAAACAGTTAATCACAGGGAGGTTTTTTTCTTTCAGAAGACCTTATTTTCCCACGGCAATAGCTATTAATATTTTCACCACCGTTCTCTTTAAATTAAATGCAATGCATGTTTTTGTTGTAGGTAATTTAAAAAACGTAATTTTGCAACATCTTGTTTACATGGTGATACTTGGTGTTGTATGTAAGTATAGAAACAAAAAATATTCACTAGAGTTTGAAATTGGGAGCTTGCAGCCCAGAATCCAAATAATCTCCAGAGCTTCATCAAAATAATTGGGGCTAGTAGGTAGGGGAGATGACTCTTCCTCTCTGCTCCATGTGAGACCTCACCTGGACTACTGCATCAAGCTCTGGGGTCCTCGGCACAGGAAAGATATGGACCTTTTTGAGTAAGTCCAAAGAAAGCCACGAAAATGGTCAGAAGGCTGGAGTACCTCTGCTGTGAGGACATGTTGAGAGAGTTGAGTTGTTGAGGCTGGAGAAGAGGAAGACTTTATTGCAGCCATTCAGTGCTTAAAGGTAGCTTGAAAGAGAGACATTTTACCAAGACATGTAGTGACAGGACAAGGGGCAACTGAGAGAGAGTAGATGTAGATTGGATGTGAGGAAGAAACTTGTTATAGTGAGGCAAGACACTAGAACAGGTGGCCTGAAGAAGTTGTGGGATGCCACACTGGTGGTAATGTTCAAGGTCAGGCTGGGCTTTCTGCAGGCTGATCTAGTTGAAGATGTCCCTGCCCTTGGCAAGGGGTTTGGACTAGACAATCTTTAAAGGCCCCTTCCAACCCAAACCGTTCTGTGATTTTGTGAACCTAGAAATAGAATTTTGAGTATTCCCTCACCCATTACTAAAAATAATGTAAAATATGTGAGTTTATATGAGTATTTTAGTTCTTTTCTAAACAATTTTCTTTTTTTCTAGTTTTGGTTGCACGTTTTGATTTAGCGTCATTGAGCCTTATTTTAGAAGAAAAGATTAACTGCATTTCACCCCACACAATGTTTTGTATTTAACTTTCCACTAATCCTGTCTGAATGAGTGGGCAACAGCATTTGTTGCAGTTCATTGTGTGGGTACAGCAAAGTGAGAAATGAAAAACTAAATTCAGCAAAGTACAACCAATTTTTACAGAGCTATTAAAACCAAAGTGTGAAGTGATACATACGCTGAGTCGAAGTTCCGTTGGCTTTTCCTTGTTGTTTTTGCACGCCTCACGCTCCAGTTTGTTTTCCTTTCTGTCACTGCGGTCCTAAGAAACGAACCAAGTCATTTAAATCCAAGCTTCAGAATGGGCTGTCTTAATAATCCTTCAGGTCTCTAAATACTTGGACAGTGAGCAATTTTGCACCTAGAAGTATTTGCATTGAACCCTGTTGGCTGTGCACGTTGTCCCCACAAGTACCTTCCAGGTTTGGGGCATTTTCAGGCTTTAGTCTGGTCAGGGAGCCCAAAGCATTTGTCTTAGCTCTGCTATCCTCTTCCTTTGAATAAGCTGACAAATTCTTGTATTTTTGTTTCTACCCCCATAAATTTTGAGGGTGTTTTTTCCCCTAGACCTTGTGTAGCTCTTTTGACTCCAGGCTGCCTATTAAGAAATAAAACTGACTGTTGTCTGTGGTCTAGAAGAAATGTAGTGGAGGCCTTTGCAGCGAAGATGAATGCACTGTGGCAGAGAGGTTTTAATCAGGGAGCCCTTTTCATGATAGGAACTAATTAATAATTGTATTGCATCAGTCTGATGTTCTCAGAGAGTCTTCAGGTTGCCCAATGTGTAAATAAACTAAGGTTATCCAGACCTTGAATCCTTTTGAGGTTGTGCTGCTGTTTGTAATGGAACATTCTGACACTGGGTCAAAAACTTACCAAATTCTCCTCTGAGAAGTCAGTGCAAACAATAAATCCCTTTCTTGCTGCCAGCTCCAACAACACCTCCTCTTCTCTCATTTTGTTTGAAAAATTGCTTTTAACCTTGTATTTCTTGCAGGAAAATTGACCTTTAGGAGGTCTCCCACTGCTTCCCCAATTTATAAATCACCGTTTGACAGTGTAGTTCTTTTCACTGCGTGAGTAAATGAGATATAGATCTGTATAGACGTATCCTGAAGGAGACCTGTGGGAAAATCAGAATGAAACAAAATAATAGAAAATGTTTTAATAGAAATGAAAATTAAATAGAAAATAGTGGAATTAAAATATTGTCTATGTGTACATTCTTGCCTGTTTTTCCTCCCATAGGAAGTGAGTTGACAGAAGAGAGGTTAAAAATGGAAATCTGCGTAGTATCAAGAAGCAGTTCTTCCTGAAATGTGTTAAAAACCACACTTAGCTGAGTGCTCGAGCGTAGGGCACACACGGTGCAGAGGGCACACTGCAGTACTGTTGGGCCATGCTGCGTGCTGCCTGAAGGTGTGAGGCAGCAGTAACTAAATCCAAACCTTGGCTTCAGCTCACCCTCACCTCCTTTCGAATTTCTTTTAACTTTTGCCATCAAACTTCATCAAATGTGATAAATTTGTCAAACTAAGTTCCACCTAGGTGGCTAGTCCAGGGCTAAAGGTACCTACCTAACTAGGAGATTGCAGCTGAAGGAATGACATGTAAATTGTTCACTGGTGTTGGGTTGCTTTTCCTTTAGTTTAAGAAGTATTTTTTCCTGCAATTTTTAAATTAAGTAAGAGGCAGCTGTTTCACAGTCAGCACATGCGGATGTTAAATGAGCAGCCCACCAGATTTTTGCTATCAGATAAAATTGCTTTCAAGTTTTTTTTCATTCAGAACCTTAATGAGCAACTGCATGACCTCTGCTTTCACCTTAGGCCACCTACCTCTGCAGCCAAGTCTAATGGTCAGACACACTAGTATGATCCACAGTGTCATAAGTTCACGATGCTTGTGGATAAACTGAGTGGAAATTGATGTGGTGGTTGCAAATTTTAACATAAAGTAAGGAAATCTCATTAATGTCTACAAATGCTTGAGGGGTGGGTGTTGGGAGGATGGAGCTGGGCTATTTTCAGTGTGATGTAGTGATAGGACATGGGGCAGTGGTTGTAAGCTGGAACATAGAAGGTTCCACATCAACCTGAGAAGGAACTTCTTCACGGTGGGGATGACAGAGCACTGGAACAGGCTGCCCAGGGGGGTTGTGGAGTCTCCTTCACTGGAGATGTTTCAAACCTGCCTGGATGTGTTCCTGTGTGACTTGGTCTAGGTGATCCTGCTGTTGCAGGCGGATTGGACTGGACGATCTTTCGAGGTCCCTTCCAGTTCCTAATGATTCTGTGATTCTGTGAAATGGGAAGGACTCTCAGAGCCTTTGTATGATAGTTCTAAAGGCAAAAGTGTATTGCAAAGCAATGAGGTATTGTCCTGTATTTGTATTAGAACCTTGTATGTGCAATTCTCACACAGAACCCAACGTTGCTAAATTTAAGATTTCATAACGTAGCTTGTGAATTCACAACCAAGAAAGATACTGGCAGATGCCAGTTTACAGTAAGCTAACCAGTACTAGAGGTGGTGGAGGGTAACTGGCTTCCTGTGTGTTCAGGAGATCCTAAAGCAGTCCTGCTGTGCAGCTCTAATTTGGAGGGGTCTTTTCAGCATTCATTAAAAGGGATTAAGTGGGCAGCAATTTGCAGCCCTTTAAGGGGCATAGAAGGGTTATTTCTCTCAGAATGAGAAAGGGGTTGAAGTTGGGAGACTTGCATCCTGCAAAAGGGACAGGCAGAGAGACACCTCCAGACTGCTGGAAAAGGGAGGAGAAAGCCAGCCAGCCCCTGTACCTCAGATGAGAATGGACTGAGTCTGTTGCCCCTCCTAAAGGTGACAAAGAGGAAACAATCAGAAAGCAGAGCAAGTGGAGAAGGCAGCAAGACTTGTTCCAACCTCTATTTTCATTCTTTATTATCTAGTTATAATGAATTAACTCTATTCGAAGGAAGTTTGTAGTTCATATTGTAGGAAAATGAAATACTGGTGGTGATTCCAGCGGCAGTTCTGAGGGTTGTGTCCCGTCTAACTTCATATCTGCGTTCGCAGTGGTGGCTGTCCTTGCTTTCCCTGCTAGCTCTTACAGAAAATTGGGCTTTTATTACTGCAATGTATTCTTGCAGCTTCACAATTTGCTGTAGCAGTATTTCATCCAGGACAAGGAATTTGGACTGAAGAGGCTTTCAGGAAAAAAAAAATCCTTATCTTTTTATACCCTTGTGGGTCCACAAAGCTGCCCTTTGGAGAAGAATTCGGGTGAGATGCTCTAGGTGAGGTACTGTGGTGGGTTTTTCTACAAAACCATCAGTCATTTTTTAAGAAAAAATTAGTTTCTTATTTCTTGCAACGTGTCTTTGGCAGTGGATGGTTTTATCTTTCTTATTTGAAATTGATTTTGTTTGATCAAAATGGTGCAGAAGGCTGAGTTTGTTAGCTAGTCAATAGATGATGGTGCTTTCAGTGCTGCGCAGCGTAAGCAGTGACGGACGACGGCGATGAGTTCATGTGGTGTCAAATATCCATCCTGTTCTGGTTCATTGTGAACAATTTTCTGTCCAGAAAAACGTTGTAAAAATCCTGAAAATCTTTATAAGGCTGACATCTAAGTATTTTAGATGGTGTAGCCATCCGTGCAGCAGCTTGAGAATGGGGACAAAGCGGATGGTTCTCTCAGCAGAGTTTCTCTTCAGAGCTGGAGGTTAACAGCCACTGTGACATGAACGTGTGCTCTGAAATCTGGTCTTGCCAGAGGTGTGTTTCATGGATCTGTGTCCCACCAATCGCCTTCCATCAGAGCGTTTCTCAGCTCAAGTGGGGATTATTCCTATCCACCTGCGCTTTACTCTTATCCCTTGCGCAGGAAGCTTGGCACGAAGTCTGTGTCTCTCCACCCAGCAATGCAAAAAATAGGGGGATTTTTCAAACATTAAAAAAGGGTAATTTGTCATCTTTACAGATATAAAATTGCACAACTGTCAGGAATTGCAGTGCCACTCGCAGATTCATTCTAATGTCAGCACTTCACCTGTGTAACACGGGCATCTGCAAAAATCATTCAAAGATTTTTTTAGAAATCAGAAATTTCACAAATATTGGTGAATTCAGATTTAAATTCTGCTACTGTGCTGGCTGGCTTCACTCTCCCTGAATTTATATACTAGAGTTCGGACACCAGTGACAGGTTCTCTGCTTCCAGTTGCACCTTGACACTTGTTCCGGTATGGGACAGAGTCACCCGCAGCGCTGCACGAGTCTCTTTTCTGAAAGTGGGTTATGCAGAGAATTTGATTGTTTCTGACTGGACACACTAAGCTGTGCAGCTGCAGCACTGCAAATAAAGAGGGAAAGGAAAAGAGAAAAAGAGAATTAAAAGGGAAAAAAAATATCTACTTTTTGAAGACATATTTTATTGGACTGAAGACACAGTAGTACTCTTTTCACTTTGGAATGGGAATTCCAAGAACTTTCCATTAATGTTTGGGAGCTCTGAGCAAACCATTCCTGCAGATTTGTTCTAGTTGAAACCTAAACTGGAACCTCTGTGCATCCAGATTGGAAGCAATCATCACTAGTAAGGGAAATTTCATTTTCAGAGTTGGACTGGAAGATGGATGGTTTGCTAACAAGACAGGTGTGCTGTTTTCTTCTAGAAACATGATGTTCTCTGGAGTTAGCATCAGCAGAAGTAGCATCCTGTGAAGTCAAGGGGTAGAGTATGAGTGCGAGAGCTTGTTCAGTCTCTGTTTAAGGTGTGCTGGTTTTAAGAGGCATAAAGTGCTTGTCCTGCTTCTCAAAGCAAGTAAGAAAACATCCCTACTCATAAAATATAAACGAATTATATGTTTTTGTGCTCATCCCTGTGAATGTTCCAATATGTTGTGTGTTCATCTATTTTTTATTATTCTTAAGTTTGTCAGTGTTTGAACTTCTAGAAATGTATGGGCTTGGCAAGGAGAAAAAGGGGACAAGAGAAAAAGGGGAAAAAACAAAAAGGAAAAGTTTTCAAATGCTGACGGCAATAGAAATGGATGAGACACGCATTAATAATAGAAATACTTTTTATTCATTGGTTTCTCACCGATCCATTTTCGTGAGGATTCTGGTAGCAAAGGGAATGGGTAGTTTTGAAGTTGAGCAACGTAGCCCAGGGCTCTGATTTATGTAGAGAGATGTGGAGATACAAAATAGGTGATTCTTGTAGGCATTCATTCAGTCTTCTCTGAGCCACCTGTCAGCTCCTTCAGTTCAGGGCTTTATGCCTGGGTAAGATGGAAGAGGGTGGCTGTGAGTGCCCCTGGAATGGAAGAAATTCTCAACTACCAGCACAGTTGTAAAACCAGTAACTGCAGAGACCAAATCCTATCTGTTTCTGCAGTGAATCTGCACATGCATCGGTAAGTTTGCGTGGCATGGAGAAGGGGATTATGGCTGAATGCAACATGTTCTTGGCATCCTAAACTGTCACAAAGGCATAAGATAAAGAAATCATTTTTTCATTACGAAGCAGTTGAGTTCTTAACACTTCTGATAAACCCCGAATAGCCAGTTTTGTTACCCTACTCCAGCTGTGCAGCCCTGCTGCGAGAGGTGTCGTTTGTGTGAAGAGTGAGATGGCTTCGAGATAACAATGTCTGCTTTCTTATTTAAAGACTTATTTAAAGACGTGGAAGGAGAGAGTATGAATGTAATGAAATTGGAGCAGTATTTTTACTTCTGACAAATTTCAAATGACCATCTTTTACAGTCTAACAAGGCTGGTGGATGCTTCCCCTCATGATACCTTTTTTTTTCCCCTGTGGAAACTCTTAGTTCTACACATTTTTCAGGTCATTTGGTAATCAGCTCCTGAAATAAGAGTGTGCTTCAGGTTTGGGAGTCATCAGTTCTCCTGGGTCAGCTGCTTTGTGTCGACAAAGCAAAGGTTAAGGATGATGTGCCGTTACATTTAAATGTGATAATCTATGATGTGGACTGTGTGAAGTCTAGCAGTTTGTAACACACCCTTGTAGTCTCCGTTGGAATAATCCCTTGGTGATTTTCAGGATGCTGACCTGGTGATTTGAAGCTGTTGTTCGTTAGGATGAGACAACCCTTAATCTGTGCCTGTTATTTGCCAAGTGTACATTAATGTAATGAATTCCCCTTGGGAAAAAAAGAAAAGGGGGTGGTAGAAGCAGAAAATGCTGCATTGAGAATATGTCTTATGAGGAGGAAAACCAATTTGGAGCTAGAAATGTGAAATGTAATGGGATGCTGTTGTGTATTGCACAGGGAAATCTTATTAACCCACTGTAGGATGTTGAGGGATGAAACCTCTGGTCTGCAAATGGATTCTCATGCTTGGGCAGAAAGGTCGCCATCAATCAACATGGAAGGGAAGTTATAGAAAGTTCTGTGAGGTTTCTTTCCCAGATTCAAGCAGAGGATTGGCAAACGTGAGTTCTCTCTGAAGCTCTGCTCTTAGAAAAATGTCCTTGCTTACTGTAGACTGCTGGTGGAATGAGCAGCTGTAGCATATTCTTTAAGGCTGCTTTAAAAGTTGTCCAAATTGCATCCATTTGGTAAAAGAAGTTAGCTAAGTGCATTTATTTGGAACCATTTACCATAGTTCATGGCAATATGAGTCTAAGTAAATGCAATTTGGTCGTGGTGAGATGACAAATGAAATGCAAATTAGATCTTAACAAAAATAAAGCAGAGGGAGATATAATTGCAGTAAAATACATTGATAACAAGTACCTTCAAAAGATCCCCCAAATGAATATACAAGGTACATCACTGATAAGTAACAGAAGATGTCTAGTTACTGCTAATTTCAGCTCAGGAGGATGCAGATGGCTGAAAGCCAGCAGAAGGAAGGTTTCAAGGCCACATACTGTCTGTAGGTTTTCTGTTGGTTAACAAGTGGCAGCTTCAATGCTGATGCACACAATTATTTTTTATGATGTTGATACATGGGGTTTTGGTTTTTTTAGAATGATTAAGGAAACATTTTTTACTTTTTCTAAATATGAATTCTTCATTTGAGGACTCAGTCAAAGTATGAAACTAAACACAGAAGTTACTATCACTTATAACCTGGGTTTTCAGATCTGAACCGACCCTGATATCTCCCATTTTGTTTTCAGGCACTTTAGAAAACAAAGTTAAGAGTAGAGAGGGAGAAGAACCTGGGGATCCTGGTGGACAGCAGGATGACCATGAGCCAGCAATTGTCCCTTGTGGCCAAGAGGGCTGACAGCATCCTGGGGTGGATCAGAAGGGGATGGTTAGCAGATGGAGGTTCTTCTCCCCCTCTACTCTGCACTGGTGAGACCACATCTGGAGTATTGTTTCCAGTTCTGGGCCCCTCAGTTCAAGAGGGATGTGGAGCTTCTGGAGAGAGTTCAGTGTAGGGCAACGAAGATGATGAAGGAAGTAGAGACAGGAGGATGGAGCCAGGCTCTTCTCAGTGTCTTCTAGTGGTAGGGCAAGGGGCAATGAGTGTAAGCTGGAACATTGGAGGTTCCACATCAGTATGAGAAGGAACTTCTTCACGGTGAGGGTGACAGAGCACTGGAACAGGCTGCCCAGGGGGGTTGTGGAGTCTCTTCCACTGGAGACATTTGAGATCCGCCCGGATGTGTTCCTGTGTGACTTGTTCTAGGTGATTGTGCTGTGTCAGAGGGATTGGACTAGCTGACCTTCGAGGTCCCTTCCAATCTGTAATGATTCTATGATTCTGTGATGCATTTTTCCCTAGTTACAGCCCTCTGCAACCTTGCTGTCTCCTCCCTGAATGTTGTTCCTCTGTAAGTGGACTCTAAGCAAACATTTTCATGATGTTTGAAACGTGATCTGCCATTGAGTTTGATGCTTGCTTTAAAAAAGTGAAAAACTAAAGAAAAAAGATATACAAGGTGGAGCTAAGAGATATTTTAATCTTTTTATGTTCTCATGGTTTACCTTTTTTGAGAAACATCATTTTACCCATGTCAGGTTTTGCCCAGAATGGGATGTGGCCTTTGAGAGATCCAGGAGGATCAGTTTCTTTCTGTCTCAGTAGGGATGCAGCAGTGTTTTTGAAAACTAAAGCAAATCTGTGTTTATAACAGCACAAAGGGTGTTGGATTAACAGCTAGAAGATGGCTTCTTGCCTTTAGCTTAGTGTGAGAACTGGTCAAGTCCTTCTGCTCTTTAACATGCATTTTCAAGAAACTCTCCAGACTGTTGTGCTCTTAAGACCTCTACTGATTTTGTTAAGTTTGTCTGAAATAACAATTATAAAAACATTCTAAAGAAATTGCTAGAAAGCGACAAGTTTCTTTGGAGACCATGTGATTGAATAAACCTTGTTTTGTTCAGAAACCTCAAACGCACCGGCAATTCTGAGCCAAATACTTAGGGGAATTTCTTTCCTTTGGGCCTGGTTTCTTTCATTGAAAAAGATTTAATGAAAAATATGACTGTAAAGTCTTTTCTCCCACCCATCCCAATGAGGTATCACCATCATGTATGAGAATCAAATCACTATCACAGGTTGTCCCATGCAAATGTTGAGTGATAATTTTTCTTGCTCATGCAAGGAGGAATTATTGTTAAGGTTTTCATGGTCTTGCAGTATCTTGGACTGTTGTTACTTTGCTTTTGCTCCATTGTTGCTTTGTGTAAAGGAAAGAACTAGAAATGGAAAGGAAGATGGGCTGTTATCCCTGACCAATGATTTTTTTTAATAAAAAGTGTTGAGTTTTCCTGATAAAGTTTTAACCTTGGAAATTCCAGACAATGCATTTGGCATTTTCTTATTACTACAGTGCCATGGACAGATCTTGGCATTTTAAATTTTAACTGTTGCAAGGTGAAGATGTGAAGAACATCTTGAGCAGAGTGTTCAGGGCTCTTAAGCACTTTCGAGTAAATACAGAACAAACACCAATATTCACTGTTTTTCATAGACTTCCACTGCCCTGTCTGTGTTGGGGGATGTGGGGTGCTGAACATCCTTCCAGCAGGAGCTCTTGCCTTAAAGATACACTTAGCACCTCACTTAGCAACAAGACTCTTGGTAACAAGAATCTAAAGTTTCATTTCCTTTGGGTTTGCAAGATCTGCTGAAGAGCGGTGTTAGAGGAGACCTGGCTTTGTGATGTGAAGCTCGAAGAATTCCTGTTAACTCAGTTCTTAAACGTGTGAATTGTATTTTACAAAAGCAGGACAAAATGTTTTTCTTTGTTCTCACTCTCATCCATATTTCTGTCCTGTCTGAGGAAGTAGTCTGAAATTTCTAATATCTCTGCACCTTTGTGAAGCTGTTTGTAGAGATGATGTCTGTACAGGCACGATTCTGTAATAACATTCCCCATTTCTCCTTAATACTTTCTTTTACACTTTGCTCCCTGGTGAATGTAGAGCCTCTCTCAGACTTCTCCTGTAACGAGGCCTTGGCCAACCCAGTTTTGAACTAGGATATGGCTGTGTTTGCTGTGGTTCTGCTTCTTGTTCTCTTTGATTTTCAGGTTCAAACCAACCAGCTAAAAAGTATTTGGTAC
This sequence comes from Rhinopomastus cyanomelas, assembly GCA_013400115.1. Classification (NCBI taxonomy): domain Eukaryota; kingdom Metazoa; phylum Chordata; class Aves; order Bucerotiformes; family Rhinopomastidae; genus Rhinopomastus; species Rhinopomastus cyanomelas. The sequence continues at coordinate 193,621 of VXBP01001906.1, read as the reverse complement.
TTTTTGCAAAGAATCTGGTTAAGATGTGGCATTAAAAACAAACATTTCAAGACTACTTAGCAGCCATCCTGGTGCATATTGGTGTTTCAGATCAAGTATCACAGTATCACAGTATTATCAAGTATTTTGCTGTTGGTTTTTTTTGTAAGAAAATACCCGTATCTGTTTATGCAGTGTTTTGTGTAGGTGTGGTGTGTTGTGTTCATTCTTTACGGCAACTACATCCACTTGAGTTTTTCTGCAGGTGTGTAAATGGAAGAAGAGGCTGTTACTTGTACCCTCAGCAGGTTTGATCTACAGTCATTGGCAGACAAGAACGAGAAGGTCAGCGTTACTATCACAGTGTATTACTGTGGTCTGACAATGTCCCGTGTAGCAGTGCCGCAATGCACTGCACAAAAGATCACGTAAACTTGAGGGCGACCAAGAATGAGCTCTGCACTCAGACTTTAAATGGATCAGCAGCCTGTTTTCCATGATTTGATTGTATAAAGTGTACCATGTGTCCTTTGTCTGCTCTTTCAAGCAGCTGAGATTTCGAAGTGGAATTGGTTTTGTGGTGCTTTGTTATGGTTTGGAAGTTGCCCAAACGTTCAAGTTTGGTGTAGGCGTAAGGACGCACTTCTAGCGAATTTTGTCTGCGTGATGCCCATCAGGTTGACGGTGATACAGGTTCTCATACTCTGGTATGCCCACCTCATAATTTGCAACTATTACACAAAAGAAAAGCATTGTTATCCTTTTGAACTAAGAAAGAAAAGTCAAAGGAATTAAATACCCTCAAAGGGCTAAAGATGAATGAGAAGGGAATAGTCCTAAAATTAGGAACGTCTGGGGTCTGCTTTGGTTGCGCACAGATTTTGCTTTGCCTGTTCAACTGTCTTTATCTTGACCTATGACTTTTCTTTGCCCTTCTGTTTCTGCCCTCAAACCACTGTGGGAGGAGCAAGTGAGTGGCTGTGGGGGGCCAAGCTGCCTGCTGGAGTTAACCACAAACCTCTGCTGCAAAAGAGGACAAAAATAGCAGTTCATTTGTGTGTCTGAGTGACACAAATGTTGAAATAAAGTTTGAGGAAAAGAAATAATAAAAAACCCCACAAAGAAGTTATTGTAAAGTGATCGAAAAGATTGTCTTGGAGTCTTGGGAGGCCATGGTCACCTAACCACGGAAGCCTTTGAGATGTGACTAGCCAGAAATGTCTTACGAATCATTAGGTGTACAGAGATCCTCTTATGGGAAAAGGAGATGGAGCAGATGTCTTCTTCAGGATCAAGATCTTCTAATTTTCATGACAATCACACAAGGCTGCTGTACGTGCCACACCAGAAGTTTATGTGTTCATCCATCCTCACCATTTTAATTGGTGGGTGTGTGCTGAGGCCTGTAAACTTGTCGGGCCGCATCCTCCATTGTTGGTGAGTGGATAAATTAGGTCTTTCAGTTTAACATTTATGAGACTATAAACGCTTTCCTCGCCTATCAAAACAGAAACTTACACAGTTACTAATGAGTTGGAGGAAGCAAATGAAGCTTGAATTCAGTTCTTTTCATTTTGACAACTGTTATTGATACAGAGTGTAATAAAAACAGCCTGCCTGTTGTTAGGCTTTTAGTTATTTGGTTTCCAGCCTTTAATTTACGAGGATGAAATAATTGACCTTGTATCCTTACAGGGCTGACTGGGAATTACTGACTGGCTGTCATGTTTTATTTAACTGGTAGCACAGTGCCTTTGAGAATAAAGGGACATGTGTTTTTAATAAACACTGAGGATGGTCTGGCTAAATGTTCTCGTAAATTTTGGAACTTGATAGCCCTCTGATTGCACAAATGTGGCCTGAAAAAAAAACCCCTTGTGAGTGATGAGCAAGGATAAAATCAAAGGAAATGAAGCAGAAAATGTACGTTAATACCTATCACTACTGCTGAGTTAAGGCTCTCGTGGCAAATACAGCGTGTTCTGTTTTATCCTACAGCTGAGCACCAAGGTACTTGAGAAGTAGGATGCTTTGTGGTGTAAAAATTAGAATGTAGTGTAATTATTGTTTCCTGCAGTTGGATCTGATTATCACAAGAGTTAAACCAGCAGTTCTTGTTGTTTACATCATAGATGTGAATATCATTTAAAGAGAGTCAGAGCGTAACTGCTAAATATAAGGAAGGCTTACAGAGCTCCCAAGGACACAGCCACAGCACTGTACAAGTTACCGGCTGGTTTTGGTGCGGTTGGGGTCAGATTTCTGTCTCAAGTTGCCCATCAGTGGTATCACCACTAAGTTTTGATGAGAAGATTACATGATTGACATAGCGAAGGGTATGACCTGCAGAATTTGAGACGTCATAGAAACCACTTCTTGCTGACAATAACTCGACACCTCCCCCTCCTTTATACACATTTTTGAGCTCTGCCCCATCCTGCTACTCTGATGCACACATCGTGTTTGGGTATGCCCAAGCAGAATTTGTATCCAATTATTTATACTATTATTAATGTGGGGAGTTATGTAAGGAGTGGGTTTTTGGGGACAAGGATTATTGGCAGCTGTCAGCAAAGAGTTTTGCAAAATTTGCTCTGAAGAAAGTCTACCGTAGTTGCTTGGTGAGGAATAATCTAAGTTACAAGCTTGAAGTTTTTGACTCAAAGCACCAAATTGCCTTTTTCCACTCTATTGCACCAGCGTTTTCATACATCTTTCTTTTGTTTTGACTTGGTGTAAACTATCCATGTTGCTGACCAGCAGTTTAATACCAGCTTTTCACATTTGCTCTGTGGACATCTCACCGAGTGCCTTTCATCGTGCTGTCTTTGGGGGTTTTGCCTCTTGTGTCCAACTACTCATCCTTGAACTTCCCACATCTCCTCAAGTTTTTGGTGTTTTCCTTCATTCTCAGCAATTTCTGCCATAGGTATCTCATTACCTGGGAGAGTGTTGAGAGGTGGGGGTTGGTCTCTTCTCATGAGTAATGGGTAATAGGACAAGAGGAAATGGCCTCAAGTTGTACTTCTTCATCGAAAGGATCTCCAGGCCTTGGAACAGGCTGCCCAGGGAGGGGGTTGAATTGCCATTCCTGGACCTGTTTCAAAGTCATGTAGATCTGGAGCTTAGAGCCATGGTTTAGCAGTGGGCTTGGGACAGTTGGTTTAATGGCTGGACTTGATTATCTTAAAGGTCTTTTCCAACCTCAGTGTTTCTATGATTCTAACTGCTAAAGTGCACAGCAGAGGAGCAGGAGCTTGGTTCATCCCATACTTCATCATCCTTGATGGTTTCTCCCTCTCTCTCTTGCTTCCTGGGACAGTGACTTAGCCTGATCATTTTCTCTATACTTTCCTGCTTAAACAAGCAAAGCCAGAGAAGGAGACTCTACAACCCCTCCGTGTCTGCTCTTCCTTGTACTTAAATCAGCCTGGTCTCTTAAATTCTTGCATAGTTTTGCAAACAGATTTATTGTTGAAAGTGTATTATTAGTACAGTGCCTAACACAGAGCCTCTGGGTGGCACCACAACATGAATAATGATAATTATAATGAGTCGAGTCAGCCATTAAATCACTTCACCTTCAGATCTTGGCTACATGTGGAAGCCTTTTTTTATTTCTAGAGCTGAATTCTTCCAAATCTAAAATTCATTACTCTGTGCATTTTTCATCTCCACAGACATGCTGCTGCTCAGAGAAAATTGGGCCACAAAACGAAACCGAGAAGGCTTTAATTAAAAAGCAAATAGCGTTTTTCAGCAGGGAAAAGCAGTGGTGAGATCTCCCCCAGGCTTTTCTTGCTATAAAAAGATCCTTCTATTTTTGCTTCACTTGCCTTTTCAAATCCACCACCTACCTTATTTATTCATCTGCACTTGGAATTTACTGATCCAGTTGTAACAGAGGTGTTCAAAATTAGCAGCTGTGCCACGGTAGCTGTGAGGGGTGTACGACTCACTGCTGTAAGAGCAAAATTGCAGCCTCTGCACATTACTCAGTTACTCAGCAGTTACTCAACCAGGGGAAGTGGGATGAAGTCTAATAGTGTCCGTTCCTTTTACTTTCAGTATTTCATTGTCCAGTGTGTAAAGACATGTTATTTTTGGTAACAAGTAGAGCAGGGTAGAAATGAGACCCTTTGTAATGGTTTATTTTTCAGAACAGGCCAGGCTGATTGGAGAGGAGAATGACATGGTTGTCACTGTCATTGCTGTTTTCACAATTTCATTTTGCATGGTATCAGTGATTCCACTATTGATAATCTGTGGGGAATTAAGAAATTCAGCACACATCTATTGTAGAATATGTTTCACTTCTTTGAGTAAATCCTGTACTTCTCACATTTCCAAACTTTGCAGAGTTAGCTGAGTGATGGTAGAACTGCTCTGAAAGCTTTCTTATGCATTTTACTCTTCTGTATTCCAAATGGAAGTGCTGAAAGCCCTTTACAATTCATTAGCTATTTGATGACCAATTTGAAATCAACTGTGATCTTTCTTTGTACTTCACAAGAGCATATCATGTTCTGTCATATTTAGCTGTAATTGGCAGCTTTATTGGCAGTTTTAAGAAAATGAAATGGTGAGGTGGGCCCTGGGAGCTGATTAGACCCTCTTAATTACTGAATGTTTATGCTCTGGGGAAACCCTTGACTGTAGCTATGGCAAGGGGGAACTTCACCCTGCTGCTCCTTTTTAAACAGCCTTTGTGAAAATGCAGTGACAAACTGTCTGCTGAGCTTTCAGTCCACCTTCTCCTATAGGAATAAAAAATGACAGTTATTTCCTTGAAACCATTTTAATTTCTTTTTGATTGTTGGACAGGGTATTTCTGTGTGCTTCCTTGAGTGTTGCATGTTTCGATGTACTGAAAAAGGTCATCCATCCCGTGGTGTGGTTGAATCTTGTCAGAGGTGAAATCCTGGTTTTAACTTAGTTGGTAAGATTTGGATGAGGGATTAGGGTGCACTGTCAGCATGTTTGCTGATGACACAAAGCTGGGTGGTGTCTACGACACCCCAGAAGACTGTGCTGCCGTTCAGCGAGACCTGGACAGGCTGGAGAGAAATGGAATGAACTGTAACAAGGACAAGTGTAGAGTCTTGCATCTGGGCAAGAACAACCCAGGTACCAGTATAGGTTGGAGACTGAGCTGTTAGAGAGCAGTGTAGGAGAGAGGGACCTGGGGTTCCTGGTGGACAGCAGGTTGACCATGAGCCATCAGTGTGTTTTTGTGGCCAAGAGGGCCAACAGGTTCTTGAAGTGGATCAGAATGGGGGTGGTTAGCAGATGGAGAGAGGTGCTTTTCCCTCTCTACTCTATACTGGTGAGACCAAATCTGGAGTATTGTGTCCAGTTCTGGGGCCCTCAGTTCAAGAGGGATGTGCAGCTGCCAGAGGGAGTCCAGCGTGGAGCAACAAGGATGATGAAGGAAGTGGAACACCTCCTTTGTGAGGAGAGGTTGAGTGAGCTGGGTCTGTTTAGCTTCGAGAAGACTGAGGGGTGACCTCATTAATGTTTATAAATAGTTGGAGTGGTTGTCAGGAGGATGGAGCCAGGCTCTTCTCAATGTCATTTAGTGATAGGATGAGGGGCAATGAGTGTAAGCTGGAACATAGGAGGTTCCAGGTAAATATCAGAAGGAACTTCTTCACAGTGAGGGTGACAGAGCACTGGAACAGGCTGCCCAGGGAGGTTGTGGAGTCTCCTTCACTGGAGACATTTAAGACCCGCCTGGATGCATTCCTGTGTGACTTGGTCTAGGTGATCCTGCTGTGTCAGGGGGACTGGACTAGCTGACATTTCGAGGTCCCTTCCAATCCCTAATGAATCTATGATTCTATGATTTTGATATTTTTGTTTGAATAAGAACGAAGTATTTCTCTTTTGATGTCACATGTTAAGATGGCCTAGCCCTCAGTTCATGTGGTGAATGATGTTTCTTGGATTTAGGAAATCATATGTCTTTAGTATTGTCAAATCATGACAGTGTTATGTTATTGAAAGCTACTACACAGAAATTATGTAAATCTGCTTATTCTTACAATGTTGGAGTTGCCCTGAACTATACTGACAACATTACATTTTTCTTTGAAATTGTGCTAGTTCTGCAAACTACAGTGCTTTTCAAATAGTGTTTGGGATTTTGAGGATTTCTTCATTAACTGACACAATTTGGTTGCTGTGGGAAGCTCTGCTCTGTGACTACATGTTTAAAGTGTCTCTGTGCACAGGCTTCCTTGAGATACGATTTGACTTTTGAAATGCTGCTCCTTATGGCTGTTTTGAAATGTTTTTGAAATGTACTTCAGAAGTTTCCAAGTGGCATGGAAATTATTTGTGAACAGCCCTTCACTGAATAGCATAAACTCTAATCAATCAATCAATCGATCGATCGATCAGTTGTTCCTTCTACATGAGGGCTTTTCCCCATCTTCCTGTAATAAGGACTGACATAGTTAATCCCTATGGTAATGCAGAATATACAGTTAGATAAAACTGCAGCTGGAGGTGGTTTGATGGCTTTGTTTTTGGTAGTCATCAGAAATGTAATAATAAAAAATAATCCCATATAAGAGCCCTTCTCTTTTGTTGTTAGAATGTAGACGTTGGGTCATAATCCTTCAGAGCAGTCACTGCCTAGCTGGCTGGTTTGCATTTGAAAGACTATAAAACTATGAGAATTGGCAACTGCATCAAATTCTGCCATCAAATGTGTTTGTAAAACTTTAAGGCTTGTGGTTTAAAATCTTTTAGTAATAGAAAAACTTTTGAAGTCATCAATTTTATTATAGATTTTTAGATGCTCTTTAAGTCTTCTGAGAGATGTTACTTCCATCTTGTCTGGTGCAAGTGCCCCTTTGTCTGGTCCTTTAACATGAAGTTATTTAGTAGTGGTTGCAATGAAGTTTGTGATTGATGCTGTGTCCTTAAAGAATGCTGGTAAAATGAAATCTGAAATTTTATGATGAGTGGTGTTGATAAAGAATCATAGAACTGTCTAGGTTGGAAAAGACCACTGAGATCATTGATTTCAGCCATTAACCTAACTCTACCAAGTCCACTACTAAACCTTGTCCCTAAGCTCCAGATTTACACAACTTTTAAACACATCCAGGGATGGTGATTCAACCCCCTCTCTGGTGGGGAGGGAGGTTTCCAAGGCCTGATACCCCTTTCCGTGAAGAATTTCTTCGTAATGTCCAACCTAACTTCCCCTGGAGCAACTTGAGGCTATTTCCTCTTGTCCTATCACTTCTGAGAAGAGCTCAAGCTTTCTGCAACGTCCTTTCAGGTAGTTGTAGACAGCAAGGTCTCCTCTCAACCTTCTTTTCTTCAGACTAACCAGCCCCAGCTCCCTCAGCTGCTCTTCACAAGTTTTTTTTCTCCAGATCCTTCACCAACCTTGTTGCCCTTCTCTGGACGTTTTGCAGCACCTCAGTGTCTCTCTTGTATTGAGGTGCCCAAAACTGAACCAAATACTTGAGATGTTGCCTCACCAGTGCCCCATAGAGGGGGTCAATCACTTTCCTGCTTCTGCTGTTGAAACAAGTTCAAGTTGATGCTATAGTCAAAATTGTTGTCATGGATAACAGGCTTCAGAGAGGTTTTTTTGTTATAAATTGGTTGACTGTTTTCTTACCATATAAACAAACTGGTGCTGGATATATTCAATGATAATGTGATGTCATTCAATAGAATTAAATTTGCTACGTTACCTCGTGGAAATACTTCAAATTTCAATCTTTTAAATGTTTATTGGAATTCTTTCAGACACTGACTTTCGAAGACATCAGCTTGACGCTTTAGATGTATCTCTGAGGTTCTTGGCTTTAATATTACTGCCATAAAACTTATATGTTTTTGTCTTTAAAAAGTTTGTGTCCATATACTTTGATTTTTTTCATAGTCACTGTTTCAAGCTTTTTAGGCAGTGTGCATCATCAAGCTTCGGGCCTTTTTTCCCTGATTGTCTGCCCCTTCTTTATTTCTCCTGTAGCCTGCAGGCTAGGACCTGCTTTCCTTGTGACATTCAGACCCCCTCAGGAGAGAAATTGTGCTTACAGTGCTGACAGAACCATAGGCAAATTATAAGGGAACATTTTAATGGCAATTATTTATTTTAAAGGCATTTATTAAAGAGGGGAGCCAAACCACACTGCCAGTTTTATTTCTACAGGTACCCTTCTCTCTAGTGCTCTTCTGGTTTTAAATTCCTAAATTTGCACATTGATTACAAAAAGAAAAAGGAAAACATGGGTATTTGAGCAGTCTCCAAGTAACTGCCTGTTAATTGGCATCTCGCTGAAGTGATTACCTACAAATTACTTACCATTTGTGTAAGTGTCTGAGCTCAGCTGCAACAGTAGAAGCAAACCCCAAAATCTTCTTTAGAAGAGTGTTTGCCGACCAATGAGGCATCACCAGTACTCTGAGATTATAAAAACGATAGTTGGAGATCAGTCTCTGTAATTAAAGTAAGAGGGGGAAAGATAAAGTGTCAGCAGACATGAGCGATGTGGAAGGGATCCATGTTATTAAATGCGTGTCACAGACTTGAAAGTTTCTTGGAAGTTCTTACAATAGAATTAGAAAGCACCAGAATTTTATATCGGGACTTAAAAAAAAGGTATTTTTGGCTCGCTGGCAACAGTGATGGGCTCTCGCAGCATTTCATCCCGGTGATGAATGAGCACTTTCAGTTAAAATTACTTTGGTGTAAACCACTGTAGATTTTCAGTTGGGAGAGGACACTGTTTATCCAGCCCTTGCTATTTGTTCTGTTTCTCCTGTAATACTGCATGGAAAAATTACCTCCTTTACACAGAAACAGATTGTAAGAATTAAGACAGTTTGGTACCATAAACTGTTGTACTGGGAAAGAAACAGTGACCCTCTGAATTTCTCCAGGAGCAGGAAGATGTCTCTGAGGCCTAAAGTTCCATAAATTAAACAGAAAAGTAAAAAGGTTGCAGAACCCTTGAGTTCTTAAACTCGGAGGAACTGTGAGGTAACTACTTTGTAAATAAGAAGTCAGATTCTCTTTTGCAGACCAAAAGAGGTAAGAGGAGGATGGTCATTTGTGTAATGTGTCCTTTCAATTTTCCGTTTAAATTGTGTTCCCCTTGGGACACTCCAGTTCATCTTTTTAACTGGAAGCTCTTCATCAGGCACTTGGTCACCTCCCCAGAAAAATGATAGGAACAGCCATGCAAATGGAAGACACAGATGTACCTGCTCCATGAGTTGCCTTCTAATGGTCCCGAGTTGTCTTCTAATGCTAGTCAGTGGCTTTCAAGGGGAAGGGAAGAAGCAGAGACAATTTGGTGTGATCTGCCCCTTCCTGTATATACATGTCTGGGATTTACATTCCCAGCTTCTGGGAGTAAGCAGGTTCAAGGCTTCTTATCTGTAGCTACAATGAACCTCATAGCTTCTAAAGGCATTCATTATGCTAGACTAATGAGCCTAGGCTCTATTTGAGCCTCTATAGAATCATATTATCATTCAGGTTGGAAAAGACTCTTGAGATCATCAAGTCCAACCAATAACCCCACTCTACCCAGTTTACCACTAAACCACTGTAGCCCCGATAGTACCCTGTGGCAGTGAAGTCCCACCATTCGCCTTAGCTGTATGAAATGTATTATTGTAGGGTTTGTGTTGCCTTCATCGCTCAACAACTTCGTTAGTGCCCCAGTTGTGCCATGTGGAACTGTGAAAGAATTGCTCTCGTCATCTCTGGTTTATAATTCGTAATTTTATACATCTGTATCTGTATCAGACCCTGTTTTACCAGCTGTGGAATCAAAAGGCTACTTTTACTCTCATGTTAAAAGTGCTGTAGTTATTTTGTGGTCATCCCAGGTTTTTTCAGTTGTTGAGTTCTTTTTGAGATGCCTTTCCTTCAGTTCCTGAGTTGGGCACACGCCATGGATTTCTGTACAGTAGCATGCTCATGTTGGCTCTCCTGTTTTCATTCTCCTACTTTATTAATGTCTTACACGCTGTTTTCTTTTGTGTTATCTGCTCAGGATTCATATTTCTTACAGTTTGCATAGAGCTGTCTACCACATGTCTGAGATCTCCTCGTGGAGCGGTAATGACTAATGAGGAACCCGTCAGTGCCTATGTTGTACTTCAGAGCTGTCTGACATCCTTTGCATTTCAGCTGCTATTTTATGACCCATTCACTTTGCTGGTTTATTGTGGTGGGTTGACCCTGGCTGGATGCCAGGTGCCCACCAGAGCTCTTCTGTCACTCCACTCCTCAGCTTGAAGAGAGAAAATAAAAGGCTCGTGGGTTGAGATAAGGGCAAATGAGGTCACTCAGCAATTACCGTCATAGGAAAACAAACTTGACTTTGGAAAAGATATTAATATACTTTATTACCAATCAAGCAAGGTAGGATAATGAGAAATAACAAACTAAATCTTCAAAACACCTTCCCTCAACCCCTCCCTTCTTCCTAAATTTAACTGTACTCACTGTTTCTCTTCCTCATATCTCCCAGCAGCATGGGGATGGAGAATGGGGGTTGTCATCAGTTCATCACAGGTTGTCTCTGTTACTACTTTGTCCACAGGGAGAGGACTCCTCACACTCCTTGTCTTCTCTAGTGAGGAGTCTCACCCACAGCAGACAGTCCTCTGTGACCTTCTCCAGCAGTCTTCCATGGTCTGCAGTTGGATATCTGCTGTACTCCATGAGCTAAGCAGCGTAGTCTGCCTCACCATGGTCTTAACCTGGGAATGTCTGCTCAGACACTTGGAACACCCTCCTATGGCCTCCTACTTCACTGATCATGGTGTCTCCAGATTTGTATCTCTAACATACTCTCACCACTCTTTCCCACTGCAGTCTTTTTTTTCTCCTTAAATAAGTTTCCATCAGGGCTGCTACCACCACCATTGATGGGCTCCTTCTGTTCATCCCTGTGCTCATCAATTGTTTTCCAGATCCTGAGTTAATCTTTTCAGCTGCACAGATCGTCTGTGTGTTTCTCTGCTTTGGAAACTGGTGATTGTGGAAAGCTGGTACATGGACTGTATTTTCATTGAAATGTAAGATTTGTTTTCATGTCATTTCCAAGCATCTTTGTCTTCTGAAGCTTGTCAGTGATCTGTACATAAAGAATTTGGTAGTCTTCCACACATTGCTCTCTGCACCATCGTGTTACAACCAAGACCAAGGACTTGAGCAGGTGTTGAAGTAATGTCCCTTCATCTGCTTTGTGGGACAGAGGCTCATTGCATCAGCAGGTTGTGAGAGGTTTGCATGGCTGTGGCCTGTGCAGCCCCAGTTTCATGGATTACATAGGTATTTCAGTATGAATTGCCATCAGCCTGAGGTATTACTCGTAAATGCACAATGCCACTTTCTTAAGGACAGCTTATGAAGTTAAGCAATGATTTTATGCTGCAACCATTACCATGTTCTGAATCTTTAGGCAGAGAAATAGCTAGCAAATAACTATTGATCATCTGATATTCCCCATATTCAGATGCACAAAAGTGGGATTTCCCTTTGTCAGTGTGCTCAGTGGCTCTAGCCTGGCCATCAGAACGAAGTAATGTTGACATATTTCACTTTTATGACTCTTTTTTCCAAAGCCCAAACTTTGTCTGATTGATGCTGCTGTATTTAATACACTTCGCTGTGTTTTTCTGAAGTAGCACGATAGTGGCTGCTACCGTGTCCGAATACAACTCCAGAACACATAATGTATCAAAAGTTTATGTGGAAATATTCTTAGAAGTATTCCAGCAATGGATTTGAATGGCCATGGTGTGGGCTGCTTGCAGGATGCACCAACATATTTAGATTGCTGGGGTTTTTTTGAGTCAGTTTTGGGTTTTTTAAGGGAAAGTCAAATTCTGTCAATCTGAGAAAAGTTCCTTACAGAAATGGTGGCAGGCAGGGTCCTCTCTCTTCAACACTACTGGTTTGCAAGTGTGACTGCCCACTTGTGTCTAGTATTTAACCTGCCCACGTACAGTTTAGAGTTACCATCTCTTAGTATTTCTATAAAAAGTAAAAACTAATTGTGTAGAACTTTTGGTCCTTATCAGGCTGAGCTGACTGTGAGCGTGTTCTTGACCATGCTGTTCAGAGCCAGAGGTGTTTGTACTATTGTAGGGTTACATCCAGTTTCCATACCAGCTACCCAGTGAATTAGCACTCAGGCTTGCTACAAGGGCTCAAGTCACACGCTTTTGGTCCTGCTTTTGCTCTTGCTGGTCCTGCTGCCCTTCCTAGCCAAATGAATGGAATATAAGTTGTTAAGGTATTCCTGCAAGTAGATCAGATGTAGGGTGGTGGCTACTCAGCATGCTCTCAGCAAACTAGGATATGGTATTTCAGGATAGATACTTAGCCATGTACAGTTAAATTTGAGGATTCTCACTGAAGTTGTGACAAGCTGTGTGCAATGGTTTTTCTTTCGTTATCTACTACTTGTGTGAGGCAGATTCTAGTGGGACCCTTGAGCGTCTGCGCATTCGTGTTAAGGCTGGAATTTCTCTCTTCTTGGAAAAAGCTATATCACAAATAATGAAAATGGAAAGTGTAAAATACAGTGTATGCAAAATACAGTGTATAACAGCTGAAATGTTCACATTCCTTTTGAAGACTAGTGCATTGCCATCCTTGGACGTAGAGAACTGGACCTCAGGGCCATGGTTTTAGCTGTGGGCTTGGGACAGTTGGGTTAATGCTTGGATTCAGTGATCTTAGAGGTCTGCACAATTCTGTGGTTTCCAAGTGTACAGAGAAATGGCACAGACCAATTCCAGTGTTCAAATCTATACATAGAAGTTTATGAATTTAATGTACTGTTGTAGCTAAAGCTAGAGAGCGTTTCCGTTGTGTGAAATGGCATGGGGTCTTTAACGGCCGTGTATTGAGATTGTTAATGAAGCCTGGTTTGAACCACACGCCATCATGACACACTTCTGGGAAATCACAGCCGCTCTCCGTGTTTGCCTTGAGGATGTACTGCTGTTAGCTGCTTCTGTGCACTTGTTACTTTCACTAATGATTTTGGTTTGCTAATACAGTTGGCTGCTCTTCCGTGTGCTGTAGGTTTGGATCTTAACAGGCTGACTAAGCTTGGCAGGGTTTTTGGACTGAGGAGCCACAAAGAAGATTTTGCGGAACATAGTCTTGGATCATGGTGGGGTTTGTTCTCCAACTGCTTCTTTCTCTTGCGCTGATGCCAGTTCAGTCTTTTCTCTTTTGGAGGTTGTAATCTGCCTTCTCTATAGACCTCTCCAAAGAACGGTCCATGCGGGATTTGAGGGGAGACAGCTTCAGTAGTAGTTGTGAACCCCACTGAGAAAAATTGAAGTGGATGCACAAACTCATGAAAACCCCTTTTAAAGATGAAACAGGAAGAGAGTGCAGACGTGGTATATTTTCATAGATGTATTGAAATCGATGTGTAACTTTTATTAGAGAGGTGCAGAGACAAATCAGGGATCACACCTTTCTGGCCTGGTTGTCACTTTGTAATGAATCATTGAAGGATTTATAGCTGTTAGAGCTATTCATTACTTTACGGACTAAGATCTGTGAACTACTTGTTGTGCTGCAGGTCAGGCAGATGTGTTGCTGTGGATGTGATTCCTGTTACGGATGCACTTGGCGCTTTCCCTCCCAGTCCTATTAGCAGTTATTTTCCAGCCGTTTCAGCTGTTGTTTACTCAGTTACCATTGGCAGCTCTTGTTTCCCAAGACCACTGCAGAACTTATTCTAGATTGACTTTCAAATTCTTTCAAGTCCTTTTTCTCACCAGTCTTGCAGGGCTGCAGTTAGCAACCTGACTGCAGACAGGCACTGTAAACAGTCTTGTGCTGAGAGCAGCAGCATTGAGTCACAGAGAATGGGTCGTACTGGAGATACCCATTATCACCAATAGTAATCACAACTTACAGTGATTTCCACACTTCTGGGGGAGGTTACCAGGTTGGATAAGGCTCTGGGCAACTTGGTCTGGTTAAAGGAGGCTTGGAACTAGATGAATTCTAAGGTCCCTTCCAACCTAAACCATTCTGTGGACCTATGATTTCAAGGGACTTCCACATTGTGGTTTTTTTCTAATAAATTCAGAAATTAGTAACTACAGTGTATCCTAAGATACCAGGAGAAGGTGTCCTGAGGAATAGAGCTTTATAGCATGGGATATGCTTGTTTAATTTCAGGCTTATAGTGTATTATTCCATAGTGGTTTCCTCAGAACTTTCTGTGACTTCACAGCCAGATGTTAGCTAAGAGGCAATAGATTTTTGAATTAGGAGTGTGTAAAGAGTGGAGAGAAGGATTTTTCATGAGATTTATCAGGATGAATATGCATTTAGACATAGATATTACAGCCAGAGCTTGCAGAAACCTGCCAAATTTGCCAAGAAGCATTACCAATTAACATAGTTAATTAACAAGAAGCTATTTTAAAATTAGTTTGGAGTTGGAGGAGGAGAGAGAGTATGAATTGTAATTAGGAAAAGAAATCACAGCTGCTATTTAGAGAACTGGTAGGGAAGTTTGCAGGTCGTGCTGTTGGAAGAAACACTGCATTGCAGCTTCGCCTCATTCATTCATTCCATTCTCAATTTTCTAGGAAAGAGCTGCTCTGGTATTAGGTATCACGATTTCCAAGCAATATTGATTACCCTAATCAAATTTAACAGTCTGCCAGCTAACATAATAATAAAGAAAGTCTGATTTTTCACAACTTCTTGGAAACGTGAAACTCTGAATGTTTCTTGAGCATCTAATGTTAAAAAAATTATGCTGATTTTCTCCAAATAACGGTTTGATCCTGCTGAGTAGAATTTGCTCAAGGGAAAACACTGACTTTCCCAGTTGATGGTACCCATGCTTGCTGTTAGTAAGCAAAGAGGAAGAATCACGGCATTTATCTTTGCAAATTGAAATTAGTTTCACACCAGAAATCTATGAAAGTTACCCGTGCAGTCGTGAACGTCTCACACGTACTGTTTCATTTTCCCACTGAAAAATAAGCTACAGTTTGTTTAAGAGATTCCTCAATGGGCCTGATATTAGCCTAGGGAATTTTCAGATTTGTCTCAAATACATTTCTTGATTTCAAAGCTAAAATTGGGCATGCAGATTGGGATGTGAGAAGCAAGTTACCAAAGTTCTATGGAAAAACACTCTGTTGTCAACACAGGGCAAAGGAGTTCCTGCTGCGCCTTGGGGTCAGAGTTACAATGCGATCTGTTCAGCATCAAGGAAGAGCAAATTTCAGACTTGCTGTTGAAGCAGAATCTTGATTAATAGAGGCACCTGAGGTGTGGACAGCTTGCTGTTTTGTCCATCCTGAAAGTGAGGTGGTCTGGGTTTAGGTGGTAAAGGCTTCAGGTTTCACAGAATCACAGGACATTAGGGATTGGAAGGGACCTCAAAAGAGCATCCAGTCCAATCCCCCCACCACAGCAGGATCATCTAGATTCCTTTCTCATGTGCTGTTCATCCCTACAGTTCGATCAAAATCTCCTGCTTTCTCAGTGGATGTGGACTGTGATCCCATCAATGTTATCTATTGAAGTGTGCTCAGTGTGTGAGTCCTGTAATACAACTGAAAAGTAATCTCATTACACGATGCCCAGTGTTCAGCTCAGACAAAACCCCTGCCTTCACTGCTTCCCTATAGAACAGCTTTTCTTTCTAACACTGTCAGATCACCATCTAAAGCAGGTGTTTGTTCAGGTACAGACCAGTGGTTGAGTGTACACTAGGTTAGCCATGCTGCTAATCATATTTTTAAAAGATGTGCTGTCAACAGTTGTGCAGTCTAGCTTCAGTCACACATTCCAATGTTATTTCAATAGATGGGAGCCAGCCATCTAGAAAACTGAACGTTCTGCTTGTGCCCAGTCAGTTCCTAAACAGCATCAATGAGGAATGCTGTTGTAGATCTGCAGCAAGGGTACCTATAGGGAGCTCTGGTATCTTTGTGTCTTCAGTACATGGATGAAGAGTTGTCTGTGTGGCTCTTCACACAGGTAGTGAAACTAGCTTGGGGTCTTCTGAACACCCTGAATCATTACTTTTTGCTCTGGCTGCATTCATGAAAGGTTAGAAAAGGTAATATTTTTACTCTTCCTTTGAAAGGCTTGCTTTTTAGTTTAACGTAACATTTATTTGACTTTTTATTGCAGTCAATACATCCTGTAAAGGTCTGTGTGTACAAGC
Organism: Rhinopomastus cyanomelas; assembly: GCA_013400115.1. Classification (NCBI taxonomy): domain Eukaryota; kingdom Metazoa; phylum Chordata; class Aves; order Bucerotiformes; family Rhinopomastidae; genus Rhinopomastus; species Rhinopomastus cyanomelas. Next base: position 177,425 of record VXBP01001906.1, on the reverse strand, counting down.
AGTTCTGTTTAAGAATCATTAAAAATGACATTAATAGCAAATCTAGCAGCTTTTGCTTCCCATTCTCCATTGCTTTTGCTGACATAATTACCTCCATACGAGCCAGTTCTAACAAGACACAATTAAAAGTTCATAGTACAAATGAGCAGCAGGAACAGATGGACAGAAAAAAATAGTCAGGTATAAAAGCATTTGGCTTATGTATTCCTTCGTATTAATAAAAACTGCCTAACTGGAAAAGTCTTGAAGGCAGTTGGAGGTCTGGAGAGTTAAATGTTCTGTTTCTCTACGCTGCAACGTGAGGTTTGGTTTGTGAGGAGACAGCAGTGCCATGAGAGGTGCCACACTGCCAGACCAAATATTAAAATTCATCATTTTCCAGATTCATTTAGCTTAAGGGCATTACGTCTCACCCAATGGGACAGGTACTGAGTTAAGGAGCTTTAATTTGATTAAAACACTGCTGTGACTAGGTAACACAGAATCAGGGCCCCTTTTGCTTTGGTTTCTGTTTTGTGGTTTATTAACCTCCACGTGCAGACTCCTGTGGCTAAGAGCCTTCTCATCATGTCTCTCTCCTTTTTCATTCCGGAGGTATCAGTCTTCTTTGAGTTTGTTCTGTGGTGATGCTGGTGTACTCTGGTATTCCTCTGCACCATATGGAGCTATGCCCTTTGCTAGATGTGTTTGTCCTGCATTTCTCACACTTCTGAAACTGCCAGACACTGTGAGGAGAGTAGCAGAGCCTCTGGCAACAGAAGATAGGAAACAGCTGGAATCTCTATATGTCAGATGTATAGCACATGCCTGCATATTCTTATCCAGGATTTGCTGGAGAAAAATGTCACTGTGCATTATGTGCAGTTGCTGGTTGCTTCACTTGTGCTCTGGACTCGTTGGAGTATCAACACACGCGTTTGGCCGTTGGTCGTGTGAGCTCCAAGGTGCTTTGGAATCACTGCCCAAGTAGACAATGAGGACACCACTGTGGGTTGAATTTCTGGATGGCCAAATGCAGTTGGTAGCTCAGATTTACCTCCTAACTACCACAAAAAGTATCGGAAGTCCTCAGAATTTCTCAGAATGTTGTTTCCTAACAGAGGCATCTGGGGGGACCTACTTAGCCCTTATTGAAATCAGAAGGTTAAAATTGCCTCCCCCTTTTTCTTACAAGCTCAGAGCTGCTCAGGGTCACGCTGATGCAGACACATAGTTTTTGTGGAGGACACTGTGTAAAAAGCTAAATTTACTCTGGAAACAAAAGCGGTTTTCCAGCCAGATAAAGCATAACTGCATGGAAAGACATCCGATTCATTTTTTTCCTTAAGTCACATTTACTAATGAACAGATGCTTAGAAGAAAAGAATTCTTCACTTACAATTCAGTCAGCTAACCTCTCTCAGTTGTAAACATAGGAAAGCTCATTGCTCCAAGGCAGAGTGAGGTGATACTGTAAGGTCTTTGATGGCAACAGGCATTTCTGTTGTACATTTGAGGTTTACTGTCCTGAAAGAAAATCACTCATGACTGTCCTTGACTCTCGGATGTATTTTCCAACTTGATGTATGACCTTGTGATGAATTCAGAGAGGTTGTAGAATAATACCATGGAGTATTTGCCATATAATAGATGTCTTGTTACCTTTGATTTACAGAAATGTAAATATTTTTTCTTCCACTTCACAACATTTTTTCTCCTCGGCATTTGTGCTGAATATAAAACGTTGGCTGTAACCTTACTGTCCTTAGTTTTGCTGTAACCAACAAGACTTCTAGCCAGAGCCTAGTCTTGACTTTTTTCTCAGCCTGCTCTGGGGAGTACAGGAGAGCTTTCTCGGCTCAAACCAAAGCTCCATGCATTTCATTTAGCTTTTGATCGATTTTGTTGCTGCTCACTGTGGGTACTGTATTGAAGTTGTATTTTTATTGTTGTAAGCTCCTATGTGCTGTGGTGCTTGGCAATCTAGAAATGTGTTAAATAATATTGATTTTTTTTTTTCCCACTTGGCAAGCATTTTATTTTACTCTTCTCTAATACTATTTTAAGTATAATTTAGTGGATTTATTTTCGTTCTTATTTATGACTTGGCACCACACAGAGCAAGGGGCCATCACAGTGCTTGCGGAGATGTCCTGAGAGGAGGCTCCCAAGAACATGCTTTGTGATTCTGATGGTAACTGCCTTTAGATAACAACAGGATGAGTTCGCGTATTATTTTCTTACCCAGGGAAGTGATATGGATTCCCCAGCGCTGGACACTTCAAAGATCTGTCTGTATATGGTGCAGAGCCATCTTGTCTAGGCTTATTCTTCCAAGCAGCAAGCAATAGGACCAGAGGAAATGGCTGGAGTTGCACCAGAGGACGTTCACATTGAATATGCGGAAAAATTGATTCACCAGAAGGGTTATCAGACATTTGAACAGGCTTTCAGGGAGGTGGTGGAGTCCCCATCCCCAGAGATATTTAAAAGGCAGACAGACATAGTGCTGAGTGACCTGGTTTAGGGGTGACAAGGGGCAATAGGAGGTTTCACATAAGTATGAGAAAGAACTTCTTGACGGTGAGGGTGACAGGGCACTGGAATGGGCTGCCCAGGAGGGTTGTGTAGTGTCCTTCTCTGGAGACACTTAAAACCTGCCTGGGTATGTTCCTGTGTGACTTGGTTTAGGTGATGCTGCTCTGGCAGGGGGAAACTGGACTAGATGATTTTTCGAGGTGCCTTCCAATCCCCGGTGTTCTGTGATTCTGTGTGACCTGGCAGTGCTGAGTCAGACTGATGATCTTCAAGGTCTCTTACAATCCAAACAATTTGGTGATTCTGTGAGTGTGCTGTTGCCATAAACATTGGATGAGTTTTGAGGTCCCTTCCAACCCAGTATTCTGTGACAATGTTGAAAAATAGGTTTGCCTAGTTGTCTCAGAAAAAAATGATTTTGGTTTCTCCTGCAATATGTGTAACCCATCAGACAGTCGCTTACATGGGTGTTTTGATAAATCACCTTCCAGCAAACATCCTTCCTGAACCTCCAAGGGCCAGCAAGATGATAAAAGAAGACCTGTCCATTTCTGATGCCTTCCACAAGAAACACTTGAATTCAGGCGTTTCCCACATAATGGTGATATGTGGGTGCATCTATTGAAAGTAACTTTTCCTGAATTACATTTGTGTGACCTGGGAAGGTTACTGAGGAGAGGAAGGCTAGGAAGAAATAAATAGGGTTTTTTTTTGAAGTGCAGGTCCCACCTAATGCTGTAGAAGGTGTTAGAGCAGCTTGATGCTTTCCACAACATTCTTCTAGTGTTATCATGGACTGGAAACCTGTGTGGAGCAGTAAAATGCGGGGAATAAGGTGCCCAGAACAGCTGGGTGAGAGAGCTGTGGTTTCTAACAGCAGTTTTCATTGCAGCTATTAAGGGAGCACAATGGCCTTTTCAGTTATGGTAATTGTTTCTTTCTGTTGAGACTCTTCTTGAAATAATGGTGGGAGGTTAGTTTTTAAATCGAAAGAGGTTAATGCAGTGGTTTATTGTCACCATTTATTTCTTTCACTTTTGCTCTGCACATATTCGCAAAGCTCCCAGTCGTTTCCGACAACGAAATACTTCTTTAAATAAATAGATTCATAGAATTGCTTAGGTTGGAAATTTTGCACAGCTATTCAATCGTTTTGTTTAGGTGGAAGGAAGACTTCAGACCTTGAGTCAGGCTGATAAAGGATCTTCTCCGAGGCTCTGTGTGTGTGTGTGTAAGTGAGAGGGGAAGAGGTTAAGTGTTTTTCCTAAAAAAACCAGTTCTTTGTTTAAAAAGTGTTGAGCAATAAATTTCATGTGAAATTCCATAATTATTGAAAAATACCAGTAGTTCTTGTTTTCCCATTAGGAAGGTTTCTATCTTATTGTATGGAAAAGGGTGACAAGAGAAGCAATTAATCTATTTCTAAGTCAGAAGGAATAGGAAAGGGCAGTTGGAGAATGCTCAGAAACCCCTCCATGGGGGCATGAATGCTCATGTTTTTCACGTGTGTTTTCATCCATGGAGACTCCATAACTGGAGTTGTAGCTGGGTGAATACGTGAATCTGCAACGGAATGTTACTGTATGAATACCCCTGCAAGGTGAAAAGAATCCAACCCTTATGTATGAAGGGAAGAATTTATTGCTGATATGACTGAAACCTTAACAGTTTGGGTCAAGAATATTAGTTGCAATAATAATAATAATAAAAATCACAGCCTGGTTAGAATTTTTATACTCGTGTTCTCTCTATATATGCACAGATAGAGTGTTTCTTGGCAATTAAGCTTGTCCCTCTCTTGCCCTTCTGGGTCCTAAGGGAGATAATATCCATCTTCCTTCTGAAGAAGCCAGGGGTTGCAACAAATTATTAACATCTTCTGGCTCTTGTTGGCCCCTTGAGGCTGGTTTAGTGTTTTCTGATGCACTTTGTCTCCTCGCTGTTTCTTACCTATTGTAAAACTGCATGGTACAACTGCATTCACCAAGTGCTGTGTATGCAACGTACATTAGCTACAGGTTGGATTTGGATGTTCATCTGTTACTCCTAAAACTGCATTTCTTTGAACTGCCATTGATGAGCACGTGCATGGCCCTGTGTCTCCAGCATCAGGGTTTGGTCCTTTTCCTACCATGTCTGTTGTTCTCCACACCTCATCCTATGTCCAGCATTCCAAGGCCATTTGATTGTGTAATGAAATTTGGATAATTTCTAGAAGAGTTTTCTCAGGCCATTTTGGTTGGAATTAACATTGAAGATTTCATCAGTAGTAGCAGAAGTTCTCACCCTTTTTGAGTGCACAGACCACTGTGAGACCTATTGCTGTGGGTGTTTGTACTCACTGCTCCCAAATCCTTTTTCTATAAAGACCATGTGGAAAAGTGAAGCTAGGAAGGACAACCCATGACTGCAGAAGTGGGCAGTAGAGTCGCTTGTTTAAGGGAGAGAAACCAATGACTTCACTCCATCCTTTATCAGGCCAGCTGATGTCACTTAGAGAGAGCCTGTGAGATGTGGAGCAGCAACAGTACTGTGAATGAGGAGACTTGGGGCCTTTCCAAGTTTGTGTTCAGCTATTTGCTGTCCTGAAAGCAGATAAACCTTCTCCTGTCACCCTTAGAGTGGCCATGCTCCGAGACATACACTGTTAGGAAGCCTTCAACCAGGGCTGCCTCGAACTATTTGCAGCTTTAATGTGTTTCAACTACTAGGGTTGACATTTGGGCTTTTTTTCTCTTTGAAGCACATACAGTTTTCCTGCATTTCTACACATGGACACGCTCGGATCTCCAGACTGCCTTTTGGAGCTGAGAATTAAGGAAGCCTCTGTGCTTCTGTGAGATAGCCAGTCACACCCTGACCATTAAACATGGGTGAATTCTAGCTGATTCATAACTGCACCTACTGCACCCAGTCTCCACCACCTTCTCTTTTAAAATTTGTATTACTTCATAATACAGAGGTGGTTTTTGCATAGTTTAGCGTTAGTTAATGTATAAAAATTTAATCTAAAATGTCATAAACGCCAAGTCATTAAAAAGAAATGGCATTAATTTTATTATAAGGACAAAATCAATAAAGCAAAAATACAGCACTGGGGTCAGAGGCACCCCAGTGGTTCTTTGTGAGCTCTCTATGTAGTTAGCATTGCCTTAGGTTCATACATAGTCATTAGGTTCCTGAAATAATTAACGTACATGCTGTAACATCTGTATGTGGTCCTTTTAGGATCCTCTGGTGGTGCTGGTGGTCTCTTATCCTTCTGTCCTTTGAACTTTTTGCTGTCCTGTATCCTCCATCCTGGAATCCTCCATCCTCGGCTTTGCTGTCTGGCACCTCTGGAGTAGTCTTCAGTAGTCTCCTGCATTTTCCTAATCTTATCTGTTAGCTCCTTCTTAGAAGTTAAAGGTCAGCAAAGCTGTGTCCTGTACCCTGTTGTGGCAAAAAGCCAATTTTACAGATACCACTGCTCAATATTTTTTACATAAATCATCTGAGTATTAAAAAAACCCAAAACATTTTAAACCAAATAACCCTTGTGGATAAACACTGTACAAAATGACAAGCGATAGGACTAGACTAAATCACCTAAAGTTGCCCCAAAGGGGTTTTAATTCCCTTGGACATTAGGAAGAATTTATATACTGAAAAGGTCATCAGGCAACAAAATGGGTTGCCCAAGGCAGGGATGGAGTCTGTGTCTCTGGAGGTATTTAAGAGTTAAATTCTGGAGGTACTTTTCCTGTAGAGTATTATTTTTCTGTAGAGCTACAATTTTATACAGGACAATTTTCAGAAGAGTCTAAGATGTGAATCCTAATCCATTTATAATCTGAATACCATGCAGAGGGCACCACTGGAGCAGTAAGCACAGGGAGATGGCAAAGCAGATGGAGAGGGTATGACAGTAGAGTCCTGTGGCAATGATGTTATTTTTGGTGCCCATTTCACTGATCATTATTTCTAACCAGACCTGCCCCATGTCTGCACGAGCCTTGATTTTAGAATGTATTTGATAATCTCATTCTCCTCACTCCATTGACTTCTGACCTGACTTTCATGCTTGATCCAAATGGTTTTCTTAATAGCTTAGCTAACGACAGTTGCCAGTAATGGCTCCTTATGAAACAATTTTTTTTAAAACGTATCTCAGCATTTTTGCATCTATCTCTTTTAAACTGTCCATTTGTATGGATTCTTTGCCTAAATATTTTGTGGCTCATTTGGTTCTCTGCATAATTAATTAATTGCTTCTCACTTAGTTTTTTGCATAACTAATCTACTGTCACATATTTAACAAACTCTTTAATTTCTTATTAGTTATTTACTGTTCTTTTGAATATATGAATTAATTGTTTAAATCTGCTGCTGTGCTGATTTGACATCTAGTTAATTGGTTTGATTAATCAATCAACTGCTTAATCTCTTCTTAAAAGTATAACCCTATGACTACTTTGCAAAGTTCTTATCCCAGTCTCTTCTCACTCAGTGCCATCGTCTCAACTTCCTGTCCAGGCACACATGGACTTTTTGGGCTAGCATGTATCCCTCTATAGCCCTAGTTCTTCTCCCTAGATCTGTGATCTTCCTCCAGATCTATGTTACACAGTGCTCTTACATTTGAACCTCAAGAGACTCAACTCTGCTTAGTTGTGTCAAGCTGAAAAGGGGAGAATCAGGAAGAAAGGCACTTTCAGGTTTCTTCTGAAGAAAGGAATAAAAATCCATGAGGTGAATGTGATACAGGAACAAACTTTGAGACTGGTGCATTTTTTTGTGTTGCACAGGGTAAAGATATTTCAGATTGAATAAAACTACTGAGGACATTTGTGGTAAATTGATGTAACTGGTGAAGTTCCCCAAACTTCATATTTATCTATAGTTCTTCCACTAGACTTTCTTGTCGAAGCTGGTTTCTTCACTACAGGAGAATTTTAGTAGAAAAGAACATTTTTCTTCACACTTTGCTTTATTTATGTGCTAATCCAGGACTTAAGATTTCACAACTGGTTGCTGTAGAAACTGCTATTCTCTTTGGGGACAAAGCTTTTGAAAGAGATCTTACTTTAAAAAGTATCTTGGTGTTATATAGCCTGAATAAGGCAAAAGAAAACACACCAAATACACTGGAAACTCCTGCACAAAGGAATGTTTTTAAAAAGTTTTCCATAAGGTGTCAGCTGCTTGTCAAAGGTATTGAATAGTGGTTTCTTGTGTAAGAGGAATGAGAAAAAATATATCACTTTATCACAGTATCACAGTAATGATAAGGTTGGAAAAGACCTTAAACATCATCCAGTCCAAATAAACCCAGTGGACCTAACATCTAGCTCATGCCACTCAGCACCTCATCCAGCCTAGCCTTGAACACCTCCAGGGACGGCGACTCAACCACCTCTGTGGGCAGCCCATTCCAAAACCGGATCACTCTTTCAATGAATTCTTTTTTCCTAATGTCAAGTCTAAACCTCCCCTGATGGAGCTTAAGACTGTGACCTCTTGTTCTGTCTCCAGTGGCCAGGGAGAAAAGACCAACCCCTGCCTGACTACAACCACCTTTCAGATAGTTATAGACAGTGATAAGGTCACCCCTGAGCCTCCTCTTTTCCAGGCTAAACAAACCCAGCTCCCTCAGCCTCTCCTCACAGGGCTGATCTTCGAACCCTTTTACCATTCCAGTTGCCCTTCTCTGGACTCGTTCCAGCACCTCGACATCCCTCTTAACCTGAGGGGCCCAGAGCTGAACACAGTACTCCAGGTGTGGTCTAACCAGTGCCAAATACAGGGGAAGGATAACCTCCCTTGACCTGCTGGCCACACCATTCTTGATGCAGGCCAGGATGCCATTGGCCCTCTTGGCCGCCTGGGCACATTGTTGACTCATGTTAAGTTTACTGTCCAGCAGTACCCCAAGTCTCTCTCCACCTGAGAACTCTCTAAGAACTCCATTCCCAGCCTATAGTTCTGCCTGGGATTGTTATAACCAAAATGCAGAACCCGACACTTAGACTTGTTAAAACTCATCCTGTTGGAGTCTGCCCATCTCTCCAGTCTGTCCAGATCCCTCTGCAGGGCCCTCCTACCCTCTAACAGATCAACACGGGCTCCAAGCTTGGTGTCATCTGCAAACTTGCTCATGATGGACTCCATCCCATCATCAATAAAGATGTTGAACAGGACCAGACCCAACACTGACCCTTGGGGGACACCACTAGTAACTGGTTGCCAACTAGATGCGACACCATTTACTACCTGACCCAGCACAGAATATTCCTGTCAAAGCCCCTTGCTGCCATCTTCACCAGGAGTATATCATGGGAGACTGTGTCGAATGCTTGACTGAAATCCAGGTACACCACATCCACAGCCTTCCTCTCATCAACCAGTCGAGTTACTTGAGATCAGGGTGGTCAAGCAAGACCTACCCCTCCTAAATCTGTGTTGACTGGGCTTAATCTCTTGGCCGTCACGCAGACGTTGCATGATAGCACTCAGCACTAGCTGTTCCATAACTTTGCCCGGGACTGAGGTGAGGCCAACAGGTCTGTAGTGTCCTGAATCATCCTTCCGACCATTCTTGTGTATGGGGGTCACATTCGCCAACTTCCAATCATCCGGCACCTCCCCTGTGATCCATGACTTCTGGTAAATTATGGAGAGTGGTTCAGCAAGCTCATCCGCCAGCTCCCTCATCACTCTGGGGTGAATCCCATCCGGTCCCATGGACCTATGGGGATCCAAATGGTTCAGCAGGTCTCTAACCAGAACCTCTTGGATACCAGGGGAACTACACCTGACCCTGTCCCTCAAGCATGCAAGGTGAAGGACAGGGGGTACATTAATGTCTTTATATGAGATTGTATAAAAATTGCATAAAAATGTCCAAACCCGGGGTATAGGAGGTGGTACTGTTTTAATATGCATTTTAAAAGTTACACTAGGGATTATGTATATGATGTATTTTAAAAGAACTGTTCAGCATAGAGGTAAAGAATGGTTTGGGTTGGAAGAGACCTTAGAGACCACCTAGTTCAAACCTGCCTGCCATGGGTAGCGAAATTTCCCACTAGAGCTGGTTGCTCGAGTCCCTGTCCAACATGGCCTTGAGGACTTCCAGAGCTGGGGCATTCACATCTTCTCTGGGCACTTATTTCAGTGTCACTACTCTAAAAAATGTCCTCTTTGTGTCTAATCTAAATCCACCTTCTTGCCATTTGAAATGATTACCCCCTATCCCATTACTCTGCTCCCTGATAGAGTCTGTTCTCATCTTTCCTGTAGACCCCCGGTACATGTTTGTCACGGGTTAGCACCCAGTTAGCCCACAAAATTATATTCTGTCCAGCCGTGCAGAAGGAAATGTCCTCCCACCCCCGGGTGAGGTAGAAAAGAGGTAAGCACACTTCTGGAAACTGGAACTAGAAATATTAAACTTTATTAAACTTTATTGAAGGCTTTATTAAAGAGAACAAAACACCCTAAAAAGAGGGAAAGGGGAAGGAGAAAAGGAAAAAAAAAGTGTGTTCTTCCTCACTGAAGTCCACCCCTGCCCCTGCCCAGGTCTGGTAACCCCTAATTCCTAAGAAATGCTAAAAGCCACGGACGAGAGGGGACTAAAAAGGAAAGACTGGAGTCTCCTAGGCAATACTGAACTATTCAGTTTAAGCATTTTCCTGTCCTATGGTCCGAAATTTCAGGCAAGGATGAAGGTAAGATATGAGGAAGATAAGGGGAAGGGAGAAGGAATGCCGCGGGGCGGGAAGGGACAGACAGGCCACAGTGTGCTACTGGCCAAAACGAAACCGAAACCAGACTCCCAAGACACACAAACAGGGAGGGGGTACCAAGAAGAGGGGAAAGGAATACTTTGTCCCCAGATAGGATGTCAGGTAGCAACAGGACTAGAGGGAAGGGAGCAAAGCTGGAGATGGGTAGATTTAGAGTGGATGTGAGGAGAAAGTTCTTCACCATGAGAGTGGTGAGAGCCTGGAATGGGTTGCCCAGGGAGGTGGTGGAGGCCCCATCCCTGGAGCTGTTTAAGGCCAGGCTGGATGGGGCTCTGGCCAACCTGATCTAGGGTGGAGTGTCCCTGCCCATGGCAGGGGATTTGGAATTGGATGATCCTGTGGTCCCTTCTAACCCTGACTGATTCTATGACTTGGTCCAGGTGATCCTGCTGTGGCCGGGGGATTGGACTAGATGATCTTTCCAGGTCCCTTCCAATCCCTAATGATTCTATGAGTCTACAATGACCCCGAAATCTGTCTGGCCTACTCCACCTGCTCAACCTGTCCCCTGCGGCAGCCATCTCTCCCCTTCACTACTGGACCCCAATGACCTCTGCCCCACTGAGTGCAGGGGAGGGAAAAGTAAACATTCCCCACAGCTGAGACAAGATAACTCCTTATATGCTGGAAGAGTTTGGTGCAGGAATACCATGAGCAAACATAGTTTCACCAAATCCATAACAATGTCCTTGATCATTTGTCTGTTGATCCATAGTAGACAATAAAAGGCTGGAGCTGGTATAACAGTTCCCTGTATCCTCAAAATTATGCTTTACTGGCTGCCCAGCATCTTCTGAGTGCCATCAGCTGTAGCAGCTCAATCTCCATGAGCTATCACAGGACTGTAAACACCAACTGCACATGGACATACCTACATGCGAAAGACTAATTTAAATGTCTTAATTGTGAGTTGAACCATTTTGATTAAACACTTTGGGAAGAAGGAGGCAGCTCATCCATGAAAAATCACCTTTAGCAGTGGTCTGTGTGGCCAAATGTGGATGTGGATTTGGTTCTCTGGTGGGAAACAGAGAAGATGCAGAAGCAGTTGGTGTTTCAAGGTGGGGATGCAGGAGTTTGCTAATCGGTTTTATCTCAGAACATCAGGGATTGGAAGGGACCTCGAAAGATCATCTAAAATCAATTTTCATGAAAGCTTGCCGTGGAAAGGTGCTAGGCACTGCACACACCTGCCCGCGTGCCGTTGTGCTGCAAGTGTAGAGGCGAAGAATTTAAAGCGGTTTCCTTTGTCTACCTCAGGCAAAGCATTTTCAAGCCTGTTTTGCAATATATTGAGCTTAATTCATAAATAAACTGGAACAATTTGATTCCCTGAACATGTAGTGAATAATAATGGAAACCTACAGTGGAAGTTGCTGGTTAGTCCTCGGATGCTACTTTAATAAGGTTATGATGTAGGGAGTGTGGTGAAATGTGTGGATCTTCCCTTGTCCTACGTGTATCGCTGAAGAATGAAGCTTTGCTCCTAATGTTTCCAAGCAGTGCCTGATATAAGAAGCTACTAATAACTATGATCAGCATTAAGCATACATGAGTATTGCATTTCAGAGGGACTATTCATATGATTAAAATAAAGCATTAAAGTTAGACAACTCAGTCGACCCAAGCCCGAGCAATTTTCATGTTGGAGATGTGCCATTGTGAAAAAGAATTCTGAGAAGTACAGTCTGAATGAAAAGTGAGCTATTAGAGAAAATGCTAAAATTGCAGGAGATGGGTCGTAACGTGGTGTAGGAGACATATGTAAAGGAAGTGGTATAGGTGAGAGAAGTTAAACTTTTTATCATCGAGATATATATATGTGTGTACACAGTTATTGTCAGTATTTCTTAATAGTGAGAAAAAATATGTCAACAACTCCATGGTCTGTAGGAATTATGAGAGAAGATGAAATAGCTGAGCCTGCAGGAATACAGTTCCTATTCAGCTCTGTCTCATTGCATTTTTATGTCAGCATAAATCCAGCGATTCACTGAAATTCAGCCCTCACCTTGATTTCAGTGCCTGAAAGCTGTGCAAGTGCAGGCTCATGCATTTCAGAGTTCCTGTTTGATTTACTGCTGATCAAGGATTATTCCAGTGGGGTGCAGAGGACAACATGGTTATTCCTTTTAATATTTGGTATTTAAATAAACCCTAAAACTTCTCCCCTGGCTTTCTGAATGTTTAGTAGCTCCTTTGCAAATTTATGTGAGCTCTCAGAATCGTATATTCAAGTTGAAGTTTAGCATTCCTTTTCTGTAGTCTTGTTTCTTAAATGTAGAAGAATGAGTTACTAAAATGTGATTGCGCACTTGTTCCAAAACCTGTCACCGTAGTGACATGTTCCTGTTGGTTCCATCAGCAGAGCTGTGAGACAACCTTTCAGATAAAAACATCTAAACACCTGGCTTGACTTGTATACAAACATGTTGGATACTGAATAATCTCTTTTTTTCAGGTGTTTACCTTTCTGTCTTTCTACTTAGAAGCAAAAGGTGATGGAAGCAGTTGAACCACAGACAATGCAGCTGTCTTCTGGCAGTATTAATCGTATTACACTGCGTGTAATGGAGCAATTTTGGTTTGACAAAAAGGATGGGGGCCGAATGCCAGAAGCCATTGATTTGTCATTGCATTTGTGTTGTACCTCTGCTTCGGTTGCCTGTCTTTTAATGATTACATGTAGTTGGTAACGTTTGAGAGCTGCACGAGATACTGCAGCATTTGTACTGTGAGCACGTCAGCCTGAAAATCAGGTCGGCATTGTTTTAGCAGAACTCTGGAGTAATAACTGCAAGTGCTAAACAGGGAACATTGGCTTCCTTTGCTGCTTTCTCTTCCATTCCGAATGTATTTAGGATTTCAGTTATTTGAGAATAAGATTTTGGGAGAAGCTTAATGTTCAACAAGCTAATACTTTAATTACCCAGTATTAAATCTTGCTTAATTAGAAAACCACACACAGAACTTCTTGACATTACCAGGAGCTTTTTTGGAAATTTCAAAGTCCTCACGAAAAACCAGGTGCTGAGACATTTAGTAAAGCTCGGTCTTTTCACAAAATTCCCTTGAAAGACAATGGAGTATTTTCATTGATAAATTAAAACTAGGTTAGCTGTTACTATTTAATGTGTGTGAGAAACTGAGTAGCAAATTATTTTCATGCCTGTGTGTGTGCATCAGTACTTTCAGAAAAAATAACACGTCTCGCCTTTCAGTTTGACTTAAAGTAGCCCAGTGGGGTCTTACAGCTTTTGTGACATTCTTGAGTAGCCTGTACAGGCAACCCAACAGCATCTCCTTTGCCCTGCTGCACTTGACTGTTCAAATCAGATAAAGCTAAAAAAAAATAAGCAGCTGCAGAAATGAGAATAAAATTAGTCTCCTTCACTCCAGGCCCGCCTGGATGTGTTCCTGTGTGACTTGGTCTAGGTGATCCTGCTGTGGCAGGGGGATTGGACTAGATGGTCTTTCGAGGTCCCTTCCAGTCCGTAGTGATTCTATGATTCTATGATTAAGGCAGTGTTGCCATAACTGTGAGCTCCATAGTTTGCATAGACTGACTTATAATGGAGAGGCTCCAGGAAGACTTGTTTGAACAGATTACTGTGATCGTACAGTAGTCGTAGAATCATTTAGGTTGAAAAAGACATTTAAGATCATCAAGTCCAACCATTGACTCAGCTGTCCTAAGACCACTGCTAACTTATGTCCCTAAACTCCAGATCTACACACTTTGAAACACGGCCAGGGATGGCGAGGCAACCCCCTCCACGAGCAGCCTGTTCCAATGGCTGATGAAGTAAAATCCATCACAAAACATAACACTGTAATAAGCAGCAGTTGGGTTCTGCTCCTTCCACTCTTTGGCAGTGACTGACCTCCAGGGAGTGCTGGCAGCACAGCAGAGTCTGTCTCATCGGTGTGTCCCTGTGTTCTGTCCCCCACAATGCTCATATAAGTGGGAGATTTCTCCACAAAGCATGGCTGTCAAGGAATTCGGGAAAAGGTGTGGGAAACTGCAGAACAGGAAGGCTGAGTGATGATGCTCTCAGGGGAAAGGAAAAAGAACACAGAATTTAGGATTTATGTTCTCAGCTTGACTGTGTGTTGTGTATTGTATCTGCTTCTTAACCAGTTCTACTAGTCAAAGTGTGCTGCTAGAGTTTGAGTTTCCTTTGATGGTAACATCTGGCCCTGTGATTGTTGTCCTGTTAACTGACAAATCAGAGTTTGAACCCTGAGCTCATAGATGCAGTGAAGTTTCAGCAACGACAGCTTGTTCCCTGTCTGAGGCAGCCTTCTCACTTCAGCAGAGTCTTGGCTGCCAGATGTTGCCTTTGATCTGAGTCGTTGACTTAGTCCTTAACAAATCCTTGCGAGAAACACCATGTCCCAGAGTTGGTGAGTGCCAGCTCGTTTGTGAGGCAGTTTGGGACCATCAGCAACATAATCTTGTCTTCGTCCTGTTATTAAACTACATTTGGACTAATTAATTCCGGACTTTCAGATTAGAACCTTATTCTGGAAGCACCTTTCTTGAATTAAAACAAATATGGACTTTTAGTCTGGCTTCATTTTTCTGTAGTAAGCAGATACGGGGGTTGTCTGGGTAAACAGATGGATAAAAGTGCTTCTAGGTTATGAAATCTTTGTCTGAGAAGTGCTCATTGTTACAGACAGAGCTGGTGCTCCAGCACATTGATGCCAAATCCAGATCTGGGTTCTGTTCCTCACTGTTTCCAGATCTGTTGCCTTAGGCAGTCTCCTAGTGTCTAACTGTAGAAAATGTGGGGTTCCCAGGAGGTGCTTTCGAAATTGGGAAGATCTGTGGGAGCTAAGGATGGTGAGACAGTCCAGGCAGTTGCATCTTCTTTAGTCTTCCTAACTGCCTGAGACAGGACGGTGAGATAACTTGCTCAGTTTCCACTCCTTCACTGATTTGCTTCGAGGAGGTGACATAGTCCAACCATGAAGAAATTTAGTACTGTCCTAACACTTATAAAGTGTAACCATGGCCACAAATTGTTTGTGACACACCACAGAAGGTACTGGAAAATAAGACTGGTTTTTCTTCAAGCCCAGTGCAGGGCAGTACCCTGTTTCTTCTTGCCTGAGTGCCTTCTCTTCTGGAGCACTTACCCAGCTTGGCTGGAAAGGGTCACTTTGGAGCTCCCATCCCACTGACGCAAAGCATTGACAACATTTCTCCTCTTAGCTTCAGCTCATCAAAGATCAGGATGTTACCCTGATGAGAAATCTTCACAGAGAAAACATAGAAGTAGTTTAGAAATCATACAGAATGTTATACATGATACATCATTGTTGAATATACTTTATATATATATATATATATATATAAATAACACAACATTATGTATTCTACATCAGTAGACATTGTTTTCTAATCGTAAATGTTTTGAAAAGCATCTGGCTCTCTGTGACACATATGATGACTTCTAAAGGATTTCTAAAAGACCTGAGCATAATAAACAATGAAAAATTTAAGAAGTCATAATTTGACTGCCACATTAATTGGTTCTAACACGGACAGGATGTCCCTTGGATTTTTTTTTCTCCCTTCCATTCATATAAATCATTAGGAGCAAGTGTTTTTCGTTACTTTCAAGACGAATGTCCTTTCTGAAAGATAACTCATTTAATATTTTCCTTACAAGGGCTTAGTGTGCACTATGGTGACTCCAAATCAAGCTGAATTTTCATGTTCCCATTCTGATGAGCTGCAACTCAATCAAACTGCTGTTTGGGTTTCAGTTCTCCTGCTGATCTGAAAGTCAGCTCCTACTCTTTTGGGATTAGAAATCACAGATAAATAGAGTCTGCAACAATGGCTTTATTGAATGACTTTCTGGATGATGATGAACCAAAATAGGTTTTAACTTCCCATACCTTTATCCTTTATTCAAGAAAAATCAAGGCATGTGTTTGGTTGAAATAGTAAATTATGAAGATACGAACCAGAGCACTCTGGGTACCTTTTTATAGGAAGAATAAGTATTAATTTTGAGTTTTGTAACATGATTATGAAAATTCTTATTACAATCCTCCTGAGAGGTGCTATCTTATTAGGAAATAGCTGGCTTATCCAGCTTCTTCAAATAGTTGGGAAAAATTATGCAGCTGTAGATGTCTGCTCCATACAGAAAGGGACGTGGCTTTCGCTTTTGCACAGATAATAATATTTGGCAGGTATGTTGGTTAGAAAGCTATTGGTTTTGACATTATCCATTAAGATGATCAAATAGATATTTTTTTCATGAGGTTTCAGGTTGTCTGATTGGGTACCTCCCCATCCTTGAGCCACTTCTTGCACCATGATGATATTAAATGGAAAAGGCACATCAAGGCTGCCTGTGTTCCAGTTCACTGGTAAATAGTCAGTCTGCCTTTTGGAGCTGCTGTGCAAAGTACAAGGGTTTAATGCTGTTAAGAGCTGCTCCCTTTGCTTTGACTCATTTTACTAGCAATTTCCAATTATCTTTTACTTTCCTTCCAAAAGTTGTTAATTAACAGTGGAAGTGGGATGTGTAGTAAACCGCACAGATTTAACATCTAATTTGGAAGGAGTGAAGTTATGCTTCTGTTCTGCAGAAGGGCTGGAGAAGAAGCAATGGAAAGTTTTAATTTCTACCCTTTTTATCAGAAAGTGCACACTGGGGCTGCAGAAGAGTGGCTAAGGGTAGATGAGTGAACGGGGAAGCAACGAGCTCCTCAGCCTGGTTTTGTTGGAATGTAGTAACCCTGGAGACTTTCCGAAGGCTCTGGATTTTAAAACTTCTTTCACGTAATGTTTTGGGACTTGTGGAGACCAAAACCCCAGTCCTGTGAAAGCTCGAATTCGAGTAACAGATGGCAAAACAGAAGGTCACTAAGCTAGTTAGTTTAAACTTGCATATTAACACAGTTCAATAGTTTTGTGTACGTATGGGGATGGGGGTGTGTATTTACAGCTTCATTCAGTGTTGCTTTTCCTTTCTCATGTTGATTTGAAGTTTTGCAATACTTCTTGTTCCAAAAGCAGAGAGCAAACAGAATTTCAAATTTCTATTTGTTTTTATCTTTAAAAAAAAAAAAGGGAGAGAGCTGTTGTAAGCTCTTCTGCTTTCAAAGCTATGTAGCTTGTGTATCCTACTCCTTGGCTTAAAACTAGCTTAAAACAGTCAGAGAGCTGTTACTCGCTTTTCCCACGGGGAAGTAAAAGTTGTGAAAAGCTGGCTGTCAGGTTTTTTGTCTTTATTTTTTTTTTATTGCAGAGGGAGACTTAAGCTCACTTGTAGATGCTGGAGCGCCCAGCTCACCCAGAGAAGGTACAGGTGACTGCTGGAGATGCCAGCTTTTCTCTAAGCACCAGGCAGTTTGGTCCAGCAGCCTCTTAGCTGTCCCTTAGTTGTCTTTGTCAAGCTCTGTAGTATTTTAAGATGACTGTTGTGAATAAGGTTGCCATTACTTTTTAGCTGATACTTTGTGTTGTGGGAAGAACTTGACCTCAATCATCGCCCATTCCTGTTTTCCTCATTTTCTGTGTGTGCTCTTGCACAAAACATGACTTAGATCCATTTAGGGGAGTAGCTATGATATCACACAGCAAGTCCTGAGGAAAAGGATAGTGACAGAAATCCCTCCAGCACCATGTGCCAGGGCACATTCACAAATGCCTACTGCATTGTGCAGGCAAATAATGAGGAGAACTTTTATGCCTGTCTACAATAGCTTCTATTGCTGATTTCAATCTGTATCAAACAGGAACTTTATTCTCTTTTAAAGTAATCAGTTTCCAATCAGCATATTGTTTTTCGTAGTAGTTTTGTTAAGCTGAAAACATGTTTGTTTCAGGATGTGAAGTTTTTTTTCTCAGATAGACATGGAAACAAAGTTCTGGGCTTAGAGCACTCATGCCTTGAATTTAGGGTTGAAAGAACCCAAAGAGAGCAGACTTCAGAGCTGGACTTTCAGTAGGTGATGCAGTATTATCTGCTCTCTCTCTGTGCTTGTTTTTTGCTGGGAACCATTTGCTCCTTCTGAAAGGTTTTGAGAGCTGCCTCTTGTACTATGCTAAAAAAAAATCCCCAAAGTTTTGTGAGTCCTAGATTTTAAATCATGTGTTCTTTGTCAATTGAAAAGGTCTTGTTTGCACCAGGACATAAAGAGTTTGCACAGCATGTGGCTGTCGAGTATCTGTTGGGTGAGGAGCCAAAAAGCACTTGGTGCACAATGAAATGTTGTGTTATCGAACTGTGTCTTCCTACTGCTGGGCAAGTAAAACATCTCTTGTGGGTCACTCAGAGCTCCTTCTAATGGTACAAAAGGCCATGCTCGGACAGCACTGGAGATAGAAGAGGAGCTCTTGGCTGTGTGCTCTTGCTGATGCTGTGCTTCCATCCTGCTATGGGAGATGAAGGTGAGTTAGCCCATGGTGGCCAGCCTGGGCACTGGTAAAAAGATTAAAGGTAGCTTTTGTAAATACACATAAATAGATATGTGTATATGTACATGTGTTAGTCTGTATATTGCACTCCTGTCACTTCCAGCAGGGTGAAGTTGGCCTAAGTATGAAATGGTGCCAGCGCAGTGTTAACCATGCAGTTTCATAAGAGCTCAAGCCAGCTGTTTCCTCTGCTGGCTGGAGGACCTTTTCTATAGGAACTGAGGTCCCCGTGGGAACCCTCTCTGCTCATACAGCTCCTGTAACTATGTTCTGAAGAGGGACAGTTTAAGGACCTGAATGTGCATCTTGTATCCTGCCTAGCAAGAAAGGAGTTCTGGAGATTTAAAATCCCACAGTCTTGGCATTTGGCTCTGAAGCACAAGAAAAGACCATTCCAACAGGAAAGGAGTCAAGGAAGGAGCCAGAAGACATGCATGGTTAAACAGGGAGCTGCTGGGCAAACTGAAGAAGAAGAAGCAAGCCTATAGGTCATGGAAGGAGGGGGTGGCCACATGGGATGAGTATAAGGCTCTGGTGAGAGAATGTAGGGGTGCAACCAGAAAAGCCAAGGCCTCCTTGAAATTAAACCTTGCAAGAGAGGTCAAGGGCAACTAAAAGGGCTTCTTCAAATGCATTACAGGTAAAACTAGACCTAGAGGCAACGTAGGCCCCCTGCTGAATGAGGTGGGTGCCCTGGAGACAGAGGATACAGGGAAAGGAGAGTTACTGAACACCTTCTTTGCCTCTGTCTATACTTCTGGGGGCTGTCTTGATATCAAGCCCCAGACAGCTGAGGCGACAGAGGAAGTTGAGGTAAGAGAGGAGCCTGCCTTGGTAGATGAGAACTGGGTTACGGGTAAGTTGATCAAACTGGATGGACACAAATCCATGGGCCCAGATGGGATGCACCCACGTGTACTAAGGGAGACTAAGTCATGGGAATCAGGAGAGGTGCCTAGAGTCTGGAGGATAGCAAATGTCACTCCAATCTTCAAAAAGCCTAAGAACGAGGTCCCAGTTAACAACAGACCAGTCAGCCTCACCTCCATCCCAGGAAAGGTGATGGAACAATTTGTTCTAGAGGCTGTCTCCAGGCACATCAAGGACAGGAGGGTCATTAGGGACAGTCAGCATGGCTTCACCAAGGGAAAGTCGTGCTTGACCAACCTGATAGCCTTTTATGAGGGGATAACCAGGTGGATAGATGATGGCAGACTGGTGTATGTGGTCTATCTTGACTTCAGTAAGACACTTGACACAGTGTCCCATAGAATCCTCACAGCCAAACTGAGGCAGTGTGGACTGGATGATCGGGTAGTGAGGTGGATTGTAAACTGGCTACAGGGTAGANATCAGAAGGGGGATGCTTAGCAGATGGAGAGAGGTTCTTCTCCCACTTTCCTCTGCCCTGGTGACACCACATCTGGAGTATTGTGTCCAGTTGTGGGCTCCTCAGTTCAAGAGGGGTGTGGAGCTGCTGGAGAGAGTCCAGTGTAGGGCAACGAGGGTGATGAAGGAAGTGGAGAGGTTGAGGGAGCTGGGTCTTTTTAGCTTGGAGGAAATTGAGGGGTGACCTCATTAATATTTATAAATATATGAATGGTGGGTGTCACAAGGATGGAGCCAGGCTCTTCTCAATGTCATCTAGTGATAGGACAAGGGGCAATGAGTGTAAGCTGGAACATAAGAGGTTCCACATCAACCTGAGAAGGAACTTCTTTACGGTGAGGGTGACAGAGCACTGGAACAGGCTTCCCAGGGAGGTTGTGGAGTCTCCTTCACTGGAGATGTTTAAGACCCGCCTGGATGAGTTCCTGTGTGACTTGGTCTGGGTGATCCTGCTGTGTCAGGGGGTCGGACTGGATGATCTTTCAAGGTCCCTTCCAATCCCTAATGACTCTATGATTCTCTGATTCTCTGAATAGCATTCCTGTCTTCAAAATAGTCCTGAGTTTCCACATAGCTGGTGGTGCCATTATCTAGGTTATAGTTGCTCCACAGAGTTCTGCTGGGAAATTATTAACCCAAAACTGAAAAAAACTACATAGATTTGGCACTAACTTTAGGATGCAAGAACTGTCTCTTTATTCCTGTATTCTCCATAAAGTAGGGATGGGAAAGGACATTTACTTTCGTGTGACAGGCTGGATGTTTTTGGTACAGGTGAACCTTCCAGAGCTACGAGGTTAGCAGAATAGTAATGAAGGAATGAAGTTGTGTTTAACTCTCAGCAGGTGGATGTACCGTGCCCCCAAAGAGTAAATCACCTTGAAATCAGAGTTAGGGAAGCTCACTCAGCACACTGCTGTCACGGGCTGTTCTCTCCAAAATGGGAAGCAAGATGATAGTTCTCCTTGGTTCAAAGCTGAGGCTCAAACTCCGAATGTTTCAAGGACTTGGTGTGAATTTGTGAATCTATTACGTGTGAGGTAGTTACTGATGCTTGACACTTCATACAGGCACACTACTATGCCTTAGAGGTTCAGTCCCTAAGCTAGAAAGAAGTTATAAAAATGCCACTAAACTCAGGTACTTGTCCAAAAAGTTCAAGTGGACACATGGGGAAAGAGGGTGGAGCAGGCTGACCTTGTAATGTGATTTGCTGTTGTTTGCGTGATGCTAGTGCGAACTGACGGTATGAATTTGGAGGACTTCTTGCAACATTCTAGGGACCTGCTTCATCCATTCTGGAGAGGCAGGAGCATCTGGTGCTGTGCTGGAGCCAGGTCTGAGTATGCTTTTCGTGAACTCTCAGATACTGATACCACACAGGAATTCCCCATGTATCACCATCTAAAGTTGCAGAGCAATAAAAAGCCAAATAAGACCCTTTTGAAGAAGCAAGCATATCTTTTTTTCTTCTACTCCTCTTAAAAGAAAGAACTTTTTTCATGTTTGTGTCTTTCAGAACCCAATGAAGGTTTTTTTGGGTTCTTTTTGTAAGTGTGGAGTATCAATCAAGGGTTTCCCTTGTAGCTGTTGTCGATGCACTTACCTGAGCTATCAGTAGCAGTCTGCAGTTAAGAAGAAAGTGATATTTGTTCTATGCTCACTGCTAATGATAAAAAAATAATCAAAGAAGGATCCAACAATCCAACAAGGAATAAAAGAAGTGATTAAATTATTTGTCTGTTCCATAACAGCCATTCTAAGCCACAAGGAAAGTCTGGCAATACTGAGCTTTGATATCTCTGTTGTGTATTAAATATTGAATGCACAAGTTAGATCTGAGAATACTAGATTTCATGACAAACTGTATTTCTAATGTGCTGTATCTCTTTATGCCAAACCACGTGTTTGTGGATCACAGGGGGGCAAAGTGGCTACTGTCCTTGTTCTATCAGTTTGGGCAGCAGGAGTGTCTTTTATGGTCTCACAGATCACTACCTGTTGATTTTGTGACAGCAGGGAAATAATTCTGTGTCTTGTCTAATACTAATAATCAAAATCACTATTTCTTGTTTTTTTAAAAAATTTAACTTTTTAAATTGTTTTTCTGCTGTTCAGGAAAGTATGTGGGATCCTCACAGGGAGGGAAATGCAAGACAAACTCCTTCCACTGATGGTGCAGGGTGGTTTTGTCAAATCATGCTCTGGAGAGCCTGCTCCTCTCCCTTGACATACAGGGAGCCTCAGCCTGTGGTGTGGATGCTAACCCTTCACATACAATGATTTTGCTTTATCTAACGGACTCAAACTGAAATGGATTTTATTCAGTCATTAAAATGCAAAAGAGCAAAAAGTCTTAAAAGGCAAGGAACCAGCATTCTGAGATGTTAACTGGACTTGTTTTACAGCAAGAAGCGAGTGTTGAGTGCTGTTCCTGAGTGTTGAGATTTGCTTGCCTAAGGTCAAAGTGAATTGACAACAGATCCCAAACTAGGACATAGAAACATGGTTTCAAGGCTCTAATTACAAGCTGGAAGGGAAGTAGTTGTCTTAAGCTATTTTATTGCATTGCATCTTTGACCTGAACATAGTCAAGAAGAATCAATATTTTCCATAGACTTCTGGAGTTGGCTTTGTGGATAAATGAGGAGAGTCTGATTTATTTAATGAAGCTGGTGGCATGAAGTAAATGCTGTCACGGAGTTTGTCACCACATCTTGGAGGGAAAGCAGTGTTTTCTAAAGAGGCTGCTATTTGCACATCTATTGATCTTTTGGTGGAGCAGTAGCTAGTGGTCTCTTTGTGATGCCAGATATTTCATCGGTGATGCGTCATGTGTTGTTCCTCCATCCATTTGTATTTCCTTTAGGCCCTGGCAGAGTATGGCAAAACAGTCGCGGTTTGCTGGCAGAAGGTGGCGTTTTCTTTCGGAGTTGGAGCCTTCACCCTGTGTTGCTGCCCGGCTTCAAATGTCTAATAATTAAAAAACTGATGTCAGCTTGGTTTTAAAGTTCTGACTGTGGGCTCTGAGGTTCTTATGTGCTATGTCTTTGTAACATAAAAATAGGAGAGTCGCAATTTACTGTTCAGTGAAGCAAGCCCTTCTTCCTAGACACTCAGATGATCCCAATCAGTCACTAAATAAGAGACTCTGAATGGTTGTTCTTGACGGCAATAAAAGGCAGCTTATGGTGTGTTTTGGCTCATGAATTTAAACACCAGTGGAATTAAGAGAGCCTGTTACAATGGTACCAGAATGGTGATTGCCATTTGCAAATTACAGGGCTTTTTAGATATGCTTACTGTGCACTTGAGATGCTTCCAGAAAGATTGACTGGATGGTCTGTTTTCATGTTGCTGAACCGCTGCATGTACAACATAATGAGCCCCTAACCTCGTTGGATCGAAGGGAATCAAGCAAACTTGTTAAAGTCTTTAAAGTCACATAGTTTATGAAGTTTAAAAAGGATTTTTAAAATCTAGTCCAACTGAGGTACATACAGCCATTTCGGTTTCTTCATGCTCCATGAAGCCAATTAATTCTTTTAACAAACCAGAATGTGCAACAAGAAGGAAGTGAGCGCAGCCCAAGGGTACTGGCGTCTTTGAAGATTTATTTTTGGATGGGATGCAGACAAGAAACTTCTGAGCCTGTGAAATTTCAGAAGTGTCTGGATACTTGCAAAGGCACTGAGTGCCATCGATACCTGAAATCTGGGAGGAGCATGAAATGGGGCCATCATTGCCTCAACTGCAAATCCTAGATGTTGAGTGGGCATCGTGCTTTGTGCTGGTGGAGGTCGTGTGGTGTCGTAGGTTGACCACCCTTGTAGCTGTTAGTTTTTGGGAGATCATTTAGTAAAACCAGTTCTTTTATCCTGAGTAGACAAACACGGAAGAGGCTTGGAGAAATGCAAACCTTTTCTTCGAGGGTTTCCAGCTGCCACTGCAGCACTAGAGGGAGAAGGCTAGCCTAGGGAAATCCTTAGCCAGATGGCTGGAGGAGTTTTGTGTCCCACTCAGAGTGGTGCAAAAGGTTATAATATCAACAAGAACTTCCTGCCTTAGAAACAAATTCTTTAGTTGATCTTTGATAGTCGTAACTTCTGGATGGATCAGTCCTAACTCAGAGCAGAGGACAATAAAACATTTCAGCAGGAGCTCAGTAATGGCATGTGCTGTCATCTTAATCCCTTTCCTCCTCTGAGAATTCATTGTGAAAAACCAGAAGTCCCACAAAGCACTAGGCTTGCAGTCACTAAATTAGCTGATCCAACCACCCTATTCTAATAAATGTCTGCTTTCAGTTCTTCTGTGGCTGCTGCTTGTGAATGTCTGCATCGAAACACGGAAAGTTTTCTATTTGCAGCTCGGAGGGTAATTTCTTTCCTACCTGCCTCTTTGCAAGTAGAATAAAACAAGCAGTTGTTTCTTCACCCTCTAGTCCTTTTAAATCAGCCTGCCACCCTGTTTTCCAGCCAGGGTTTTCTTAGCGCTACCAGACTGATAGTCTGAAGATAGAGTTCACTTATTTATTTATTTTCTTTCCTGCCACTGTAGCTCTCCATGAAGTGCCTTGAGCACAGAGTCATTATCTGAGAGCTACAAACTAGAATTGATCTGCTTTAGGCTTAGCATGATTTCTGTGTCTGGGCTGACCCAAATGTTATTGTCCAACAGGTTTTTCTGAAAATGTCAAGAGCCAGAGGGGAGGTCCCAGTAAAACTGAAGTTCTTCCTTCTCTCGGTGTAACTGAATTTGAAAGTCCCCAAGCCCCGTAAATAAGAGAGAAATTGGTAATGAGAAGGGAATTAATAGGATAGTCTTTCCCATGATTTATATAACTTTGAAAAACTGTTGCATTATTGTGTTTAAAAGTACTGGTCTACAGCACTTTCACACTAGGAAGATAAGATTAAAAACTGGAAGGGACAGCTCTGGGAATTAGAAGGTAGAAGGGCTGATGGATTTGAAATTAAATGAAAGCTGCTATTGGGGAAAATTTATTTTGAAGGTAAGATAGTGCGGCTGCCAATAAAGTATTCAGAGGACTTGGATGCTTACCTTGATATAGATGTCACATTTCAATTTATTAGCTGAGGACTTTTTTCAGCTCCAGTTGTCATTATGGAAATGAACTGGATGAATCTTGGCCATGTAATGCATTACGGAGTCAATTGGAATCCAAGGCCAGGTTACCGTTACGCAGTTGTGAGATCCTGCATGTGCAAAGTCATGTCATCTCAACCCTCTGGACAGTCCTGCACTTGGAAAGGCACATTGCAACCAGAAGGTAGAATGGTCTTTTAATTAGAAGGGATAAAAATGAGCAGGCACGGATGGATCTGCAGTGCATCTGTCTTGATTAAAGATTTCCTTTTCAGAGAGGCTATTTGTTTGAAACTTGGAGCATCTGTAATGAAATGCATCTGTGCAGGAAACCTTATTTTAATGAAACAAGGACGTAGGTGTGAGTATCAGAGGTGATGTGTGCACTCTTCTTGCCTTTGTTTATATTTCTTTGTGTTTACAGACTCCTCGCTTCCTCCCTCTGACAAATGTGGATGTGGTCTTGCTTGCTCTTGCTGTAGAAATGGCTGACGTGGTAGGCGTTTGCGTAGGTGGATTGTCTTATTCATAGTTTTACTGTGCAGTTAATAGATTGAGCTGGGATTAAGCTGATTTCTTGTGAAGGAAGGTACCTTGGAGCATTCCAACTTCCTGCAGCTTTCCAGTTCTTACCAGAAAGTCTTTTCTTTGAGTACAGTTCTTGCAAAACCCCATAATGTTGGTACTTCCCTGCAAGAAAACTCATGAGAATGGGGTCAGTGAAATTCAGGTTAGACATTAGGAAAAACTTCCATGGAAAGGATCATCAGGCCTTGGAACCAGCAACAGGGAGGGGGTTGAATCACCATCCGTGGACGTGCTTCAAAGTCATGGAGGTCTGGAGCTTAGGGCCATGGTTTAGTGGTGGCCTTGGGACAGTTGAGTCAATGGTTGGACTTGATGATCTTGAAGGCCATTTCCAGCCTAAATGATTCCGTGATTCTATGTTGCTGGAGTGAGGAAAGGTTGCTGATTATTGTTTTTAGCTGAATGTATGTTTTTTTCATTGGAAGCTTTATTTTTTGCCTGTGAGTTACTGCAGAGAGTTTTTGCTACGAATTTCCATCTCCCAATATTGGTGACTTTTTTGTCTTATTTTTTCTTCCCTTACAAGAGCTTTAGAAGTATTTTAGACAAACAAATTGATTGTTACACTGCAGTGTAGGAGGAGAGGAGGATTTTGCGTTGCCTTTGTTTGAAAATGTTATTGCTCCTGGAGCTTTGCTGTTAAGCTAACAAACTTCTGTGGTCCCTGCTCTGTGTTCTGCCGTGTTTGCACCTTTTTTTCTGACTGCATTGAAGCAATCTGCAGCAGTGCTAAAAGGAAGTTAATGAACATTACATGACTGCTGCAGGAATCAACAGAACTGTGAGTAGGAAATGCATATTCTTAGATGTTTGATGTCAGCAAAAGCCAGGAACACAAGATGAATTACTTTCTTTTTTATTTTTTTTTCTGCACTATTTAGGACAGAATGAACCAGAATTTTTTTTACCTGTATTTCCAGGAAGTAAGTTTTACTTTTGCCTATTTAGCAAAAAAAAAATGAAGCAAAAGCATCTAAAGCAGATTTGGGCTAAGTATTTTTAAGAGCTAGCCAGTTTGTTCTAGCGTATGTTTACTAGAAGTTAGCCTGTTGAGACCATATGGAGTACTTAAATGTGAGAAAGAAGTGTCTATAGATGTGTAATACAGCTGTTGGTAGCATAGAAAACATTCTGTGCAAAGCCTTGCTTACCTGAACACAGCTTCCACCTACCAAGAGTGTTCATCTGGGGAGCTCTAGCGGTACTACACATAGGAATCTGGCACACCACAAACTGGAAAGTCCCGTTGGCCCTAACTGGTGGTTCTATATAACCCTACGTTGGAATCGATACTGAAATCGCTGAGCAAACACAACATATGCTGGAAGAGGGAAACTACCCTTTCTCCCACCTTTCAAACACCTCCCCAGCACTGGCAGATGCACAGCCAAATGGTAACTTCATGCCAGTGCCAAAAATTAAGAACACAGTACAGTTTGGTGTTACTTCTAACAGCAGTCCTCGGTGCTATCTGTAGAATCGTGAAATGAGTCTTTGAAACGTGTAAGCCCTACTACAAGTTTCTGTCAGTGAGCATAACACTGTTAATGTTGGGAGAGGAGGGACGTGAGACTTGCTCAGCAGAACTGCATTGCAAGCTGCCATCAGGGAGGAGCTCTCATGCATTCGGGAGAGTAATTGTCACAAACTCTTTCCTTCCTCCTGATTTCTGAGAGGGTTTAGCAAAATACCTCCAGAAGCTGTGCTGAGTGCTTGAAGTCTTGGCAACTGATGGAAATAAAGGTTCCTCCGAGGCACTGGTTTGATGGCCCATTCCAGTCCTCAGTAAAGCTTCTTTATCCACTTGGCCCTCTTTCTTTTGCCAGGGCTGGATTAACTCCTCACCACTCTCCCTGCTGCTACACCTCTACCTTTTGCTGGGGGAGCTGTCCTTCCAGCTAGTCTAACTGAACATTATACTTAGCTTGGGTGCAGTGTATAGCCAGCCCATGGTTGTCTTTTGCTTTGTGAGGACAACAGAAGGGGAAGGAAGAAAGGAAGGAAGGAAGTTGGTGTTGTGGAAAGATGGTTCAGGGTGAGGACAATCAGAAAGGGCCTGTGGAAGAGGGAGAACTAAGGTTTTGCTATGTGATAGTAGCATAAGACTTAAGTCTGCAAGAAAATAGAAGTAAAATTCCTATTCTCTACCTATAGATATCACCAGTGTAGGTTTCTATACCTGAGGTTGGGCAAGGTAACAACAAGAGTTTCTGGGTGTCTGTTCACTGGGGTTGAGGGTGCTGCTCTTCGAATCACCTACTTTAGTCAGAAACATGTCCTAACTCTCTGCTGACTAAAAAGGGACTTTTTACACTTTTAACAGACTCAGGGTATGACCAGGATATGTTTGAAGCTGATGTTCCTGCTCTACGTGGTCTAATGGACAGACGTAGCTTCTTTTTAAGCCTGCAGAAAACAAAACCAGAAGGGACACTTTTTAATTTCAAGGGGGTTTTTGGTCTTTGGTTCAGTTGTTTTCATTCTGGCAGGGTAAGAGGGACAAGCCTTCAGGGTGCCAATCAGGTGTGAAGGAAAAGGCAGAACTTGTTTTGTAGTTTCTGCAGTGAATCTGAAGTACTTAACGTGCTGCAGAACCTGTTCTAGTGGAAGTCCTTATGAAATGTAAGAATTTAGGAATTAATTGCTTTGTCAATAGCTGGAGAAGATGGTAGAGAAGAGTACTTATCTGATGGCATTTAGATTGCTGAGGCCAAGAGGACTAATTGAATATTTTCTCCTGGAAAAAAGTCAAAAAAAAGGTGGTGGTGGGGAAGCAGTTGAAGTCCTTGTTGTGTCTTCTACAAGAGAGGTGTGGAACAAGACCTGGAAGTCAGTAAAGTCTTATTTTAGATGGGATTATGAGGTACATGTAGAATGGAGTAATAGAGGTGCTGCTGGTAGGTACATTCTGACGTCAAGAACAAGCCTGGTTGCTCATTTGCTCTGAGTGCTTTATTTGCATTGTGGAGAAGCTACCCTCAGACAATCGGCGTCTGTGATCATTTTTACTGGGATTAAGGTGCTTACACAATTCTGATGTCAAAAAACCCAAATGTATTGTCACAGCTGAGAACAGGGATTCGTTGTCTGATGCACTTCGTGCTGCCGTGGCATATGTAGCTCTGGATTACTGTGGTTAGCTAAGGGAGGATTTGTCTAAGCACAGGTGAAGTGTTTTCATCTCAGCACTGTATTTCCAAAGCCGTGGTGTCATCTGTCTGTAGAAGGCTGCATGTCACAGGGTGGCTCCAAACAGGGAGCAGCGCTTAAGGCAGAATATCATTAGCAGCTCAGAGGCTTCTTCAGTGATAGAGTCATGAAAGACCTAGTGGGAGGAGAATAAAGTCCATCTCATGAGATATTTCACTTGGCTGCAGTTGGGACAGAAGGGTTGGCCATGCTTAAAATATTTAATACTTCCCAGAACGATGTGGAAAGCTGTATGTTGTCCTGGTGCTCTGAGATGCACAAAGGAACATAGCACATGCAGGACTTGCACTCTTATATTTTATGGAGTAACAACAGCAAAAGTATTTGAATTCAGAGTAAGTCAAACCACACTTTATTAAAAACCCCAGAATTTCTGGGTTAGCAGATTCAGCCATTCTGGATAGCAGGTCTGAGCATTTGTGCTACAGCACAAACATCATACGCCTTAGGCTGTCAGCAAGCTCTGCCCTTCAACCCCGCTGCTGTGAATATATTCTGTATCTGAAGCCATGGGCATCAGTCTGGCTCCCTGGAAATTTTGAGTCCTTGTTTTCTGAAGAAACCAGCAGTCAAGATTATCCCTGTGTGTTGCTCAGTTTAGTTTTCAGACTTACGTGTTGTGTGCTGTTTGGTAGCAGAAATAATCAGTGCTGCTCTCACTGCTTGTTTTTCTGGCATTATAGCTGGTACAAAGTATTTCCTCTCTCTACATAGACTCTCCTCTCATTCCCACTCCCTTCTGTGAGAGATTCTGCACTCTTCACCCTATGGCTATGCCTTGTTTACTCTGTGGATCTTCTTTCAATTGAAATTCAGAGGTTTCATCCCTGAAGTCTTCATTGCTGCTTCTTCCCTTGCTATGCTGTGAAGAGACTGCTGTGATGATGAGAGGTGATGAGTCTGTGTGAGAGATTGATCTGAATCTCACATGTGCTGGTGCACGAGTACTCATAGCAATGCTCAGTCATCTTCTGTGGGTGAAAGCCTGGATGATCTCCATCTCCACACTCTGGGCTATTTTCTGTATTTATTTGAAGTTGTTTTGGTAGTTGGGTTTTACTTTTCCTGCTTACAAGAAGAGAGGAGTTCAAAGTCCCCTTGGGTGAATTAGTGATGTTTCAAATAAGCAGAAAATAAGGAGGCATGGGAGTAGCACTGCTGCAGCAAACCCTGCAGAACAAGCAGCTCAGAGAAGAAACTGAGCTTTAGTTCAATAGAGCAGAATGGAAGCGGGCATCCTGGCCCTGAGCGATGAGTTCCCATGCACGTACAAAGTTTACCAGGTAGCAAACTTTGAGCAAACTGTGGTAGAGTTGGACGTGTTAGCAAATCATCATAAAAATTGAATGCAGACCCAGAACTTGCAAAGAGAAACCATCAGCGTGGGAAGCCAGCAGGGGATATTTCGGTGCAGAAGTATTGTTGTCCCATGAATTTAAAGGTACTTGGATTGCTTAAAGCACCATGATATGGCTAATATAACCTGTAAGTGAAGTGAGCTCTCTGGCAGAGCCCAGTCTGTGTAGAGTAATCCTGGTCAATAACAGCAGCAAAATGTAAGCAAAGCTCTTGGGAAGAAGAGAAATAATTATCAAATTCACACTAGAAATGCTGCTGTGGACCAGCACCTTCTTGGAGATGAGCACTGATTTGCTCTGAGAGGTGGTCAGTGTCTTGGCTTGTCGTGTGGGCAGAGATGGGCTCCAAAAATGTGCCCATTCCATGCATGATGTCCTCTGTGCTATGCTGGAAAATGCTTGGTTTGGATGTGGTAGGCTTTAAATAGAAAATTCTATGAAAATAGCCTCTCTTTTTCCTTTGTTTCTTTTTCTTTTTTACATGAAACCAAAGCTTTAATTAGCTCGAGAAGGAAACAAAGACCACAGCATGTCCCATTGTGGAAAAGCGTAAGGAAAGTAAAACGCCTGTCATGGATAGAAAAGAGAGAGGTATTTGCCTCTGTGCAACACAGTAAAAACAGTACCAGGTGAATCTCTGTCTGGATGTTGTGTTAGTCGAACCTCAATGGCATTAGATTGGACGAACTGTGCGTCAAACTAGTGGTGAAGATAACCCTCCAAATCAATACAACAAATAATTTGATTATTTAATAGAAATGTCTTAATGGGGACATTTGAGGACTAAGAACAACTTAACCATTTCCTCTCCAAATAGATTTTGAAAGGGATATGCATTTTCTGAGTAAGTATGGGAGAAGGGATTTCGTTTAATGTCAAGTTTTAGGCAGTTATCTCAGCTGAAAGATTGCTCCCTGGTCAGGCTGGGATTGCTTCAGCACTCTTCCTGCTCCCCTTTCCCTGCCCTGTTCCCAGTGCTTCTGCTCACTGGTGCTCCCCAAGAGTTTCCTTTGTACATGTGGGGGCTTGGCCACCTTTGCTTCTGGCCCCAGCCTCTTATCCCCAGTCACTGTGGTGAGAGCTGGTGGCTCCTGGTGGGTCTCTCTGCTCCCCTCCGGTTCCCTCATTCAGGAAACCACCCTGCGCACTTTACTGGAGCCCTTGGCTGTTGTTGGTGCTGACACCGGAATGCTGAAGGCTGAATGAGCTTTGCTTCCTGAGGCTTCTGTGAGCTAGAAAAAAGATTGTGCATTCCAGCTCATTGGGAAGAGGGGGCTTCATCCTTTACAAACCAGTACAAGGTGACTGACCATGATGCACAAAACAACGGCATCAGAAAGGCTGTTTATTAGCCAGAAAGTGAGAACTTAAAATAAGCCCCAAACTCGAGAAACTTCATTTCTTTTGAATTTTGGTAACTGATTTCAAGCACCTTCTGAATTCAAACCTCTTCATCCTGGGCTGGAATGTACATTAATTTCTTGGCTGGTGTAACGAGGCACAGAGTTGTCATACAGGGTCACTCTGGGCATAGGAAATGGTGCCAGTCGGAAGTGAGAACCTGCATTCTGTCCTGCCCAGGTGGAATTGCAAAGATTTGGCTGCAGCAGCCCAGGCTGTAGCCAAGAGCTCATCATGCATGCAGAAACTTGAAAGATCAGATGGTGCCTTACGTGAATGGCAGGAGAGCAGAGACTAGTCAGGAACAGATATAGTTCGTATGTCAGCATATTTTAAGTTTCTTTTCCTTATCCCTGACTTCATAATTCAAATCTGTTGATAGCTGTTGTGCCATCTTCTGCTTATTTCTTTAGCTTATTTCACCACATCTTCACCGGTATGGCAGTGCCTCCTCTGCTGTGCTCCTGACACAAGCTGAGGATGCATCATTTAGCATGATGCCGTGTTTTGCTTTGTTCACTGAAATGACGACAGTTGGATGATGTATGTTGTGCTAAATATAACCTCAGGGTTTAAAAATGGCATTTGGTTGGACATATGGGGCAGTGCTGTATGACATCCAGAGTCAGGCTTCAAAAGGCTGCAGTTCTTAATAAAAATCCTACAGGTTTGGCAGTTTTCAAGATGTGTAACAGCCCCTGTTATTTTTGCTGCTGATCTGATCTTCACATGTTTCTTTGAGGGCTGACCTGTGCTGTCATATGTGGTGAAACCATCATCCAGTCCATTTGTCTGATAGCAGAGGACATTAATAAAATGAAGAGATCTTTTGAAACTAGAGCTAGTTTTATCAGAGAATTTTCTTAGCACCTGTGTAAGAACTTACTCAGCTCTTAACTGAAGCATAAAAAAGGCAGACTCTGACTTTTAGAGGTATTTTATTTTTCTTGCCTGGTTGTCTTGATGACTTTGAGCTGCCACTGAAGGGCTTCGTAGATTCAATGATTTCATTAGGTGCAGTTCAGTATGCTTTAGGTTAGGAAATTTTTTCCATAACTCAGTTTAGCTCAAAAATGTTAAGAATTGCTCTTGTCATTTTTCATGGTGAAATGGAATGAATAATTGTTATTTCAAAGGCATCCTGCTTTATTGATGATTAATCACAAATAGCTACTTTCAATTTAAAAATAAATTGATAACTAAAAAACCTGTAAAGCCATCTGGCTGTGGGTCTGGGCTGACACTTTTGAGATGATGCTTCATGCTTCTTCTGATGGGCTGCACACAACTGGTATTTTCTATTCAGCTGCTGTTGAATCAGATTCGTGTATTTTTGGGATATAATTTTAGTCTGATTGGGAGTGATTTGCTTATTGACTGGTGGGGCAGAACATTAAATACAGTCTGGAGGTGCAGAGTCATTCCTCACAGACGTGTGTACAGCTCAACCACACTGGGATATGATGTGCAAAGTTATTTAGAAATGAATAACTAGTTTGGCCTTTATTTGACCTGGTGGTGAAAAGATTATTGGGCACTCAGAATCCTTTGTCTCCTGGTGGCTAAGGAGAAAGCGTGTTATCCTTGAGAAAATAGCATGGCGCACTTGAACTGCAAGGGCTGAAGACAAGGACTCACATGCTTCTAGCTGAGGAGGACAAAGGTATGGTGAAACTAAGGAAAGGAGGGGAAAAAAAAGGCTTTCGCTCTCCAAAGAGCCTTGTTTTCCCAGCCTGGTTTCAGTTGCATTAGCAGAGCTCAGTTGCTAGAGAGCCTCAGGGAAGGTATTCTTGTTGGTTGCTTGGTTGGTTTTGTGTGTGATGGACTCACCTTAAGAAGAAGCAATTGCAGTAATGGGCAGGGAGTAGAAATGGGCTGTTCTGGGATTGGCAGCTCTCATTACTGTGGATGAAGCTGCATTTGAGCTCTCCAGCGTTCGGCGAAGAAAAGGCACCTGGTGACTACTAGGTGAGTGAGGTTTAGTGTGGTTCATACTGATTTATTTTCAACCAAGGACACGTCTTTGGAAAAGTTGCCTGTGCCCATCTGACTGCCTCAAATCAGAGGCTGAAGCTACTCATCTGTTTTTCTGCCCCCATGTTATAAATACTTGTATAAAGATTTTGTCCAGCTTAATTTTCTTCTTTTTGAAGGAAAACGGGTTTTACTATAGAATGTAGAAAATTTTTCATTCCAGTGCGGAGAACAGGAAAAAAAGAATTTTATTTGCTTTGTTTTATTCCCATCGAAAGGGGTAAAGTGCAAACACGGTCAGGCTTCACCATTTCTAACAACATACTGAAGCAGTGGTCCAGTGATGAACTGAGAAATAATTTAGTCAAAGTTTTATGCAATGAATATTCCTGTGATCTGTTATGCTTAGAGACTGGTGGAAGAGGAAACAGGAAGGCTTTAGCATATGGAATAAACTTAATCTGTCTGTGCCTAAAAATGGGGAAAAAAGTTCTCTGTCAGCCTTTTTGTGGGAAGTTAGAGAAGCCCCTGGCATGTTAAGCAAGCTGTTGAGATGGTGTAGCAATGAATAAAACATGTGTAGCAGTGGAGAGATCTCACTGCTGATTATTTCAGTGGATATTTTTGTGTCTGAATTACTTGTAAATATGCAGAGAATTTATTATTAGCAGAAATTATAGAGTTTGGTTGAAGTTGTGGAATGGTTTGGAGTGAATTGTTATTCAAAGTGGTCGGCCATACTAGTTGTATGACTTTTGGAAGACTAGACAGATGTGTTTGCAAGCAAAATTGTCATCATGACCCACTACACGGAGATTCTTCAACCTACCTGGGTCCGAGGAACGCATCTGGAAGCCATTGTCACCATCTTCCCCTTTTCTCTTGACTAATTGGTATTTTCTTGATCCCAAAAACAGATGCAACAGAAGAAATGTGGGGTTCCTCATACAAAATTATGCAGGGGATGATGAGAGAGACGGGCTCCCCCAGTTTGGGAGTATCCAAGCTATTTGATGAAGTACTTCATGCTGTGACTGTTCCTTTAGCAAGGCTGACACTTGGATTTCACTCAGAGACCAATCAGGATTGTAGCTTTCAGGGAAATAAAACTGCTTTCCTGCTGTTTAAAAGGATCCTGCTCACAGTGACGGGCAAGATGCACCTATCACCTTCACATTTCATCCTGGATGAGCTTGATGTCTTCTCTGAAGCTTGCCTGGGTCTGCAGAGTCCTTGTGACAGCAACTCATCTGCCCAGGTGTCTTTTGCACTTCCCAGTTCAGATGTGTGACTTCAGCCAGACTGAAATTAGATGATGAGAGGGAATATTGTAACTTCTATTTCTCTTTGTGGATCCAGCCATAGTTGCCTTCTAGTACTGCATCGGACAACAAGACTTCCCTATGTCTTGTTTGTTATTTGTTTGGACTTCTTTTGGTATTAAATCTGCAGACTTAAATAACCAGTTGAAATCAGTTATTGTAATATGCTGTGAATGTGGTTCTACTGCGTTTTACTTGCTGAGTCTCTTTCTGACTTGAGTTACTCTTACAGAAAAGACAGTAAATACGTTTAAGATTCCTGTTGGAGAATTTGGCACTGTTGTATATTTGTGGCAGAAGATGTGGGTGCACCAGCTGGGTTTCTCTCCCGAGCAAGAGCAGTATAGGGGACAGTTCTCTGCAGCATTACTGGTGTCCCCCATGTCCTGTTCAAGGGGGAGTAACCCTACCTTGGTTCGCACATAGATTTCACTTTTGATCTCTGTTTTTGTGGAAGAGTTACCTTGTGTGTTTTTCTACCCTGGGCTGTTAAAGAGCTTTCAGTCCTCATTCCAAGAAGGTAGGACAGTGAAGTCCCAAACATCCTGACCCTACTCAGAAATGCTTACTCAGTTGAAGAAATCTGTCTCAGATTTAGAGTGTCATCCAGCTGCTCCTTGAAGTCTGACAGGCTTGGTGCTGTGACCGCATCCACATCCAACTCCAGTCATCAGCTGTAACAATAACGATGGGGAAGAATGTCATCTGCCCTTGATCCCCAGAGCGCGGTGGGTCAGAGAGAAGATGCTTCAGAGTTTGCCACGGGCTGTAATGAGGACTGGTTATTCAGGCAGCAGGATTTTCAAAGCATTTGTGGTTGTCTGACAGCCGGGTTGTTCTTACGATGAAGCAGATGGGTTTTGTCAGGGTAACATGCTCCAGGATTACTGGAAAATGTTCTTTTGTGTGAGGTGAATTTTCCTTGGATGTTGGAGGATTGCACGGTTTGCCCTTACCCTGAAAGGGAAGAAAGCCTGTCACTTTTGCTTGTAGTGAGTTGTTAGGAGTCCTGTCGACCTGGAAGAAGGAGACTTTGAAAGTTGTATCCTGTCCACTCCCCCTCAGTTAACTGGAGGCTGGTTGGAAAGCTTGTAGGTCATAGTTGTTGACTTTGCAAGCTAACCACAGGCTGTGGTTTGAGAAATCAATTCTCCTCTAGCAGTAGGTAACAAAGTGAAATACCTCTTCCAGAATCCCTCTGAGATCTGTAATCATTCTGCTCATCGGTGTTCTTGGTTTCCCTGTGCTGGAAGTGGGAGGTGGCACTTGAGATTTTAATTTTGTGCTATCAGGAGGGTGCAGTCTGAAGTGACTTGGCCAAAATGAAGAGTTGTGGTGAACTTGCCACCACTGGACAGGTACTGACAAGAAGCGATTGTTAACATTTCCAGATTATTTTATATTTAGAATCAGAATAAGCTAAATCTAGGATGAAGGGTTATAGCCAACCTTTCAGGCGGAACATTGCAACCATTGCTTCTGAAGAGATAAAGGGAACTGGATTTCCAATAAGTTTTGCATTGGGGAACCCTCAAACCCTTATGCCATTGCAAATGAAAACTCGGTTTGTGGGGAAAAAGGGGAATGCAAAAAATCACTCCCTTGTGTCATAAACCATAGACAGCAAAAGATTTTCACAGCCATGATGCGTTCAAAGCTCTGTGTGTGCTGTTTCTGAATTGTCCTGAAGCTGGAGAATCATAGAATCATAGAATCATTACGGATCGGAAGGGACCTCGAAAGATCATCTAGTCCAATCCGCCTGCAACAGCAGGATCACCTAGACCAAGTCACACAGGAACCTGTCCAGTCGGGTCTTGAACATCTCCAGAGAAGGAGACTCCACAACCCCCCTGGGCAGCCTGTTCCAGTGTTCCGTCACCCTCACCGTGAAGAAGTTCCTTCTCAGGTTGATGTGGAACCTCCTATGTTCCAGCTCACAACCATTGCCCTTGTCCTATCACTACATGACACCGAGAAAAGCCCAGTGCCATCCTCCTGACACCTACCCCTCAAATATTTGTAGACATTAATGAGGTCACCCCTCAGTCTCCTCTTCTCCAAGCTAAAGAGGCCCAGCTCCCTCAACCTCTCCCCATAAGGGAGGTGCTCCACCTCTCTTATCATCTTTGTTGCCCTACGCTGAACTCTCTCCAGCAGCTCCACATCCCTCTTGTACTGAGGAGCCCAGAACTGGACACAATACTCCAGGTGTGGTCTCACCAGGGCAGAGTAGAGGGGGAGAAGAACCTCTCTTGATCTGCTAACCACCCCTCTTCTAATCCACCCCAGGATGCTGTTGGTCCTCTTGGCCACAAGAGCACATCTGTGCTGCTCCTGACCAGACGTGTCGCATTGGACAGTTTTCCACTGACTTTCTCCCTTCTGTGCTTTTCATGTTTGCATGTGCTTCAAGGTAAAACTCTTAAGTCTGAATTTTCAGACTTTCTAATATTTGGAGTTTATTTGGTTTCTCACTGCAGACTTTTAAAATGACTAGAATTACCAAAACGTGCCTTCAGGCTTCACTTCATCTTTTACTCACAAGCACATGGGCTATTCCAGTGGATCCTTGTGATTCTTCAAAGTTCAACTTTTAGCCAACACAGTGAGCCTTTATTTGTAAACATCTCCCAGAAACAACCGTGCTACGAGTGAAAAATGTGAGTGTCACTTGAACTTTCCCTGGAATATTATGAAAAGTGGATGAGACTGGAGAAAAGAATTGGCACTGACAATTACCTCTTTGTCAGATTTGCCCAGAAATCTCCTTGCTTTGCTGCTTTTCGAGGGAAGAATACGTTTTTCTTTGCTTGTCCCTAGTCCGTATCATTTAATCATTGCTTGCTTTGTACCGGCTCGCAGAGTATCAGTTAGAGTTCAATAGCTTTTGTCTAGGGCTCATTATCTGTAATGAATGTATGCAGCAAGCTGAATATGTTTATTTGTAACTTGATAATTAATCTGCTGCAGACAATTATTCTGGGAGAAGGGAGGAGAAGAGAGGAGACAGCCTCCTATCCGACAATCATGGCTCTAGCCTGAAATGGGAAATCCAGGGTGTGTTCACCTCCTAGTATTTACAACCACTGCTCAGTCTCACTGGGGTTACCTGTGGTAATTAATTCTCCTGTGTCCAAACTAAGTGAGCACTAAGGAAAAGGGGCTTCACTGATCTTTTGGTAGATCATGTTGGCCCATATGTTACTTAAGACTGGTGTCTTAATGTTGTTTGAGAGTGATGCTGTTCAGTTTTTACCATTGTAACTCCTAGTTTTAGCATACCCTGTGTGTGGGTTAGGAAGTGGTGATTCCACTAGTTCTTAGGCAGAATGGGCAAGATGGGCAGGAGCAGCTTTCTGTGTCTTACAGCCAATAGCAAAGTAGGTGAATCTTCTTTTAGTAAAAACAAAACACTAAGAGCAATTCCAATAGGAGTATATTACAGTCTAGTATTTCTTGGTGATGGAAACAGGAGCCTACTGACATCTGGTAGCCATGGTTGCTAACATTTCAGGAAGCACAAAATCAAGGATGAACGTAAAAGTCTCTTTTAGTTCCTAATTCCTTGCCTGTGAGTAAATCACAGTGGTAGTGCCACCTTAATTTTTACTAAATATATCTGAGTTTGCTAATGCTTTCCCAGAGCAGACCTGAGATGACTTTGTAGAACGTAACTGGTTTGGGGTTTTTTTGCTCTAGTTATCCTTATGCATTTTTTAAAGTAGAGCTGGTTCATTTGAATTTTTATGTTCTATCAAGTGTAAGAGCTGGTACTACGCTATGTCCCATTAATTGTGTTTTAAAAATAAGTCCAGATCCTGAGAGAAAAATCATTACATTCACTGACTGACTTTCTAGGTAACAAAACTGGAATTAAAATGCTGCCTGGGGAAGAGAACCATAGAATCATTATGGTAGGAAGAGATCTACAAGATCATCAATTCCAACTGTCAACTCAACCCCACCCTGCCCAATAAACCGGGTTCCCTAGGGCCTCATCTACTTCTTTTTGGCACACATGCAGGGACGGTGACTCCACCACCTCCCTGGGCAGCCTGTTCCAGTACCTGACCACTCTTTCAGTGAATACATTTTTCCTAATGTCTAATCTAAACTTCCTCTGGCACGACTTGAGGCCATTTCCTCTTGATCTGCCACTAGTAACTTGGGAGAAGAGACTGACTTCTGCCTCTCTGCAGCTTCCTTTCATGTAGTTGTGGAGAGCAGTAAGGTAAAGTGCTTTTTTGGCCAGACTAAACAACCCCAGTTCCCTCAGCTGCTCCTCAGAAGACCTGCCCTCCAGGCCCTTCACCAGCTTTGTTGCCATCCTTTGCACATGCTAAGTTGCTAGCTATGGTGCTGCAAGGTTCTGATCACTGGTTGTAGTCTTGCAAGGCCCTGAGAAGCACATTTAATGTGTGTAAGGCCCTTCTGAGGCAAGTGGGACCAGAGATTTTATGAACCTGAAAAAAAGAAAGATAGTGTGACTCTTCAGAGAACTGTGGTGCCTGAGAGATGGGTCTTGCTGTTGCTGAATGTGAAGCTCTCAGCATACTCACATGTGCAAGAGAATAGTCCAAGATACAGATTTCTGTCACTTGGTTAAAGATCTTGATAAATGTGAGGTTGGTGGAAGTTTGCTTCACTAAGTAGTCAACTTCAGTAGTAGCCTTTAAATGGTCAAACACAGCAGAGATGAGCATTTTTAGATAGGGACGTGATCACAGAAATCTCACTGCCAGGTTTGCCAGGAGGCTACGCTGGAGCTGTTGGCTTGGGAGTGGCAGCTGGTTTTGCAGGCTAAAATGGGCCTTGATCCACTGCTACAGGAGGTGCTGAAAGTAGCTGCTTGGCATCAACGTGCAAAACATCTCAAAAAGGGACAGTGGTTTCAGGCTGAGCTCCTACTGCTATTTCTCAGTAGCCAAGTGAAAACCAGTTTGTGATCTGTATTGTCTTTGTCCATGAATTTATTGTACGTGAGTCAAAAAAGGCAGTAAGTTGTGAGGAAGTAGATGTTGTGAAAGTGAGCAGTGGTTGTAGAGCACAAGGTGGCAAAAACTGGTAGGATTTTATGGGGGGTGTGTGTGTATTTGTGCACATACACATTGGGGACCTGAAGGCAGGGTTTACTGCCTACGTTTGGTTTACGTCCTGTTTGGTGTGGGGAAGTGTGAGCTGCAGGGTAAGCTCAGTTGCGTGAGCTCTTATATAAACCTTTGTCATCTCCTGGAGACTGCCACTACCCGAGGTGATGTCTTGGGTACTCTCGAGTTTTAATAACAGGACTGCTTTCTGCCTATTTTCTTTAATACCTGTTGTTCAACGCTGCTATGTTTGTGTCTTGATGCAGGATCACAGCTCAGGGAGGATTGTTTTGAATCCTGCCAGCTCATCTTGGTGTTTCATTTTCTGAGAAAAAATGTGTCCAAAATCCATTCTGAATTCGTGGATCTTTATGGACAGAAGTGCAAAGAGCAGTTGTCTGGGGATGCAGACAGATTTGTGCTTTGGTTTTTGCACCTTTTTCTGACACAGTTATTAGAGACCCAAAAAAGAAGCATTGCTATTAGATCTTTGCATTTATAATCCCTTAGAATTAGTGTTGTATTCTGGAATATAGTGGAATATAAGGGAGAAATAAATAGCTGCCTCTAAATGCCCTTTCTTTCCCCTCAGCTGTGTAAATCAAGACTCTTCCTGGTGGTGTGTATGAAAGACCACTGACAGGTTGGACTTGATGATCTATGAGGTCTCTTCCAACCTTGATAATACTGTGATACTGTGATACTGTGAAATAATCCATTTGATACGATACTGAGAAAGCTTCTTGAAATTCTGAAATGCAGGACAATGAGCTTAATATATAAAATGATTAATTTCTAGAAAACTCAAGCATGGCAGAGTTTTTCTTGGAGTGACCATTGCATTATACTGCTATAAATTATTCAAGTACCTCAGAAGTTGTTTTCTCTGCAGGGATTTACCACCCTCACTTCATCCTGTAATGTACTTGCTTTCTTTCCGCAGAATAATTTCAGTTAGAATGAGGATGGTCTCTGCAGGTCATCTCATCCACCTCCTGCCTCTAGGAGTTCACCAGTCTTCATATGTATTAATATCTAATCAAATGCTTAATGTTTAAAAAATTTGGATAAGAAACCTCTGTTTTCTTGCAACGGGATTTTCTCAGTTTTGTTTTTATAAATTGTTTTTGTAAATCTTTGGTAGAACTTCCTTTTCAGCAGACGCCTCTGTTTCTTGTGGCTTTCTTCTGTGAGACTAATGTTCTCCGTGTGCTAAATTAGTTTTGAAGGTTATGTCTCTATTCATTTCAGCATAACGTGAATGTCTATGGTTTTGCTGTTTGGTATTCTTTTGTGTTTGAAAGTCAGGATTTGTTTGTGGCTGGGAAAATCTTAGGAGTTAGCCGGTGGTGGATTTATTTTGCTTGCTTGAATGCGGGGAAAATAGTTCACCAAGGGATTGCTGAAAGCTCAGAAAATAGAAAAAAAT
This sequence comes from Rhinopomastus cyanomelas, assembly GCA_013400115.1. NCBI lineage: Eukaryota > Metazoa > Chordata > Aves > Bucerotiformes > Rhinopomastidae > Rhinopomastus > Rhinopomastus cyanomelas. Next base: position 135,802 of record VXBP01001906.1, on the reverse strand, counting down.
AATTAAAGCCTTTGAAAATTGTTTCTCTTTTCACAAAGACACTGTCTTAGAGACAAAGATAAAATGACACCATTTTAAAAAGCATCCTGCCCAAAACCAGCAGCATCTAATCGGAGAGTCCATAGTGGAAATGTTTATGAAGATCTGTGTTGTCTCTTTGTAAAGACGTGCACAAAGATATGCGTGTATATCTGCACTCGTATCATTCCCATGTTCACTTGCCCAGTCTGATTTCTTATCCTGTGCCTTGCATTTCTTGTTTATCACATCCTATTATTTAAGTGTCTGCATGCACTGTGCATTATATATGGTGATCTCTGATGGTGTGGTAGTAAATCGGTGCAGCAACCACATTTAGCGTCATCTGTTGTCTTGGATTATAAAAAACCCAAGGGAGTCCTGTGCAGCATTGCCTGTTTACTGTGTTTTGTTGTTAGCAGCAAAGGGGTGGTGAAGCTGCCTTTGGGGGAGGCTTGATGATTAGAGAGCCTTGCTCTGTGCTCCTTTCCATTTGGGAAGGAAGCAGAGCATATCGCAGCTGCGGCCTTTCAACCTGGGACCTGTCTGACAAATGTTCCTGGTACACAGAAACATCGAGTGAGATGGTTTCTAAATGAGATGCTTTGAGTCCATGAGGCAGCAAATTCAAATTATCAGACAAAATGCTTGATCAGCATCTCATAGCCCAATATTTCTGCAGAACCTTGTTTTTCCTTCTGCCTGAACATGTGCACAAGTTTTTTGTTCTTACTGACAGGGTTAGTACCTGTGACTGGAAATTCACGCACTCCCTGTAAAGGTTTAAGCAGTTCCAATACAGTTTCTTGTCATGTCTCCCTTTTGCTTGAGTCCCAGGTAGATATTTAGTCATCACAAACACAAACTCTTGTTTTAACTAAGCAAGTGTTTTCTTATTTGTGCTGAATAATAATGAGCATTAGACCTATTTGATGATGCATTTTGGCCTTGGATACTTGACCTGTGTTTTCCACAGTGACTGCTGGTGATAACCTTTCCCCTCCCCGAAAGAACTCAACAACAACAAACAACAACAACAAATTTAGACCCTCTTTGGGCCATTTTATTCATAAATTATGCAAAGGACTTTGCTTGTCTCTTGCTGTGGATTGTAGGGAGTGAGCAGAACGAGATGCTCCGTTTTGATCTGTTTGAGTGGTTATTGCAGGCTGGAACACAGCTGAACTGCATTTTGAAAAGCAATTTCCAAATCATCTAAGCAAATTTGAGGCTCCTTTAAACAAACTGCTAAAATGTTCCCTGTCTGGCTAAGTTTGGATGGCTTATAGAATCATAGAATCATTTAGGTTGGAAAAGACCCTTGAGATCATCAAGTCCAACCAATATGCCTACCCTACCAAGTGCACCAGTAGACCAGATCTCTAAGCACCACGTCTTTAAACACATCCAGAGATGGTGACTCAACCACCATCCTGGGCAGCCTGCTCCAGTCCCTGACTGCTCTTTCAGTAAAAAACATTTTCCTATGTCCAGCCTGAACCTCCCCTGGTGCAGCTGGAGGCTGTTCTCTATTATTCTATCACTAATTTCCTGTGAGAAGGGACTGGTTTGGATAGGTTTGTACATTTTTCAGGTCTTTCGGAGCAACTGTCTGGATTTGTCTTCTTGCTTGAAATGCAAAGAATGTTAAGATGTATTTATTACCAACTGACAGAAAACAAGAAAAATTGTTTCAGGAGAAAGAAATCAAGCAAGCGAGCATAGCCATTCATTATTTAAATGACAGTACTTCATGGCAATTTTGTCTTGAAATAACCTTCTGGTTTTGTACATTGTGCAGTGCTGTTTTTCAGTAGCCAAAACTCTTTGTCACAGTCCCAAAGCCCTTTGTGAATCATGCTATCTCAGTAATGGAAAGGTGGAAGCAGATAATTGGCAAACAGTAGTAGCTAGCAGTACGTTCCAGTGAGGGTAATGAATCAGTATTTTGCTTGGGTGAGTGCAAGTTGGTATCCAAGCAATTTGGCAACTCCTTAGATTTGACCCGAGCAAATAACTAGGAGAAGATGGTTTTTTTTGTTTTCTCAGCTTCAGTACCCCAAGTTGTCCTTCCCATCCTGCCCTTACACGCAGAAATGTGGAATTGGGAAGTTACTCCCCACCAGTGCAAAGAGGTTTGTTTGCTGGCGCCGACTCTTTCATTAGGAGGAATGTACAAGATGGACGTTCTTGGTGAGGATTAGTCCCTGAGCTGAAATCACGGGATGTGCCAGTTCTGGAGGCTGCCAAGTTGTTTCAAGAGAAAAGTTAGAAAGCAGCCATGTTGTACATTCACCATTTCGACTTTGCAATCTGCCTGAAAGAAGTAGCTTCAGGTAGACTCGAGATTCAGGGAGACAAGTGTACCAATTTGTTTGAAATGCCCTGTTTTGTGCAGAAGCAGTAGCTTTAAAGATACGGTCTTTTGCAACTTCTCTGTTAGAAATATTTAGAACCATAGAATTGTCCTTGCTGGAAAAGACCTTCAAGACCATTGAGTCTAACTGTTAACACACTGTGAGACAGTCACAAGCGTACCGCTAAGCCACGTCCCTAAGCTTCAGATCTACACGCACTTCTATTCCTTCTTTTTGTTACCCCACTAATATTTCCTGGATGTTCTTAATACATAACCAGAAAATTATTTACAGCTAGGTTTAGTTTTTCATTAGGAGACCATCAAAGAGCTAGTGACAGACACAAAATGCATTGCTTCCCCTCGAGCTACTTGGATTTGGGGAGAGTTAATATCCAACAGCTGTTACAACGTGGTGACATACAGCCCTCTAAACACTGCTTTTGCTTGGGTTTGGAGGCAAAATGTCTGTCTGTTGAAGCCACTTTCACTTAACAAAATAATTGCCTTAGGACTTCAATCATCTTCCCTTTGCTGATCAAGTTCAGCTGTATCCAGAGGAAACTTTTATTTTGTTCATCTCTCAGCTCTTTTGTGACGTGTGTGATTTTTTTGCCACGGTCTTTTGGCTTACAGCAAGTTGTCCTGTGTGTTATTAGTGAACTCTTCCTGACAGTATCTGTTATGATACGGATGAGCCCCACAAAAGCTCTCATAAAAGTTCCCATAAACACTTCACTGTGTGAGAGTAAGGGGCTCCAGGCGAGGGCTTGTTGAGAAGGTGTCTTGTCTTTCTCGTGCACCAGTTTTGAGACTTGCTTCAGGTGAGGCTTTCTGGAAGGAATTTTATATCTGACGTTAAGAAGACTTCTCACTGGTTATCATTTCTTTGAGTAAGGAGGAAAAAGCTGTTACACAGTTGTGTTAAAGCTCTCCATTATCTACAATGACTCTAACATTTGATTTGCATTAACATGGTTCCACTGTTTCCTATGAAATCAACCTCAAGTTAATCATAGAATGGATTTGGTTGGAAGGGACCATGAAGGTCATATCCAATTCCCTTGCCATGGGCAGGGACACCTTCCACTAAACAAAGTTGCTCAAAGTCTATCCAACCTGACCTTCAACACTTTAAGAGAAGGAGCATCCACAACTTCTTTGGGCAACCTGTCTAGTGTCTCAGAAGCCTCACAGTGAATAATTTCTTCCTTACATCTAACCTAAATTTGACCTCTTTCAATATAAAGTTGTGAGCCCGTGTCCTGTCACTGCACACCCTTGTAAAAAGTCTCTGGCCAGCTTTCTTGGGTTGTCATACTCATTAGGTAGAAGAGCTTGGCTTCACTCAGATGTTGAGGAGAAGGAATTGAAGCTGTAGCTCTCTGGTGCTTTCTGGATGTGAGAGCAGTCTCCATTTGGTGCCTAACACCGAAACAGCACCAGAGTATTTACCTCAGTAAGTGATAATAAACTGTGTTTGTGCTGCACATTCAGGTCTTGAGCAAAGCAACTTCTTGCATTGGCATCAAGAAATATTATCATAATAAACAGCTACGGTGTTTGGAGTATTTTGTGCTAGTGCTCCGCAGAAGGACCGATAAAGATGTGAACCCACTGAAGAAAGGGAAGGAGATGGCCATTAGGCAAAGCCCACACTGGCACTGTTCGTACCCAGCACCACAGTTCACCAGCAGTGGTGTCATTAGTGTGGCCTCTGGCTGTGGTCACCGTTCCAGAAAACCTAAATAACCTCTGTAGCTCTTATCAAATCAATGTTTCATGGCTCTACACAACAGAAACGTATTGTCTTCTGTGGACAAGTGGGCTATGTTTTAGACCTGAAAAGGGAAATTAAATTAATGAGTCAGTGATGATATCCAATTTTAAGTTGCCTTTTGGGGTTTTTTGCCCTAATGCTCGGATTGCAATATTAGCGTCTCACACCGATGCATCAGAGAACCTGGTGCCACCACTTAACCAAGCGAATATTTAGTGTTCCACACCAACAAGAGACTGAGGCAGGCAACGAAAGAAACATCAGTCCATTGCTGGCAAGGACTGTACAGGCAAAATGCATCTCCTTCGTGTAGCGGGAAGGAAAAACGCCAGCAAGGATGATCAAGACTTTCTTAATAAGATTTCTGTTTTCAAATATTCCACTTCAGACCTCTTAATAAAATGGATGCATTAGATGCACAGAGCAAAGATCACTGCTGATTGAGATTATACTCTCATCCATTTAATAATGATGCAGTCAAAAGTTTTTTTCCCCTCCACTTTCTCTTGTAACTTTAAATATTTAGGGCTGAACAAATTCTGCTTGGATTTAAATGGGAGGGTGATTTTGTTTGGGTTTTTGCTTTCAGGTTGTGTAATGTAAGTGGTACCTCACCTCACAAAAGGCTAAACCTCATTTTTTCTAGTCGACTTGTGACTTCAATGTGTGTATTTGCTTCAAGAGGCCACATGGACACGAGCCTTTTTAGGACTGCCTTTGAAAAGTGAATTTAAAGAGAGCTTTTTGGTTTAATTTGCTGGGTCCATTTGTTTAAATAGGCAATAATCTTGTATTCGTCCCAATGAGACCTTGGCCAGAGGGTGCATTTGGGCATCATTACTGATGCTGTAGAATATAGCACTTGTGCTAATAGCTGCTGGTAAACCAATACATTTATGTGTTTTTACCCAGAATGGCTGATTTTTGGCTTATGCATTATTTGTGAGTGACTGCAGGTTGCCTGTCCCTTTTCTTTCTGGCTCAGCTATGGAAAGAGAAAATGCTCTTTCTCTCCACTTCCTTACTCCCCTCTGTTCTCAGCCTCTTCCCCAAGAGATCAGCTCCCATCTTGGCACCGCGTGACAGTTAGCAGTTGTGACAGGCTCGCCTATTTTTGGAAGTCTGTCCCCACTCTTTCCCCGCTGGAAAAGAAAAGCAAGCTATCTTGAAAAATTAATCCTTCTGGAAGAGGAGAAAACTTCGTGAGGCACTCTTGCCACTTAGTGCTTGGGCTGCTGTTTTGCTAATTGTTTGCTCAACCTGTGCCACAGGATCGGTGAGATTTGCACTTTGCCTGGCATTGATCAGCTGCCCTTAAGCTCTGCAAGAGCCCTTCTGTTCTGCACGTAAAAAGAGGCAGACTAAAATACAGCATGGCGCTGCATGGATGTTGTCCAGTCATGTCTTGTATTTCACACATTTCTAAACTGTTTCTGCAAAACCAGAAATACTACTGCTTGTCTCCAAGGAACAGAAACAGATATTCAGAATTTGGCAGTTATGGTGGAAAGATAGGTTTTTTTTTTTCTCTGATTTATTTTGCCCCTTCTTTAAACTCTGCAAGTAGTAAAATACATGTGTTAAAATGTACTCACAATGGAGTAGCATCCATAAAGCCCTTCTATTGGACGAAGTAGCTGCTGTGTGCTCAGTGATTACCTCTCTTGTTTTGATATTGTCTCCTTATAACCAAACTGCTACCTCCCTGTGCATTGCAAACCCAGCCCTAATAGATAGGTATGGTCCTGGAGCTTTCCCGGGATGATCAGTCAGGAAATTCAAGGCCAGGGTGGATGGGGCTCTGGGTGATCTGGTCTAGTGAGAGGTGTCCCTGCCTATGGCAGGGGATTGGAACTAGATGATCTCTAAGGTCCCTTCCAACCCAAACCATTGTGTGATCCTGTGAGAATATAAAGTGAATGCTAATATCTTTTAGGAAAAGTACAGCAGCAGAATTACATTGTCAAGGGACAGTTTATCTTGTATCAAAGCAAGGATGACCAAAATGGCTTTTAAATTCCCATACTGTGTTGTCTGTGTCCCTGAAACTCGGGCTCATGCTGGACAGCAGATGTTAGTTTTTGTCTTCCAAAGCAATATGATTTTGTTTTCTCAGAGGTGGTTATTACTGGAACTTTAAAAATAGACTCTGCTGTCTCTCTAATCTATTAATTTAATCTTCTTCTAGATGCTTAACTTTATTTCTAATATATTATGTTAATACCTCTGTGCCTACCCTGGATATCCCTGTCATCACCAGATTATCAGAACACCTTTCCCTGGAAAGCCAGTACTGAGTTGTCTTCAGAAGGCGCTCATCCTCTCCGCAGTGGCTCGGTATACAAGAAATTCATTATTGCAAATATAATCAATGTGAAGACCACAAAGGAGAGGGGAACACTTGGCCACACAGGGTTGATGCTGTCTTATTAAGGAAAAGTTGTATCTCTGGAAGTTCTGTTGCATTAGACTCCCAAAGTGCACATTTATGTAGTTAGTTGGACAGTGAGTCAGATGCCATAAAAGTCTCAAAAATAAAGTACTTCTCAAGGCAATTCTGAGAGCAGCTCTGGCAAAAAGGACCTGGGGATACTGGTGGACCATAGGCTGACCACAAGCCAGCAATGGGCCCAGGAGGCTAATGGTCTCCTGGGGTGCATTAAGAATAGTGCTGCCAGTAGGTTAAGGGAGGTTCCTCCACCTCTACTCCTTTTCCTTCTCATTTATACCTCCCAAATAAATCAATGCATCCATTCCACCTTTTAACCCTTCAGGGTCAAGACCCACTTGGGGAATAGAATTATATTGACCCAATAATTTTATATTGCATGAAATACAAGGAGATGCCCATGAGTATTCAGAACACACGCCAGCATAATGTGTGAGCACACTGCTTAAATTCAGACTGACATGGCCAGTCAACTAGCCCCATGTGGTCGCATGTTCCCTGTGCACCTTACACGATCATAAAATAGTAGAGTAGTTTAGATTGGGAGGGACCTCAGAGATCATCTAGTTCCAACCCTCTGCCATAGGCAGAGACACCTCTCACAAGATCAGGTTGCTCAGAGCCTTTAACACTTCCAAGCAGCCACAACCTTCCTGGGCAGCCTGTTCCAGTGCCTCTGCACCCTCACAGGGAGAAATGTCTTCCTCAGATCTAATGTAAATCTGCCCTCTTTTAGCTTGAAACCATCCCTCTTCTGCTGTGACTCATAACGAGTCCTTCTCCACCTTTCCTGTAGCCCTTTTTTAGTACTAGAAGGCTGCTATAAGGTCTCCCCAGAGCCTACTCCAGGCTAAACAACCCCAGCTTCCTCAGCCTGTCTTCATAACAGAGGTACTCAGCCCTCTGATCATATTTGTGGCCTCCTCTGAACTTGCTCCAGCAGTTCCATGTTCTTCTGATATCAGGGATACCAAAACTGAACACAGTACTCCAGGTGAGATCTCATGAGAGCAGAACAGAGGCCAAGAATCATAGAATCATTAGGGATTGGAAGGGACCCCGAAAGATCATCTAGTCCAATCCCCCTGCCACAGCAGGACCACTTCACTGGACTTGCTGGTGGCACTTGTTATCCAGCCCAGGTTATCATTTGAGGCATAATCTACACAAGAGTGATCCTTTGTATTTTGGGGATAATTTATCGTACCGGTTAGACATTCTTATAGGATGGAATTGTTTAATCGTGGAAGACAAAGGAATGAGAGAGGGTAAAAAGGTTTGAAGATAATTTTTCACAGATACTTATTATATGACATTTTTCAATGTAGATCGGTAAGGGGCAGCTTCCTTTGCATGTTGCATTCCTTCGGCATGGTTTTGTGTGTGAAGGGAAAATGTTTGCCTAATTCCAGCTCACATCTCATTTACAGAAGAGTAAGCATGATTAGGCCTGTAAATTGATGATTTTAATATCCATCACTGGTAGGATGCAGCATTTTAAAAATATTTATTTAAAGTACATGTGAACTAGCAAAATAATGAATGGGCTGTGCTTCTGGACTTTGTCTTTTCATATGCTAAGTAGTAATAGTTAATTAGCATTGGTGTGTGGTACAACATCAGATAATCAGACCAAAAACATCCATCTGCTTCTCTTCAAGTGAATCATCGTTCTAGCATCCTTGCTCAGTGTTTTCTGTAGGAGAAAAATGAAACAAATTTCAAGTCAGTCTATATTTGGACACACAGAGCAAGTCCTGGGAAATCAGTCTGAACTATTTACATGACTAAACTATTGTCCTCCTCTTAAAAAACTCATTATCCTGCAAGAAGAGAGGATTTTTGCCTTCACCACTCTGCAGCGTTTCAAGAACAGATGCTGTTTGTATTGAATTTTTTTCCATGGCCAGGTCTCTTACCTATTTTTAAAGAATTATTTAAAAGATGTGATTAAAAAGTTCTGGTTCTGCATTACCAAGTGCCCAATTAAACCTGGGCATTTTTATCAACTGAAAGAAGTGACAACAATTCATACTTTCCCTGCAGGTGTCTTGACGGTTTGGTTGGTGTAGCAGGAACGTAACTCATTTTTTAGTCTTCTTGGAGGATATTTGATTTTGTTCTGCATGAATTTGTGCTCTGAGATTGTCATTTGCCAGTTTGTAGGACGAGTGGTGTGCAAGGGGCACTTAGCACAGCAGCTCCTCCTGCGCTTAGTCTCAAGTCTGTGCCTGACAGAGCTGATTGACAGCCTGGATGGAGCATCCCAAAGACTCTCCTGGGTTGTTCCTGATGTAGAAGTGATCCAATTGTACATAAGATATTTATCAGTAGTCAGTAAGAACTTTTCCACATAAATGAATATGCAGAACAATCTTTTGTGTATCGTTAAGTTACTGAAGAGATGTTCTGGGCCTCGTCAAGGTATTAAACAGCAATAAATTATGCGTCTACCGGGATGGTCACAGAAGACCACAAACAGCTGAATTAAGAAACTGACAGATGTGATTGGAGGAGTCTCTTTACTAGCTTGTGCAAGTACTAGGGGAAGTTTTGGAAAAGTTGAGCTGGTTGTTTTGAAATGTGTGCAATCAGATGTGTCATGTGCCTCTGCACTCAGTGAGGATGTGTGACTCTTACTTGGAGTAAGCGAGAACGTTTACCCAAAACATCTGGCAGAAAATAGCTGATTTCCTCTTCTTCCTCCCACCTCCACTGGTCTGCAGTGGTTCTTTCACTGCACCTTGCCACAAACAGTGCAGTCCTGTCCTCTGCCAATTCTGCTACTTGGAGCTTGAATCAAGGAGTTCACAGTGCAGTTGAAACTGCAGAGAAAATTTGCTGTTGCCAGCTTTAGGTTAATTCTGTCTTTGGCCAGAGCTTGTTATTTCTGTCCAGAGTCACGTTCATCTGCTCTGTGGTGTTAAACACTTACCATCCCTTTTGTTCTCTTTTCAATTATTGCACTTTCATTCCAGTGTAAGGCAATGCTTGTGCTTTCCCCCCACAAATTCTACTTTTTCAGTGGCTTCCCAATGGCTACTTATGCATATGATTGTAATTCTGCAAACCATGAGTGTCACTGAAATTCCAAGGCGTGCACGCTGAAGAGTGCTTCCATATGGCCTCCTCGGCTTTAGCACTTTGTTCATCGGTAGAGTAAGGAGTCTAGCTGGATTAGTTTATTTTTTCCATATGAATATCCATCTGTTATAAGGTTGTCCTCATCTCCATGGCTTTGGCATCATCTGATTGTAAAAAAAACTTCTTTATTTTGGGCGCTACACTTGTTTCTCAGCTTGTGAACGGATCAATGTCAAGTAACTTCCATAATATATATTATAGTGTTGACTACTCTAATATATCTATGCTGGAACAAGAATAATATACGTTGATACTGTGAATTGTGGTGGTGTCTCTGATGTCATGTATTGTTTCTGGATTCTAGCTTTTCAGAAGCCTGGGGTGATGCTGACTGCCAAAATAGGGAAGCTGTCAAAGAGCTGGTTCATGGGCTGCTATGTAAAGTGAGGAAAACACAAGTGAGAAATATTAATTTCTAATAGCCAAATGCCACACTGTTCCTGAACTTTGTTCTCCTGCTCTACGGACTAGTAGTAATGAAAACTGAAGTGACACTGGCACTTTTATAGCAGTGTGGAGAGAGCTGGCTGCTGCTTGATTTAGCTGAAGTTACCAGACAGGCTGAGAAGAAGCAAATACCTAGAAAGCACCGTTATGCCACTCTTCAAAGCTTGCTCGTGGCTCTGCTTTTCATGTAGTTACATCTGCTTACGTGTGTGGCAAAGTATTTTTTACTGCTTCTTCTTACTTGACACCCTGGAAGCCAGTTCACCAGTGCTGGCATTGCAGAAAACACGCCCTTCTGTTCCCTGTGATGCTGTTACCTGTATTGCATGCATTGTTCTACCTCTTGTTATAAACACTAGTGGTATTTTTGCCGTGTTCCTGAGGAAAAAAACATGTAAGGTAATATGGGAACTATTCAAGGGAATAATTCAGTAGTATGGTTGTGTTAGCAAAGGCAGAGCTGTAGCTGTTCACCTCTGTTTGGAATGTGGGGACATGTCTAGTCACATGTAGTGTTTTCTTCAACCCCTGCCTCTTGGGCAGGTTTCTCTGGCAGTGTTGTATCTGAGGAACTGATTTCTTACCCCTAAAGTGGTGGTATTGGGTGATGTTTCAGGTTTCTTGGCTGCAAATCACTTGGCTGTGTTAAGAATCACAGAGTTGTTTAGATTGGAAAAGATCATCAAGATCATCAACTCAGCGAACTCGAGCCCATGGCTAAACCACAACCCTGATCTACAGGACTTTTAAGTTGTGATGCAACAGGTGTAGAGTTGGGTTTGCGAGATCTTTAATGTTGGTGAGAAGATGATAATGCAGCTTGCCTTCTAAATCCCTTTTAGAACCCAGGTTGATCACAAAGCAGTAACTTTTAGGGGAGAGCAGAACTGATGCAGTAGGTGTGATATTATTGATTCTTAGCATGAGAAGCCTATTTTCCTAGGAACATTTTTCAGGCCAAGGTCTATTTCTCATCTTTAGTCTCCTTAAGATGATGTAGTTTTATTAGATAGCCAAGTAACATAGGGAAATATACCCCCACCCTGCTCCCCATTACTTTTCTCTGATCTTTCAAAGGCTTTCTTAAGTCCTTATGTTTATTCATGGGAGTTGTTCTTTTGACTAGTCTGGTTGCAGAATCAGAGAAGTGTAAATGCTGCATTTTGAGTTTGCCACGCCAAGTTAAGGCAGATAAAGGAAAATATGTATGTCATTGCAAGCTCCTTTGTTTCCTGGTACATTGTACCAGCATGTTCTGCAACAACATTTATCCTTCTGCTACTGGTTGTACAGAGGAGTGAGCAAAATCCATTTGCTTTAACATTGTAAATCACATTAGCATTGAACAAAATAGCATGAGGATCTTGCTAGAGAGACGGTGGCTGCAATATAACCCAGGCCAATAAGGGAATAAGTAACACTTTTATTAAGTGACATTTTTATGTTGCTTTGAAAGTGACAAACATTTGACATGTTCAGCTGATAGGTTTAATTGAAATTCAAGATTAATTACAAAGATGACTAAGCCTCCTTCATTACCTTGTAGGAACAAAAGATAGTTACATTTTGAGAAAGAAAAGATGATTAACCCACTAACATGTATCAGAAGAATTGCAAGTACTCCCTTACAGGAACAGATAATATTAAATAATCATAAATATTAAATTCTGCCTCCTCCAGCAAAGAGGGAATGAGATTCAAAGCAAATTGGGTTTGCAGAACTGCTGGGTTTCAAAAAGAGTGATTCTTAAATGACTGTAAATGCACTTGTCAAACAGGTGAACCGTTGCTTCAGACAGATCAGGGATGATTAGAGCAGGGGAAGGTGTTGGTGGTTTGCTCTAAATTTCAACATGTTACTGAAGTTTAATTCAGATGTAAATCACTGAATGTGAGATTGATTCCCTGGGTTTAACTCGTGAATATTCATCCCATGGTCGTATAAAACGCTTGGAAAGAGGGTATTTAGACAACCATCCTAATTTCTTCCGCTGCTTCCAAGAAAGTGGCAACACCAGCTGATGCATTTGTAATATGTTATATTTATAGGTCAATTTAGCAGCTTTTCCTATTAAATGTTGTCAGGCTCTGTGATTTATATGGTATTTGTTCAGCAGGCCTCTGTCTGCTGTAGGGCTGGGGAATTTGAAATGCGAAACGTGTTGACCTCTGATTTCAGCTAATGATAAAGTTGAATTAGGCCAATAACAGTTTAAAGCAGCCGTATGTTTCCGTTCAACTTTGCAGACTCTGAGGCTCAGACATGCGTTAGCCTTGTGTAAAACTACAAGCCGCTGTGTCTTTGTACGTGTTGCTCCGAAGGGCCGGAGCTCTGACTGACAGCCAGGACCGAGAGCTCTGCTGTTCCTGTGTTCCGGAATGCCAGCGTTTGAAAGGGCATTTCTGTGTCATTCAGCTTTGACTTACAGACAGTTGCCACGTTCACAACTGGTTTAAAATGACTTGCATAGTTGTTTTGTCTCCGCGGCCCTTTCTGTTGGGCCCTTTGAGTTAGCTCAAAATAAGCCACGAGCACTGGAAGTCTTAGGCTGCCCTGTGGGTTTGGTGTGAACACAGGGCACTGCTGTGCGTGTCACACAAAGACACTCTTGAAACTCATCTGATGAGGGAAGAGTATGTTTTGGCCAGAATTCAACCCCTTGCTCTCAAACTTGACAAGCAGGTTCAGCTTTCTGGAGCTCAGTGACATTCTGGGTGTCCAGTCTTCTAGTGTGTGCTGCAGTCAGACTGTTTTCAATGGATAGTACCATCAGGAGCCTGTTTCCAGAAGCGAGCAGCTACGTTTGGCTCATAAATGACACAATTCTATTTTTAGAAGTCACATTTGTGTCAGTGCTGTGCCTTGACAGTCACAACGTGTTTAGTGATGCCCCATCATTACAATTCCTCTTATCCCAGTTTTCTACATCTCTTTACATACGAATTCCCAGGGAAGCCAGATTAGGGGATTCATCTAGACCTTGCTTCATCTGTGACAGCAAAAGTTCACATCAGGCAAGGCAAGAAAAGACGGGGAGAAGGCAGATCTGAAATGGGCTCCTGTATTCTGTAATCTGAAATGGGTTATTCTCCCTCAAGTGCCGTGTAATTATCCAGGTATAGAAGTCAGGCTTTTTCAGTCACCCCAAATAACAAGTAATGATTTAGAAAATGTACTGAATTAGGAAAATCCCTCCCCTTTGTTCTCCTTCTAGTAATGAATTTATGTACAAAATCAGCCTCTTTTCATTGTCTCCAATAACAGCCAATTTATATTTTCATCCCCAGTAGCTCAGCAGGCAAATTATTACATCTAAGTCTAGATCCGCTTGTCTTCAGCATATTTAGCAGCACCTAGAGTGTGAAGTGTGTGGTCATGATGCTTTGCTCTGATGTCTGCTGTAGACACCATGGAACGTAATTAAGTTTGCACAGAAAGGAAATTGCCTCCCTTAGCTGACTCATCTAATGCCTAGAGGTAACCCCTAAAATCATCCCCGTTTGTGCCGTGTAAATGGTGCTTGTCAAAATGTTCCTGTTGAGGGGATGTGGGTTTTTTATGAGGACAAGATTACTGCCTGGGCACATTAGCAGAGAGCAGTACTTTGCCATGGGCAGTGCAATAAGCTTCCAGATCTTGACTGTCACAGCAGAGGTACCAATCCCGTGTGGATTTAGATTGCTCTTCAACACATGGCCATGGGATCAGATTGGAAGAGTCCAGGAAAGTCTGGAGTGGGGTTTATCAGTCACCCCACGCATCTCCCATAAAAAAGCCCTGTAATGTTAAGCAGTGGTTATAATGCTAAGCAGGGACTCCAACTCATGGCATGTGGTAGATTTGAATAAAGATCATCTGCAGCACAAATAAAACCAAACTGGAAATCTCTTTGCTGGACACTGCTGTACTGCAGTATTGTTTAGATATCTTGGATGTCATCATTCCCACTTCTTTCTGATGGGTTAATGGTCCCTTTTCAGTGTCCTGTGTCTGTTCAGGCAATCTTGAATGGTTTCCCAGCATTTTGCCAGCAATTATGTGGAAATTTGCTCAGTGACAGCGACTCTGAATGGGGATCCTTCACCCAAGATGGAAACTGTGATGAATTTTTCTTAGGCCAAAAACTCTTTCAATTGTTTTCTTGAAAAACATAGGTCCTGGCCTTGCAAGATACCACTTTAAGAGAAATCAGACTGCCAACCTACGGAGTGTCACCTCATTAGCGTCATTGAGACCTTCCCAGTCCAGACAGTGAAAACGTTCACTGTGTGCACAAATGTTCACTAGAAGATTCAGCACGTTCTGGAACCCTGACAGAAGCTGCTGCCTTAGTATGAGGCCAGTGTTGTGGCTCATGGGATCATTGATGTTCTTTTGTTTTAGTTCAGAATCTGAGGAAGAGCTTTAGCTGCCTGTGTTAGCTAGTTACGGTCGCTGGTCTGACCGCAGCGATTACCTCTTCCTCAAGACACACAAAAGAAATCATGAAAAAACACCAAAGAAATGATTGACTCTTAAGGCTGAGAGTTCTAGCTGTTGTTGGAAGGAAGAAAATAAAAGGTAACAATATGGAGTTTTTATCTGCAGGTATGCTTAATATATTTTACTGCATTTTGGGGAAGAAACAGAAGACTTTCTACTCTCAGTGTAGACAAAGACTGAAGAGGGGAGATTGTTAAGGACAAGTATTTGCCAGGGATGAGAAATGATAGCTGTTATGCATTGTTTTACGGCCGATACTTTTGGTGTTAGGTAACAAACACATTTAAACCCTGAGCATGTTTGGATCTTTTTCAAAGTCCCTTAAAACACAGAGCTAAGCTACAGTTCAGTCTGCAAAGCACAGTCCACAAAGCTGGCTACTCCGACAGATGGCATTGAGATATGATTTTGGCTCTGAGGATTTCTTGGAATGTGGCATAAAGTGAAGTTTTCAGCAAGGGATGGAGCTCATCCCTTTCACATCTGAAAAGTTCATAATTTAGCAGCAAATAAAAGTAACTGTTGCTCTGTGCAATTCAATCCCTCAAGAGGGATCTGTAGAGATCTCATCTGCTGGGTCTCTTTAGCTTGGAGAAGAGGAGGCCGAGGGGTGACCTCATTAATGTCTGTAATATTGGAAGGGTGGGTATCAGCAGGATGGAGCCAGGCTCTTCTCAGTGTCACCTAGGGATAGGACGAGGGGCAATGGTTGTAAGCTGGAACATAGGAGGTTCCAGCTTACATAAATATTAGAAGGAACTTCTTCCCAGTGAGAGTGTCAGAGCACTGGAACAGGCTGCCCAGGGAGGTTGTGAAGTCTCCTTCACTGGAGATGTTTAAAACTGGATGTGTTCCTGTGTGACTTGGTCTAGGTGATTGTTCTGTGTCAGGGGGATTGGACTGGATGATTCTATGATTCTATGATCTTTCCAGGTCCCTTCCAATCCCTAATGATTCTATGATTCTATGATTTTTAGTTTCTCCTTGGAAGATGATGGAAAAGTCTTTATCCCGTTTTGGTTACTGTATATTTTAGTTGGTAAGTTTTTGTATACTTCCTCTGGAAGGTTTGGCACAGAAGGGCTCCCTTAAAACTGCTAGTAGGGAGATACGAGAAGATCACAACTTTTCTTATTTGGACAAGAATGTGAAGGCACATTGAAAAGAAAGTGGGTTTTCATTTATTTCCTAGTCAGAGTGATCAGAATTTTTCAGAACTGAAATATCCTTCTGCCACATTTGTTCTCAGTCTGGTGCCTACCTATAAATAACAAGCTATGTTCTGCATTTCCCAGCTGAACTTCACAGCAGCATTCATTCCTTTATGTCTGAGCTGGTGGGATGTCACATCTCAAAAAGTCTCACCCTTAGCCTCCTGTATTTCTATCCAGGCCTTTGCACAAATTGGAAACAGGTGACACTGAAAACTGAAATGTTCTCATAGGGTGCGTAAATAATTCTCTTCAGCTTTTTTGGTTTTAGGAGGAGTGACTGTACCAAGATGTGATTTAGGTGAGACCAGAGATCCTACCCTATGCCCCATATCCTTTTCCTGACGGTGGCCAGTAGCACAAATCCTTTTTAGGGCAGAAAGTGTCAAGTCTAAAATAGCCCTTTCCCAGACGTGTGCCTGCCTGGTTTTGCAAAACCGCATCCTTTGTGCTTTTTGAGCCAGAGCTTGTACCCGCAGCGTCACGTTTATTAGGTCGAGCTGAACTTTCTTCGGTGGATTTGTCTAATTAGTCTTTGAAACCACTCGTATCTTTTAGTGCCTGTGTCACAGTGAGTAATTTCTTATACATGTTTTACAGCAGCTTAAAGGACTTCCTACGATTTTTTTGTCTACCATAAGTCTTTCTCTAAGTGCATCAATCCAATTAGTGTAGCTGTTATTCTATCCGTTGACATTTTGGTAAACATCCTTGGATCGACATTTTTGTCAACAGCTTTATAAAACAAGCCATTGTTTCTAAGCACTAATGTTTTGCCTTAGTTATGGGAGAAGGAAATGTTTTTACATAACAAATTTTATAGTAATTTAATAGAAGTAAGTAGTAAAGGCTTAAATGTCTTTTAAAGCTTGTAAAAGTCAGATGTGAACTCACAGACTATTAGATTATTCAGCCTCGTTCTCTTATCTTTTTCTTACTGACACTGGTGTCAATCCATAAGACTTTTGGTTGTTTTTTGTGTAAAGGAGATCTACCTGTTCCACATAATCTTCTGTTAAAACTGTCTAAAAGCCCTTACTGTTCATTCTGCACTGGGTATCTGATATTTTTGCTATTCCCAATGAATTGACTGGCCTCCTTGTCCCCGGTGTGTTCACAAGCTTAGAATCTCGCAATTTTCCCTACATTGTCTTCTGCTGCTAAAGAGATGTGGTTTCAGTTTTCTTTAAGAAGTTTTAAGTCTGCTTCTGCTTTAATTCCAGGGCTAATGACATTTTTGTTAGGTAGCATTCAGTCCTTCGTTTTGAGGACACATGCTGGTGTCCACCTCTGGGTTTTATGTTTAATGTTTTTCTTTGTTATCTTTTTTTCTTTTAATTCTGAAAAACCTTGTCATAATTTTTGACGGGCACCAAATGCAGGTCTGCTGAAGCTGTAAGAATATTACATGGTTTTTATTGCCAACTTTTTCACCCTCAACTGCTGGGTGTTCTTGGATCTACAGTGTTCAGTGTATTTCTTACCAGCCAGAAGGGAATAATGGGCTTCCTTTAATATTTAATAGGCTCTCTCCTCTGGAAGCCTTATAAGTGTATGTTATTCTTTCATGATTTTCTTATCCTCCATCTACTCTGTAGGGCACCTTTCTGATTTTTAACAGTGATCTTTGTTTTACTGGTCTTGTCTTAGTCGCAGTTTTTATACCGTATTTACCTCTAGCTCAGAGGCTACTTCAATTCCTCTGCTTATGATTCCGTTTTGGAGGTAAAATTTCTGATCTCAGCTTCTTGGGCACCTCTCTTGGAGGCTGGTTTGTGTCTTCTGCATGTTCTGCTTCCCACTTGAGCAACCATACTTGATTAGCCAAAACCCATGTGGTGTCCAGAGCTATGGTCCTCCCTGGGAATGTCTTCTGCGCTACAGCACTGGGAACGACTCCATGTCATAGAATGTCTGTTTCATAGCCAGAGGGATATAGACAGGGAGTGAACAGAGAGTGGTGTTTTCAAACTCCAGCATGAAGCAGTGACACTGTAGGGTCCTGGTGTCTTAGTATTTCTTTCAATAATTTTTGCAAGCTGAGCATAAAAGTAAATTCAAAAATCTCAAAACTGTTTGAATGCTACTAACACACTGTTGTAAAAGGTGAGTAGCAGAGAGTGTATGTCCTGTGGAGTATGAAGTACTCAAACTTCTTTTAAAGCCATGTGGCCAAGCCAGTGTTCCTTTACATTATACTGTATATCACAGAATCACAGAATATCAAGGATTGGAAGGGACCTCGAAAGATCATCTAGTCCAGTCCTCCCACCACAGCACAATCACCTAGACCAAGTCA
This sequence comes from Rhinopomastus cyanomelas, assembly GCA_013400115.1. Taxonomy (NCBI): domain Eukaryota; kingdom Metazoa; phylum Chordata; class Aves; order Bucerotiformes; family Rhinopomastidae; genus Rhinopomastus; species Rhinopomastus cyanomelas. The sequence continues at coordinate 117,615 of VXBP01001906.1, read as the reverse complement.
CACAGGAATATATACAGGCGGGTTTTAAATGTTTCTGGAGAAGGTGACTCCACAATTCCCCTGGGCAACCTGTTCCAGTGCTCTGTCAGCCTTGCTGTGAGGAAGTTCCTTCTTACATTCATATAGAACCTCTTATGTTCCAGCTTACACCCATTGCCCCTTGTGCTACCACTAGATGACACTGTGAAGAGCCTGGCTCCACTCTCCTGACACCCACCCCTCAAATATTTACAGACATTAATGAGGTCACCCCTCAGTCTCCTCTTCTCCAAGCTAAAGAGACCCAGCTCCCTCAGAAAGGTGTTCTGCTTCCTTCATCATCCTCATGGCTCAGCGCTAGAGTCTCTTCAGCAGCTCCGTGTCCTTCTTGAGCTGAGGAGCCCAAAACTGGACACAATACTCCAGATGTGGTCTCACCAGGGCAGAGTAGAGGGGGAGAAGAACCTCTCTCCATCTGCTGATCACCCCTCTTCTGATCCACCCCAGGATGCTGATTTCCCTCTTGACCACAAGAACACATTGCTGGCTCATGGTCCCTTTCTCCTACATTGCTCTCCAGCAGCTCAGTCCACAACCTATACTGGTACCTGGGGTTGTTCTTGCCCAGATGGAAGACTCTACACTTGCCCTTGTTATATCCTTTTAAACCCCAAAGGAAATAGGAAAAGTTATCTAGTTAATGATTTCTGCAAATGAGAGAAATAGGAAAAGATTTTAGAAACCACGATTTGTTCTCATTATAAAACTCTGGTTTTAAGATTGTAACATATGAAGTGTTTTGACTTTTTTATAGAAAGCAATTTGTCTGGAAATTCTTCAGCTTTTCCTGTAATGAGAAGTTTTTTAATGGAAAACCTTGCAGTAAGAGATACTGTGGTTTCATCTATGGAAGATTGAAGGAGAGTAACAGAGGAGTAATAAGAACAGACGTGATGAGAATATACAGGCTTTGGATTTAATGGCTTAAAGAGTGAGCATAGGGCCACCATGGGAAATGAAATCCCAGATGCAGAGCCAACTGTGCCAAGCACATGCTGTTGTTAGATGCTACTTGTTGGGTGGGAGGGGAACACTCTGCACAGTTATATGTCTTTGGGGAAGGGAAGGATGGACGTGTTTAAAAGTTGTGTAGCTATGCAGCTTAAGGACGTGGTTTAGCAGTGGGCTTGGTAGAATTTGGTTAGTGGTTGAACTTGATGATCTTAATGGTCTTTTGTAGCCTAAACCATTCTATGATTTTATGATAGAGCCTGGAATGGGTTGCCCAGGGAGGTGGTTGGGGCCCCATCCCTGGAGGTGTTTAAGGCCAGGCTGGATGGGGCTCTGGCCAGCCTGGTCTAGGGTGGGGTGTCCCTGCCTGTGCTGGGGAGGTTGGAACTGTATGATGATTCCTTCCAATCTTGAGTGATTCTGATTCCATGGCTTCTCCAGTCAGGTGAGCCTGCCCTGGCAGGGGCATTGGACTAGATGATCTTTCGAGGTCCCTTCCAATCCCTGATGATTCTATGACTCTATGATTCTATGTCTCCAGATAGAGTAGGAAGGAAATTTTAGCAGATGTGGTCTGAACAGGCTGGAAAGGAAGGAACTGGATACCAGGCAGGAACGAGTTGCAAAAATTGAAACAAGAGACAGTCAGGGCAAGGTTGAATGATTTAACTGGGCTGGTAGGAAGACTATTTGATGTTCAGTAAAGTCAGTGATGGGACCTGCTGAGCTTTCAGATGCTGTGCTGAGGGCAAAGTGAGCAGCTGAGTAGATGGTGGTATCGCATGTCTGCTTGAGCGTGAGGTGGGGAGTGGCATTCTCTGGTGTGGAAAGAGATGTGGGAGGGAAAAGAATTCATCCGTTACCGGTCTGTGCTGTGCCCTCCTGGCTGAGAGGTCTGGGAGCTGCAGCCAGAGACCATATAGCTGTGTTTGTGTTGAATTTGCACATTAGCAGCATAGCAGTTGCTGTTAGCTGATGAGTGAGAGCACTTGTAGGAAAGGGAATGGACGTGGAGGTTTTTCAGGTGGGTGTGTGAAATAAGCTATTGAACAAGTGCTTGAAGAGAATGTTAAAGTTTGCCAAAACTTACTATTACACTATCACCCCATACTGCAGCCAAGAAAGAAGCTTTTTAATGACTTCTCGTACTATTTACTCCAGCAAGTGTTGATTTTTTGACAAAGTATCTGTATGCTGTGCTTTCAGCTGGAGGGGAGTGACATATGGTATTGCTTAATAATTGAATTTATTTTGGAGCATCATGTAACATCATTGCCGTGGAAGTACTGTACATACTGCTTAGCTGCCTCTGAGAATGAGGAGGCAGGCTTGTGTCTTGCCTGCAACTGTGCTGTTGTGCTGCTGGATAGCTGTGAACACCAACAGCTCAAAGAAGTGATGTTAAATGTTGGAAGTGGTTCTGGAACCACTTACGTCTGGGGGAGATGAAAGTGTTTTCCTGCATCCCTCTCTCTGTCTCTCATCAGCTTGCTGTGACCATTTACTGCACACCAAACTAAGGCACTCGATTGTCACCGGCTGCAAGCACAGTAAATATATGCCCAAAGACTTACTGTTCTTGACCCCTCTTTGTTCCTTATTACTTGTATTTGTGAAAATAGATGGGGGAAAAGTCGATGTTTAGTTCATGTGTCCTTTCTCTGCCTAGAAATTTTTCAGAGTGAGTTTTTGGTTAGGCTGCTGTTGCCCTGGCATCCTCCTTTTAACAGGGCTGATGAGTGGCGATACATGGAAAGGCCTTTGTGGAGCAGCTTTGGACAGCCCCTGTGGTGGCAGAAATGGTCTCCCAGCATGGTTCATGCCCACTGCTTCATCTGTCACTAAAATTCCATGCGCAACAGGCAGAATCTTCTGCCTTATCCTCAACAGAAGCAAAATGTCTGAGAGCACTGGGACTCTTCCTAGTGTAAGTCCCTGGTGATATTTTCTTAGCTCTGGAAAAAGAGACTTTTGTTCTAATTGGATTGTGCCAGTGTGTTATTTATGATCACATTTTAAAGAATCTTCATTCTCTCTCTTTGTGAGACTGAATGGAAACCAGAAGCAGCAGGATTGATATTCTGCCTTGGATAAGTATAAATATTTTATCATATTAGCAATTTTGTTGTCATATTGATTTTCACTTCCATTAGTACAAAGTGTTCAGATGTTTATTTCCCTTTTGAGTTACCCGAAATAAATTATAATTTAATAAATGCAGATAGCTGCATAAAAACAACATTAGGATTGAAGGTGAAGAAAAATAAGAAATAATTAATACAGCGTTAAAGATGCTAGTTTGTCTCCTTCTCTTGCTCCCCCAGGGCCCCAATATTTACATTCCCATTGCAGACTCTGCCTAGTTTTTTGTTGTGTGAGACGTTTCCTTGTGAAGTGACCACAGTGTGGTCCTTTCTCTCACTGCTCTCACTAAGCAGGGGTGTTGCACAGTTGGTCCAACTGTTTCCCACCCTCTTGGATTTGTGTTTTATTTAGTATAGTATAGCATGGCATGACGTAGTACTTATTTTATTGTATTCTCTGTTATTAATGCTATTAACTGCAGCAAGTAACTTTGTGCTAAGTCTTCTACATCATGCTCAGGTCTGTAAGTCCTTAAAAAGGTAAACTGGCTCTTTCAGAGACCATCGTAGAGCATGTTATGTTGTTTTTCCATTCAGCTTCGGGTTTTTAGACCCTCCATTAGTTTTCTTAGTACTCCTGGCTGCTGGTGTTTTTCTCGTTCTAAATTACATCTACAATTGCACTTCGTTTGGGGAAGACAGTCCTTTTGGCTGGACTCTTTCAGGAAAGTGTTTCTGCCAGCAGATGTTTCAGGAAGGAAAGGCAGAAAATCAAAGCCTCTATGTCCATTATGAACCCATTACCCCTGTGCTGCAGTGAGTTATTTTAGCTTTTGGACTGATGAAGGAGGCAAGAGAAGAAAAGAAACTAGAATCGTCCCTTCCATCCTTCCTGTGCACTTTCTCTTCAAGAGAAAATGAGAAGGACAATATGAAAGGCAGTGAAGATCTCACCAGCAATTCTAGACATGGGTGGTGGTCACTGACACACCATACGCATTGCCGTTCCTCGTGTAATAACTAGGAATTGCCTGCAGCAGGACCACAGATGAGGTTGTACTGTCTTGGGAAGGAAGAGTGTTTAACCATGTGTATGTGAGACGTGATGTGGCTCTTATTTTTTATTTATTTATACAAATGTAGTGTTTGATGCTTCCCTTTACGAAGCTGAACCTCCAGCATCTTCCAGGAGAGATTTGCATGTGACCTTTTGGAAAGGGAAAGCCAGAATCTTCATCTCCAGACTCCCTGGCAGGGGGATTCGTGGCCAGACACAAAAGACTGGAGTTTCAGAAGGAGAAAAGAAGGAAATTAGATGTTCTGGGAAGTACACGAGGTTGTATAAGAAGATACATTATCTCTTGGTTGTAATGTCTATGAATCAGGGACTAACTGTCAAAGGGAACATAAATCTGAACTAGTTACCCAGCTCAATTTGTTTTAAGCCAGACTGAAGGGTTGCTGGTTGGCCTCTGTGTCACACACAGCAGCAAAGTCGTCTGTTTCACTAGATACAGAGGAATGCAAAATCTCCAATTAGCTTTGCAGAAAATGTGTTTCTGCCTGATCTCTTCCCACCGATCTGCTTGGCTGCAGAAAAGCCATGAAAGAAGAAAGACTGTGCACATCATTTCCTGTACTCTGACCTGTGCAGAGCTTGTGTGGCAGGTTAACATCACACTGGATGGTGCTACATCACGACAGGCCTTTCTACACAACAAAAACACACCCCGTATGAAAAAGCCCCTCAAAACCATTTGGCACCAAAGAGGCCCAAGGGGTGTTACTGGCTGAAAGGCACGTCGAAGCTACAGGCTGCAGAAAGAAGCACGCAAGTTAACAAATGTATTGCATTCAGAATGGAGACTGTGATGGGAGTGGTTAAGAGGAAGGTAAATAATGACCTTGCATTTGTTTTGTTTGTATAAGCACCCAAGAAATAATGATAGTTTGGGTTTAATTATCTCAGGTAATATTCCGTGAAAGGAAGATGTATTCCAGCAGAAGCAATAAGGAGCAGATTCCTGTTATTTGATGTAGATGTCCGTATCTAATTGCACTGCATTAGGCTGCCTTTATTCTAGAAGGAAACTCAGAAGGTTTGTGTTTTGGCCTCTGTGGTTGTCTGGGTTGAGACCAATGCCTGTGGCTCCCCAGTGACCGTGAAAAGAGCAAAGGGAAGTGGTGAAAAACATTTGCTCAGCTTAATTGTGCCACAGTTATTTCTCGTATTAAGGAGCTATATTTCTGTTTCTAGCTCCATGAGTAACAGAATGCAACCTTGGAACAGCTCCAGCCACACAACGTGCCTTAGTATGACATAATGATAAAGTCTTTATTAAGAAGTGAAGCAAGATTTGCTCTAACTACGCATCCAAACGTTGCTTTACGTCCCGCTAACAGTCATCATCACGCGCACTTGATGCCAGAGCCATAGCAGTATGTGAGTATTGGAGTATTAACTCCAGCATAAAGCTGTGAGTGAGTAAGGTTGGTAGTAACCAACAGGCAATGTCGTTTGAGGAAATCTATTTAAATAGTTGCTTTGTAAGCTAACCTAACTTGGGTGATGGTTAGTGATAAACTGTTACCATAGAACTTGCTGGAAGCCCGGTTTTGTCCTGCTCTGGCAGGGGGGTTGGACTCGATGATCTCTTGAGTCCCTTCCAACCCCTAACATCCTATGAACACTGTGTCATCACCCACCATGCATTGGAGTGCAGGATTTAGGGGATCCACTGACTACTCCACACTGAAATTTGAACATGCTCTTGATTTACAATTTTGTGAGTAGGAAGAGCAGAACTTTCATTAAGTTACTGTTAAAAGTGCAACCTGTTGTATTTAAAGGAGGTTTGAGGGATGCAGGGTAATTTTATTGAATCATCCCCAAACCAGATGGGTTGTTTAATACACAAAATTGAGAGGAGGAAAAAGATTTCAAGTGTGTCTTGAAATCTGACAGCAAAAATATCCACAGACTACTTTAGTTTGCCCAGGGAATATTAAAACACTACTTTGTTTGCTGAAAATGTGGAAGTAAATGAAACTGGTTGCTAATGTGTTGATGTTTGTTTGATTTTATTTGTCCCCTTGAGCTTTGATCTTTGGAGGTGTTAAGTGTTATTGCAGATTGGAAGTTGAGTAACTCTCTTTGTTGTACTTTATTTTAAACTGTCTCCCAGAAATCAGATGCTACTCAGAAAAATAGAATTTCCAAAACCAATGAAGTTTTGGAAGAGTTGAAGTCTCTATTGACAGCTCCACAGGGCTCTTTCCAAAGTACTGCAAGAAGTATCTGAATTTGACACTGAATTTCTACAAATTCAGGGACAATTTTGCCTTTGGTTTTTCTGTAACTCCTTCCTTCCATTGCTACAACTTTGCTTTTCCACGCCGTGCACCGTTCTGTGCTTCTGTGCATTTTTATGTCGTGCAAAGGAATGTAATTAAGAGCAAGATGAAAACAAAAATGCTTCCTGTTGGGAAGCCTCTGTGGTGAGGCTTGCTGTGTGGTAGATCTTCTCACAAGACATGTGGTTGTAGTTGCATTACTGCAGGGGGTTTGTGGCTATTGAGGAAAATATGTAAGAAAACACAGACCAATTCTTTGCTGGTTTGTATGCTTGAACTCCTCAACCTACTTCCTACTCCAAGGTGAAATACTCAGCTGAAATTCTCTTGGCCTCATAACTTTATTCTCTTGCTTCCAGCGGACTGCTTAGCCTGGAATTCCTTCACCTCTCTCACCCAGCAGAATACCTTACCTAGCACACTGGGCCACTAAACAATTCAGATAAAAAATCATGTGAAATTGCAGATCCAGGAAGTTATTATTAAACCCCACAAGATCAACAGTTTTGACCCTCTCTGCCTGCATTGTTCAAGTTGCTTTTCTGTGGGATTCTCCATGTTCATGTGGCTACAGGAAGGATTCTTGCACATGTAGAGCAAGGACTTGTGTGATTTAATGGTGCGTTTTCCTCCTTAAGTCCTAACATTTTTTACTTTTTTTCCTCAGGAGGCAGCATGTGTCTGAGTTTTACTGCACTTAAAATTGCTCTTCTTTGAAGGTTCATTTGGTCAACAGCCCCTGCAATGTATCCCAAGTGTAAAGTGTTCATTGTGACTAACGGCCTCCTTCCAGCGACCAAAAATAGCCCTGCTTTTTCTGTCCGTGTCTCTGAATCCTGGTGAGGCTTCTGAAAGGCTAGCCACTGGGCATGGATACAGATCGTTCCTGTTTGACAGTGAAAATCCCATTGGTGTCTTTGAGCTAGACTGTGTTTCCATCTGTCTGTCTCTAATAAATAGAAACCGTTTCAGTTACCATTTTAGGAAAGTTAGTAATTTTTTTAACTTTATAAGAGAGAGAAGATAAATGAGGAGAAACCTAAAATACAGTATCTTCTGAATGAGTAGATTTAGTATGGGCCGATGTGGGGAAGTAAAGAATAACATATGATCCATGAAAAATGGCAAAATTGCTTATTTTAACTTATTTAAATTACTTATTTTAACCTACTTATAATTACCAATCTCTTAATAATTTAATTAGTACTCGTTATTTCTGCTAACACAGAAAGTATAAACCCTGTTCATCTGGCTGACTGACTGGTGCATTGCGAGAGACAGAACGGGAGGCCATGTGCAGAATGAACCATCCCTGTAAAAGTTGAGAGAAAACAACTGAATGAGCTGAGGGCTGTTTGGGAAAACAAGGAGAGGGCTGTGATTCACCCTGATAGGCAACAACATTACCCTTATCATAGAGTCATGGAATGGTGGGGTTGGAAGGGACCTCTGAAGATCATCTAGTCTAATCACTCTGTAGAGTGAGTTCTCCTTAAGCAGATCCCACAGGGATGCTTCAGGTGAGTTTTAACATCTCCAGAGCAGGAGACTCCACAACCTGTCTGGGCAGCTTGGGCCAGGGCTTAGGGACACTCATCAGCAAAAAGTTAAATTAAACCTCCCGTGCCCTCCTACCACTGGGCACCAGCAAGAAGAGCCTGGTCCCGTCATCCTGTCAATCACCCTTTAGATACTTGCAAGCATTTATGAGATCTCTCTTCAGTCTCCTCCTCTCCAGGCTAAACAGACACAGCCTGCTCTGCCTGTCCTCATAAGGAAGATGCTGCAGCCTCCTGATCACCTTAGTGTCTCTGAGCTGGACTGTCTCCTCTTGTACTGTGGAGCCCAGAACTGAACACAATGTTCCAGATGTGGCCTGACCAGGGCAGAGTAGAAAGGAAAGAAAACCTTCCTCAACCTACTGGCACTTAGTGCACTCCAGGAAGCCATTTGCCTTCTTGGCCACAAGGGCCCATCACTAGCTCATGAAACCTTGTGAAACCTTTGTGGGCATCACACCGAGAAAGTGCTTTAAGGAGAGAGTAAAGCAACTCTTCCAGGAGCCAGTGGGCTGCATGAGCAGCAAGTTGTCAGAAAACTTAATTTAAAATGAAAGAGATGACCAATGGATGTTCTCACACACCTGCTAGAGGTGAGCTTAGATGTCCAGTGCAGGACAGAAGAGGAAAAGACGCAGGAGGACTGATTTTGGAGATGCTGAGAGCAACAAGAACGTGTCAGGCATTGCATTTCTGTACTTCTGCTGTGACAGTATGAAGTCAGAATTCATTAGAGCCTTTTTATAGGTATGGTAGCAACACCATATGGAATATTTCTGTCTGGCCGTGGCCACATGATAGTCTCTGAAGCATACCATGTGCTTTAGGTATCTAGTCTGTGACATTGAAACTCTAGATGTGCGTGGAGGGGATAAATGCACAGAAATAAATGTGCTTCGTAGACAACTCTTCTCTAGTAAGTTCTCCCTACTACTCCTTACTATTTCCTGAGGAGTGTGATGGGTTGACTTTGGTCAGCTGCCAGATGTGCCCCCACTCCGGCTTCAGCTGGATGTATGAGAGATAAATTCATGCGTTGAAATAAAGACAGAGATCACTCACCCGTTACAGGCAGAGCAAACTTGAACTGGAGGAAGTGGTTTTAATCTCTTGCCAAGTAAAGTCGATCCAGAGAAACAAAAACAATTCAAATAAAGATTTTCCTTCACTCCCATGTTCCCAGTCCCATCTATACCCATTCACTCCCCAAACATCCCCAGTGATGTGGGGCAGGGGGGATGGTATTTGCCCTCAGCCCATCACAGCCCATCTGGGTTGCTGCTCCCTCCTTACCCCATTCTCACGTGAGTTTTATCTGTGAAGATTTGAGTAAGAGAGCTTCTAAGTAGTTTGAGACCTTACTGAGCAGTCTGTTGCTCAGCTACAGAATGGGCTGTCCTTGTGGCTGTCCTAAATGTGTTTGAAGAAGCAGCCATGTTGCCACTGTCTCCTTAACAGAACTGAACAACTTCAAAAACCACAAACATTTAATGGGTTGCTCCTTAACAGTGTCTGAGGCCTGACCTGTGGGAAGTAACCACTTCCATCCACATCCCAAAACAATCTTCACCCATTCCACGGAAGCGAGAAGGAAGGGAAGGCTTTCAGCACAGTCTAGCTGCATTAGGTGTGGTAGATCCTGTTGAACCAGCTTCTCCAGACTGCACAATACTAAAGAGCATGGGGGAGCAGTGCTGGGTGGAAACTTCTGGTCTCAATGTCATATCTCTGAGTAGACAAATGCAGTCTGCCTAAACACCTGTAAACTTAGGAATGCAAAAAGTCAACGCACCAGTGGTGGGTTTGTTGCTGCTGTTGCTGATGAATACTGAAATATTCAAGTTCTACCAAAGCAGGGAGCATTTTCAGTTGTTTAAAATATGAATCTTGTTTCAAACCAGAAGATAAAATAAGAATGTTGATGCAAGTCTCAGGGCAGATCTGGGGCTGAACCATTTCCATTTTCAATTCATCTAATTGGTTTCCAATTGCTTCTTTCATTTCGCTGCACGCAAATGCTCATTTTCAAATCTGGAAGTAACTGCATTACTAACTCCATAAAGCAGTAATAATTTTGCTTGGCTTCTTGATTACCTGAAGCACTTTTATGGTATCAGTGAACTTAGAGCTACTTATGACACCAATAACTTGAGTTACTTGATTTACATTTCTCCTACAAACCATAAATTTAAAAGGTTCCAATTGGTTCCTCCTCTGCTGCTACAGAGTCATGAAATGAGTTCATTGCTTGAAACGACCACTATGACAGGGCAGATACCTTGATATCAAAAATGGTTTACATTTAAAAGAAATTCAGACCAAGGAGAGAAGCAGGATTTGTTGGCTGCACCTGTCAGGCATGGGCACGGCACACATGGACGTGTTTGATGTACACCTTTCCCTCAGCTGCACCTCACCAGCTGAGGGATATTGCCATGATATTGTGGGTAATAATTCATACTGGAATAGTAATTAGATTAAACTGTGGACATTTTCACTTCATTCTGAAGTCTTTGCATGCTGAGGAAGACTTGTTGATTTGGGCTAGAGGTTTACCTCACGGTCTGTTTTCAGTCTGACAGAACTTCAAGAGTTCACACCCCTTGAACAGCGAGTTGCTGACTCCCTTTTCAGTAACATCAGGGAAGATAAAGCACATCAATGAAGTTTGATATATTTCATGTAGAAGGCAAGTTGAGCATTAGTACCATCCAAGGTGGTGTTAATCACAAAGCTAAGAACAGCTGAATATTGTTAACGTTTCCCTGAAGAAAGCTTTTGCCTGAGTGGTGGGGTTCAGCTCTTTCATTTTAATCTTCCAGTTGTTTTCTTTTACTTGTCTATCTGGAGAGTTTCTGAGAAACCTGTTCATGTTTATTAGAGCACTTAGAGGACTTAGTGCTGGTTTATGCCTCTCAAAGATAATTACATTTCACAATTAGCTAAGTTTTATTTTAGTTCTTCTGTCTAATTGTTTAGATGGCATCAATACTAAAACTGCTGCAGTTGTTCAAATCTCCTCTTCTCTGAGCTGGCCCATGTTCCTGACACAAAAGCCTTTGGGAAAACATTAGCCATCAAAATTTCATTGTTGCAAGGCAGTGCACATCGTGCGCAGTGCTGCAGAGTCTGTCATTCCCCAGTTACCTTATGTAACAGCTACATGAGAATCTTGATAGAATCTGAACGTGGGAATCCAAATACAGATCTGTATCTATATGCACACACACGTACACAAAAATATGTCCTCTCTGCACATTTCAGTTGTAAGTTATTTTTATGTTTCCTTTTTAGTGAAGTAATACTTCTGTAATAAATATTTTTAAATGTGTTAAAGCTATACAGGTTCTCAACATATGAACAAGAGACTGATGTCTTTAGACCATCGTGGTTACACCAATCCTGGTGTTACGCAGAAAAATTGGTATGGTTTTGAAAAACAGAATGCAAAAAGCACGTTAGGACGATTGGTGGGAGAGAGCTCAGTGTATTTAATTTTAAGGGGAAGGTTATAAGATGTTAATTAGAATCTGTGGATATTTACTTGAGGAACAGAAAAGTGGTGATGGAAATTAAAACTGGTGATGGCAAAGAGAGATCCAGCAGCTGGAGTCTGAAGCTCAATGCATTCAGACTTGAACGTAGCTTTTCTGAGCAGGGACAATGCGTCACAGGAGCTCTCACATGAAGGCTGTTGGCTTTGCCATCCCTCAGCACCTCGTGTTTTTCTAAAAGTTGTTCACAGGTGAACACTGATAAAAGAGGGTGAGCTGACGGCGTGTGTTGTGTGGGTCACGCTGCAAGTCCTGAGAAAATCTCTTTCTTACGACTAACGGGGGCGGACGTGCTAGAGATGGTGCAACCTGTAGAAGAGACAGTGTGATGTGTGGAGAATATTTGGGTGATCTGGTGTCAGGTCTCCTAAGGGGTACGATTGCTCCTTGAACTTCAGTGTTTTGCTAATATTTCTAATTCCTAGTTCCTTGGTGTGTAATACTCAGACTGACAGGAACAGTCACTGCCTGCATCACGAGAAGAAAATGAAGTTCTGTTAGAGGCATGAAGTGTGTGTTTCTCTTCTTCTTTTCATTACTAAGTAATATTCTTGGGATGGATTGTAGCCAACATACATGGTTAATCATTTCTCAAAGTGACAAGCTTTTCTGCTGCACTCTCAGGCACATGATTCATCCCATTGCATGACTTTAGATCGAAAATAGCCATGCTGCAGTTCACTTCTTTTTTCAATGCAAGCATAATGCCATGGGCTTGAGTTTTCCAGAGGAGGTTACAAACCCAAGTGCTTATTTGCTTTCTAATTTGGTATCTTCTTCTACAGAAGTCAGCAGCGCTGAAGGAGAAAATGCAGGGTTCCCTTCAAGTTTTTTTCACTCACACCTCACTGGGGTTAGGACGGTAATGTAAGAACATTGTGCCAATTCAGACTCTTGGCTGACTGTTTATTCCATGCTAGTAGTTTAAAACATAGTTTAAAATGGTTTGGTATATGGATGTGCTAATGCTATTTCAAATTAAAGCTGAAAATCATTATTGACCAATGAATCTTGATAAAAATATGTATTTACTAATCTCTACTAATCAGATCATGAAATACGGGGTTTTCCGAACATTGTGTCATCCACTGTAAGGATTTCTCAGATACCACTGTGTTACAGACCCCAGTGTTGTCTTTTATTAAAAGTGCACTTAAAAAAAAATGAAGCTATAGGCTATTTTTACCTTCAAATCCCACATCAGGGCTAACTGTGATCCGCTTGCTCCTGTGGAGTGTTCAACAAGAAGTCCCAACTATACTCCAGAGACAAAAGTTTGGCAAGTGGCAACTGGCTTCCAGACTTACTGGAGAAGGAAAAACACTCCCTTTGCAAAGATTTAGTGAAGAGAAAGAAAAGTTCAATCTGGATTTTAACAGCTTGTTTTCTTGTCTAATCCCTAAGTACTTTCATCAGTTCTTACCCTCTTGCAAATCTTTTTAATAAGTCATGTATGTATTTGCCTTATAGTCCAGTTAGAGTAATGAACCCAACAGTAGGACCTCATGATAATGTATATTAGAAGCTAAACACTGAAATTGATCTTTCTGGAGGAAAAGTACTATAACTGGTTTTGCATTCTTAGAGCTCTGCTTCTAAGTGCTAAGTCACACTGATCCTCATGGGTTTATTGCATTATTTCAGCAGTGGAAATAATTAAATGAGGGGTGACTGAAAGAGGACACTTCCATGACATGCAGTTATTTAACGATGTAGACTGTCAGTGAAGTCTTTGGAATTGAATCTTTCATTAGCTTTAATGACTTTTTTCAATGGTTATTGTGTGGGTCATCTGCAAAATGCAGCAATTAAAGCACTGGTGGTGATGATAACTTATGGAAAATAACTGGAACGGAGTTTGAGTTTAATGTCTGTCTGTGTGCCACAGGACTGCACCAAAGGCAGGTGTACGTGCTCTGGTTTCAGTAGCCACGCTTTCCTTTCTGTGGTGGAACGCATAGGGGAGTAGCTGCTCAGAAATTCAGAACACCTTCCACCACGTTATATTTATGGTTCAGTCCAGTTTTCTTCTGGTCATATTTTAAAATAAGTTCATAATTGCTAATGTCAGAAGAGTGTTTCTTTGCAAGATAACCCTCCATCTCAACCCTTGGACACTTCATGGATAAAGTCCCAAACATTTAGACCCTTAATAGATGCTTGGAAAAGAGCATATGTCCATTTTTCTTTAGATCCCTCACCCTCTCTTCCTCTTCAATCTTTTAAAGGATGTGAATATCAGAACATGATGTCAATCTCCTTACCTCAAGTAAATCTGCTTATGTCCTCTGATTCAACAGTCTTCTTTGGATCAGGCTAATGATCCACATGATACGTTTTAATTCTGGTCCCCAGTGGTTTCATGTTTTTACAGTCCAGTGGGTTGGGTGCTAAAGAAAGAGTCAAGAGACCGTATTTTCCAAGGGTTTTTTTTGTTTGTTTGTTCTAGTGAATGGACACAACTGTCAAAGAAGGGAGCATCTTCCCTTTTGAGGTGCTTTGAGTCTGGCAATGGAAATAACCCCATATATTAGAAGTCCCTTTTACTGTTATTACTTTACTAAAGGATTTAGTGAAAAGAAACGCACCTAAGATAGCTTCTTGAATGTTGTTTTAGGTTGATTTTGGTTGCTGATATTTGTTTTAAGTTGGAACAGTCACTTAATGTCACCAGTTCCTTGGTTTATGCCTGTGATTATGGAGTACAAGGGAGATGATCCTGTCCTGTCCTTCATCTGTGTCATAGAATCACAGAATCATTAGGGGTTGGAAGTGACCTCAAAAAATCATTTAGTCCAATCCCTCTGACACAGCAGGATCACCCAGACCAAGTCACACAGGAACACATCCAGGCGGATTTTAAACTTCTCCAGTGAAGGAGTCTCCACAACCCCCCTGAGCAGACTGTTCCAGTGCTCTGTCACCCTCACTGTGAAGAAGTTCCTTCTGATAATTGTATGGAACCTCCTATGTTCCAGCTTACACCCATTGCCCCTCATCCTACCACTAGATGACACTGAAAAGAGCCCGACTTCATCCTCCTGACACCCACCCTTCAAATATTTATAGACATCAATGAGGTCACCCCTCAGTCTCCTCTTCTCCAAGCTAAAGAGACCCAGCTCCCTCAGCCTCTCCTCATAAGCGAGGTGCTCCACTTCCTTCATCATCCTCATTCCTCTATGCTGGACTACCTCCAGCAGCTCCTCATCCCTCTTGAACTGAGGGCCCCAGAACTGGACACAATACTCCAGATGTGGTCTCACTAGGGCAGAGCAGAGGGGGAGAAGGACCTCTCTCGATGTGCTAACCACCCCCTTCTGATCCACCCCAGGATGCTGTTTGAATCACGTTTGATTTCAAACTACTGAAGAATTGTAAGTGAGCGTGTTCGTAATGAGTGCGTGTTAAGTGCCCTCCAACACAGTGTCGGGGTGCACACCAAGAGCCTAAAATGCAGGACAATTTTGCTTCTATTAGAACAACTCTTCCTGTTTGGGGGAAAAATGTCTATTTTGGCTTCAGGTACAGTGGCAGAAAGAGGGAGAGAAGAGAGGCTGTTTCTATGTTCTGCAGCAAAGGTCCAGAAATGAACAATCAGTTGAGGTGATAAGGCTGCTGGCTTAGTATGTCTGAAGATGCTTTAGACCCATGAATATGCAGTGTTGCCTTTCAAAGATCAATCGTGAAGGGAGGAGATGTATTAGATGTTTATTGGGTAAAATAGAGGAGGCTCAGTGCAGCTGAGATGTTAATATTTTTTTCTTTCTAACATCTTGAAAAACAGATGAGGTCTGTGTTGTTTGTTTCATTAGTGTGCAGAAGTTACAAATGTCTCGGCTTGGGGGGCATCCTCAGGAAATACAGTTATTATTTGGTTTTTTCCTGGGTTTTGAATAATCTGTTAAAGTCACAGGTCCTTGTTTACAAATCAAGGCCCCATATGTGAAACAGAATTGTAATTACTTGGCTATTACTCTTATTTTTGTTCACGTTTTTATAAAGTGCTGCAGTCTCAGGGAATGGAATTACTGATACTTTAGGGTTTTAATTTTTTAGTATTTTTGTGTGGCTTCCAGAATATGGAATGCAAAATCTTTCCTGGGAAAGCCTGTTTTGAATTTATAGTAAAAAGGGATTTAAAGTTTGCAGATGTTCTAGTTCTGGAAGGAGGCCAGACTAGAGCTACAAACTTGATTTTATACCCTATAAGGTTAAAGAGATTGGAGAGTTTTTTACCAAGAATACTTTGCTAACATATTGGGCTTCTCTTCAGAGAAGGCTGCCAATTAAGAACCTCCTCCAATACTTGTGGTTCTGAAGGACAGAAGTCACAGATCCAGATCATGTTCCTGTGGAGGGGATCTGCCCTTCATCAGCGTGTGACATTGTGACTGGGAGAAGCTTTGCATTCTGCCCGTGTGTCACTGAACACCCAGGAGCCCAGCGCTCAAAGTCTGACTCAGAGTGTACCGCAGGCAAGCGTAACTGGAGATCTTGCCTGAGGACTGACTGGCTTCACGATAGGAATCGGTAGGATAGACTATGATTTGTAGTTCACAGAGGGAATCTGATTCCTCATAAAGTGCTGATATGCAATTCCCATTGGCTCATCCAGGGAGGATTCGATCCTTCTTGTCTGATCTTGTAAAAGTAATGGCTGCAGACCCTTAAGCATTCCCACTTTGTGCCACTGGCAAGCTGAGAGGTGATTGCCAGCTTCTTCCTGCTGGTTGGAGAGGAATGGTTTGGTGCAGAGGAACCTTTGTCAGAACACTTGATGTGAACCTGAGTGGCATGTCAGAAAACAGAAACTTTTGGACAATGGGTAAAGAAAATTGCCACTGGCCTTATGTTGCATAGATGTTTGGTGAAAAAACTTGCAAAAGACTTTGTGCCATTTTCCAGCCCTCTTGGAAAACTCACTTTTTTTCTACAACAGGATTTTTGGAACCAAGGCAGAAGAATTAAAAGGATATGTGGCTCCTTTTTTGTTCGCTCCCCCTTTCACAGGCCCAGAAAATGAAGCTCTTTCCTTCTGAAGTACCTGGTGCAGAGGTAGTGTTGTTCTAGATGACTCTTGTGTGAGTTTAGCATAGTGATTCCCACAAACAAACTTCTGTGAAATTGCATTACTGGTTTATATTTATAGCGTCTGCCACGGGATTTTATCCCAGAATCACAGAATGTTAGAGGTTGGAAGGGACCTGGAAAGATCATCTAAGCACAACCCCCCCCCCGCTGGAGCAGGGTAAGCCTACAGTGCTGTCTCAAGATGTCCTACGTGGGGCTCAGACCCTTATGACACTTTCAAAAAGTATGATGACCTTGATATGTGTTATTTAAACTCAGGAATATCCCTTCCACTTGAAGAGACTAGAGTGTAGTGAATCTTGATCACAGCTGAAGGTTATAGGCCTTCACCCAGAAAAGGATGGAAAAACGTCCCTCAGTGTCAGTGTGGCCTAACAAACATTGTGAGCCTTGTAGGTTCCCCCGTGACTAATGCACACACCTCTTGGCTGGTAAAAGAGTTTTGGCAACAGCAGTCTTCTTTAATGTACGGGACTGTTTGGTTCACTTTGACAGAGAATGCAAAAACAAGCACAATGTTGGGGGGTTGGGTCACATTGATGGGGACACGGCCACATTTGCCATCCTGACAGAAGAAACACTAGAGAACAAGGTAAAAGCTCCATTTGAAGTGGTTTTTGTTTGTTTGGACAATGATAGGTGCAAATCTGCATTGCAGTCTAGAGGCTCTTTTAATTCTTTTGAACATTAAGTTCTACCAGGAGGGAAGAAAGAGTGTAAATGGGTTTGTGGACGGTTTCCCCAGTGGAAAGTGCCTTGAGCGACCTTTGATCAAGCTGTGAACTTAGCCCACCTGAGGGAGCAGCAAGCAGTTCCCAAGGCAGCACTCAAGCAAACAAGGGCACGAAGTATGTATAAGGGTGCCTACCCAGCTGTTCTCTATGGAGTCACCAGCACATGTGCTCAAAAGGATGGATAATGAGGTGCTTTTGTGAAAAGCCTGCTGCAAGTTGGTTTGGGTAAAAAAAGTCCATCCCAAATACTTTCTGTTACTGTGCCTGAAGAGGTTTTTGACCATCACATTCTCAGATAAAGAAGTTTGAGATCTAACTGGAATCTTAGCTCTTTGGGGTGAGTTGCTCCTTTTGTCAAAAGTAAACGTTTGAAGCGTTTGCTGTCGGCAAGCTCTGTTTTCCCTTATGGTGTGGAACTGCCTTTGAGCCAAGGTAACGTTGTCTTCAGTTTTGAATGTATAGATTTGGATCTGTGGGTTCTTGATTTGCAAGGTAAATTTGGTCTGTAGTTGGAGTTGCATTGAATCTATCTGCTGCATGATCAGACTTGCGCTCAGACACTTCTTTAGGAAGATTATTTTAGCTTTCTGTGAGAATGATGATCGAATTGATGACTGTGCTCTCTACAGCAACCCCAATTATTCCAATAAATGCCAAATAAAGGAGCTATTTACTTGTTTGCTCAGACAAAGTCTTGCTGGGACTTTCAAGTAGCTCAGATGTCTGTATCACAGCAAGGCTCCTAACACAATGTATTCTCATCCTGCCTTCACATGTGTTCTCACATTATTCAGTGGATTTGTTGATGCCCTGGAGACTCACTTGTTATCGAGCTTTTTGTAGGCTGTTTCCCCAAATAATGTGGTTCAATGCAATGGAACTTAAAATAGGAGCCAAGTGTTGAAAATAGGTTTGGTATTTCACCCCGTGAGTGTCACTTTGTCAGCAGTGTGTCTTTGGTCTTCTGGACTAAAATTTGTTGCTCTTGAACGTGAAAAAACTAGGAAGCTCCCTGCTGTTTATTTTGCAACAGCAGAGGTTCATGTCTTTCTGTTGGAGTTTGTAGGATCCTTGTGCAGAAGAGAAAGGCACAAATTGAAGTGTTTTTAAGGGATGGAGAAATCTCCATTTCTGCTGATACCAGAAATGAAAAAAGGGAGTAGAGTTCTTGTCCTGTGCATGTGCCAAGTGACTACTTAAGGCTTAAGCTTTAGACAAGATCACCTCACTTATTCACTCAGGCTCTGCTAAGTTATCTCTTTTGATCTGTTTATTGCACAGCTGACTGATTGCTTGACATCAACGTTACAAGAGTGAAAATTCTCAGATGTCCTTTTTTACAACGATGAGAAGAGTGATAATTAACATAGGACTTGCTTAGGTTTGTTTTTTCTCTGAGAAACTGTATTTTCATTAAGCCTGTCTTCCTTATACTCTGACCATGATTTCCCTTGGCCCAAAACAAGGGAAATGATTATTTAATATTTCCCTTTGATTTAACTCTGTAACTCATGCTGAGAGTAGTTACATGTTCTTCAGGTTTTCTTCTCTATCTGCACCACTCAGAGGGCTCTGTAAAGAGGCAGGTGGCATTAACACCACTTGGTAGTTAAGGCATTGAAACGGAGAGAATGAAATGCTTGCCCCTTAACTGACCAGTCTGGTGCCCCCTGTGACAATGCAATGCTGGTTTATCTTTGAGTAACTCAACTGAATGCTGGTGAAGGAGATTATTTCATGCTTCAGCCCTGTCTCTGGTGATTTAGCTCGATGCTCAGTCTTGCTTCACAGGCAGTGCAAGCCATGACACGCTAGTAGTCTTATTACTGGTAAGAGAAAAACAGAGGCACGTAATTTTGAGGTTTTATTTTACCATTGCAAAGGAAAGCCTCATCTTTCTGGAAAAATCACATATAACTGTAGCAGACAGGACAGATGAGCTGCTAAAATATCCCAAAGTTCAGCTTCGGTGCTTGAGCACTGAAGACGTAAGGCAACCAAATCTTGAGAGAAAAGGCTGGAAAATAATGCAAAAGGGACAAAGAAATGATGGCTGAGCGACGCGGATGGCCAGCAGTACCCCTGACAGCACTGGGGTTTTCTGTAGCCACCTTACTGCTGGATTACTCATAGCAGAGGCTGAGGTGTTCTAGTTTTATCAATGATCTTGCTGGGAGGCTGCAGCTCAAAGATGTTTAGGGTACTTGATCTCCAGTCATACATTGCTTAATGCTGGTAAAACTTCTTAATCCATGTTATCTTTCAAAGCACTTCAGACGAAACTAAACTGGAGTTTCTTTAGCTTCATTTTCTGGAAGCAGGAGGTGAAAAGCTGGAGCAAGAAGTACAGCAGCAGCACAGTCTGGGTGGCCTGACTGCTCAGCTTCTGAGTACTTTCTGTTCAAAAGCATGAAGAGCTGCCAACTGTGTAAGATTGTTTGCAAAAGAGGACTTCAGGACTTCAATTATTATATAGATTATATAATAATATAACAATATAATATAATGTTATAGAATAAGATGTTGGTTTGATTTTAGAAAAAATCTCAATAATTTGATTGCATCTACTCACATGAAAATTATCTACTGTGGAGCAATCTACTTGTAACCTTCTTGTAGCTGTGATAGTCTAAAGATATTAATAAGTTTGTAAGGAGAGGTCGTCTCTTCTATTACTTCTCTCCAGAAACCCTTCCTTCTCATTAATATGCATCCTATTCCCTCTGCTATGGAAAACATAATCATGTACCAAAATGACTGTTCCCTTTGAGCTTTGTCACCTCAGGCTTTACAGTGTTATTGCATTTTGGTTCTCATTTAAGAAATTACTCAAGTACTATTTCTAAAAGAGGTTTGGAATGCTAATTAAGTCCATTAGGTCTACACTGAGGCCATCAAGTTAATTTTGCTCAGGTTCCTGAATTGAAAAGGATAATATGGTCTGTGCAACTCGTTGTGTCCTGGAACGTTTCTGTAAGGCTTTTGTAATACTTACCTGCCCCAGAGAAATAATTCTACTCATTCAGAATAAGTCTATTGCACATACTTGGCAGAAGAAGACAGTCTTGTCCCTCTCTTTTTACTTCTGATTTGAAGCAAAGGTCTAACTGAAGTTAAACTGAAATAATAAATATGTTATTATTTAGGCCATAGAACTTTTACGGGGGTCTCAGAATTCATGGACATTTAAAGCAACATAAACCAGAAATTCTACATCTTTAGTTCAAGTAGTAGGGTTTATTTTATGTAGAATCCAGCATACAAACTGCATCCAAAATACTTGGCAAAGCTGAGTCGTAGCAGAAAGGAGGAGAATTCATGTCCTTGACTTGTCTGAAGGAGACAGGACTTTGTATTATCCCTGGTGTCAGCAATCCTTTCTGAACCTAGCAGAGAGATAGGAGTGACATTAAAGCTACTAGAAGGGAGTGCAGCAGGTTTGCATCCAACTCCTTAAGTGGCTCATGGTAGCCAAAAATGGTCATCAAAACGTAACCTGTTGTCTAAATGAATGAAACGACAAGTTTCAATCATTATTGCCGCTTACCTTGTAAAGGGGCTCTGCAACATGGGGCTGATGTGGATTTTATGAGGTAGGGAGAGTTAAAGTTTGTCTCGAGGCTCCTTTGATTCATCATTTGTGTTCATCAGATTGTGCTTCACGTATCTCTCAGCTTCAAGTACAGCTCATAAGTAACTCAAATACCCACCTAGGACCTAATTTGTTTGTAGAAGTGATGTTGGTTGGAAAGGACAGATTTCAAATCTGTGTGTCCCTATCCCTGATTTGGGATTTCCTAAGGGGAGAGGAGCAGTAATTGCTTGATGTCACTGGGGGTTCTTACAGTTTAATTAATGAATGATTGAGGATGCACTGAGAACTCTGACAGAAGATACCCAAGACATAGGAAGTGTGCTTGCTTTAATGTCTCGTTGCAAAGACCCTTTCTTCAACTGAATATCCCTGAGAAAACAGAACTGTCATCATAGTCAATTAAAAGTCCGTGCGGTTCCTCTGTAATTCTTTTTTCTCTTCTAATTGTCACCTCAGGAAGAAATTATTCCTGTTGCATTTTTCACAGCCACGCTGTAAACTGTAAGTTAGCTTAAAGAAGCTCGTAAAGGAGCGCAGTAAGAAGATCCAGGTTTGTGTCTTTTGTCAGGATGTACAGTATGACCGTGATTTTTCTCTCTGGGGGGGGGGGGCAAAAATAAAAACGCTGCTCTGGAGCACAAAAAAAATAGTTTCCATTTCTGATACTTCAAATGAAAAAGAGATTTAAAAAAACAGAGAAGGAAGGACTTCAGTGAGCTCAACTCTGAAAGGACAAGTTATGCAGCGTTAGGAGATGTAAATAGGACCTTGTGACTGATGTCTTTTCAGGCCTTGAACAAGGCATTGAACCATGCCTTGATTTCTTTGTCAGCAAAATTAAATTAGGGATTGACATTTTGGTGCAGAATATTGTGATGAACATAGATGAGTGTATTTGAGTAGTTTTTCGAACGCGCTTGCAGTAACCTGGATGTAACCATCCAGATAATTGCAGCTGATAGTAGTAGTACATTAAATCAGTTTTATTTTGTGCACTTCCCTTTAAGTGATCAAATTTAAAACGATGCACAGTTTTCTTTCATGTCTTTGAAATTCCCCTTGGGGAGACACCAGGGGTTTGAGCCTGCTCTGTGTCCTATTGTTCTGCAACAGGAACCACAGCTCTTTTCCCCACAAAGTGTGCAAGGTAAGCCCTGTGGTAAAGTCAGCAATATGAATGTATTCTGATTTCATACGTGCCTTTTCCCACAACCTTTGCTGTTAAATCTCAAAACAAATCTGTACAGTTTCTTCTGAGGGTTCAGGGCTATGAGGCTTGATTTTTCCCAACAGCAGATGGATTTTCATTTATTTGTTCCATGTAATGTGTTGTTGTTATTAACCTGCTCTCCGAAGGTATGAAGCAGTCAGGATTGCACCATTTCTTACTGCTTTCCTCTCCCGCTGGTAAAGTAGCCAGCTACGTCTTCACTAAAACTTGGGTTTATATGATAAGAATCAAGGAAAAGTTAAACGTTGCTACAAAGAGACTTAGCTGACATAACTACAGGTGTCTGCTGTGACTGGAGATGGATATGTCTTGTCTTTAGCTTTTAAATATTTTGATGTTAGAAGTCTAAGATGAAATATTGCTGTCTCATGAGCTCAGTCAGCATCCAGGAGATGAGCACATCCGTCATCGGCCCTATGATTAAAAAGCGGAAAGTGGCATAAATCCAATAAATTATTCCAGAAGTTGGTGAGGTTTTTTTTGAATCTCTTAACCATGAAAACTTAGAGTTTTCCTGTGACAGGGGTTAAGAAATAGTAAAATACAGAGTAATGGATTCTCTGTTTAAAAATTATGATCCATATCGTAATGAAATTTACAGAAAAAAACCAAAACATGGCAAAAAAGCCCTTGAAAACAGGTCAATAATATATCCAAACCAGAATATGAATTATTGAAAGTACAGCATAAAACCCGAGCTGGCTCTAATGTAAGTAAATTGGGTCTTAGAGCAAGAACATAGGGAAATGAACGTGCCAAGGTAAAGCTGTGCTCCTCGGTCGCATCTGTCTATGTCCGCCCAGCCTCCAGTGATTTGTCTTTCAACTTTTTGCTGACCATGCTTTGGTAGATTTGGCAGTAATCTGGTTCTCCTAGATTGTATGAGTGCGATGCAGATCTTAGGATAATGTTTTGTAAGTTTTATTTTTGGTTAGGATCAATATTGCTTTTTGATCCCCGAATCCTCCGAGATCAACTAACAGCCTCTGGATTCCTGCTGTATGTATTAATCATAGAATCACTAAGGTTGGAGGAGATCTCCAAGACCATCAAGTTCAACCTCCAACCCAGCCCCACCATGCCCACCAAACCATGTTCCTTAGTGCCATGTCCATGTCTTTTTCGACCACCTCCAAAGATGGTGGCTCCCTGCCTCCCTGGGCAGTTTGTCCCAGTCTTTGACCACTCTGTCAGTGAAAACACTTTTTCCTAATGTCTAATCCAAACCTGCCCTGGCAAAACTTGAGGCTGTTTCCTCTTGCTCTATCACTAGTGACTTGGGAGGAGAGACTGACACCCCCTTCTCTACGAGCTCCTTTCAGGTAGCTGTAAAGAGCAATAAGGTCTCCCCTCAACTTCCTTTTCTCCAGACTGAACAACCCCAGTTCCCTCGTAAGACCTGCCCTCCAGGCCCTTCACTAGCTTTGTTGCTCTTGTTTGGACGTGGAATGTGTAAAGGCTGTTGGACCTGACCCTGGCGTGAAGCGTTGTCCCAACCCTAGCAAGTGTGTGCAGAGCGGATATGAGAACAAGTGCGGCATGTGTTAGCTATGGGAAGGTTTGTTGCTCTGTCCAATGGAAAACTTTCCAATGGAACTAGTTCAGATCACTCCTGCACTTTTGTACTAGTCAGGAGGAACATTTGCTTAGTACTGTTCTTGGATGATTTTCTTGAATCCTCCCCACAAATGCTTTTTTAGGGGGAGGACAGTGAGGCAGTCGGAGATCATGTGGCTTCTTAATGCATTTTGTTAGCAAATCTGTTCTTTGGAAGCCTGCAAAGAAAACTGTGGTCCAAATGACATGCATACGTACGGTAGTCCTCAGATAGCCCTTGTATCCATCTGTCATGTGTCAACATTTGTTTGTGGCAATATCTTTTCCCAACTGTCAGTCTCCTTCATTCAAAAATTCACAGGTTTGCTCTAAAATTGTAATCTCCAGCTATGAAGATGACTCCAAATAACCTTTGACCTCCAGCAAAGCACTGTTATTGTTGAGTTGCTGCCTTTGTCCTTTAGCTTTCGCTGCCTTTGTTCAGTTGTGTCTGCAGTTTATAATTTATTTTTTTTCTGTTGCAGATTTCATAATTGCAATTTAAGCATTACATTGGGACAGGGCAAAGATTAATTTGATCTTAATTCATTTTTTAATTGCAGTTTTCTCCAAAGCTCGAGTAACGTTTCTCTGTATCCAGAGTTGCTACGCTGGCTTAGTGTAAATACTAATCTTAAAGCTGCATACTCCTTTAACTCCTAGAAAAACCCTCCCTTTGGTTTAGGAAGCTGTTTCATCTCTATTCATCTTGATATTGCTGCAAATGAAGAAGAATAAAGTTATGCTGTTAATTCCATGTGTGTGGCACCAAATTGCTGTTCCTTAGGCATTTATGACTTACCTGTAGAACAGGGACTCCAGTTTTCTGATAGATGTATGGATTTCAAGTTATCTCATCTCAGAGGTGTGTCTGAATTTTCCATGTTCTGTGTCTGGACTTGCATCGGGACTCATGCTTGTCTGGGCAAGGGCTATCTGCTGCCACTTGGGGTCACAGGAAAGGTTAAACATTTACTTCACAAAAACAAGCTGGAAGATCCAGAATGATAGTTATCATCAGGTTGTCCAGATGTGCTTTGCACCTTAACATCCAGTTGGCAATATTAAGTTTACTATAGGATCTCCATCTTTATTGCCAAAGATAAAAAGATCTTGTGCTTAGCAGATTAATCTTGTTATTTGCCCACTGATCTATTGATAATAGATGCTCCTTCTCAAAATGCTTAATATTTCTACCCATTTAAAGTTTAATATTTCTACCTATTTGGTTCTTAAGGGAAAGATGTTCCCATTGCTTTTTTTTTTCTGGAAAGCAGCTTGGGCCAGGACAGATAACAATGCCAGTAGCAAATATAATTATACAAGTCTTAACAGAGCAGAAATTACTTGACTTCTGAATTTGTCTGAAGAATTATAACAGCAAAATGATAGTCTGTTATGATAAAGGCCTTTTCAACTTGTGCTGTCTCTGTAAATGTAAATATCTCTGTAAATGCAAATGTCTCTGTTTTGGGAAATCAGAGGACCACCAGGAATGCAGAACTCTTCGTTCTCCTGTTAGCAATCATGCTGCTCTTAATAAGAGTAAAATTCAAGTCAATAATTCTTCGTTCTGAGAACAGACACAGGTAGTGTTTAGTGTTACCTCCTGAGGTTTGTAGTCTCACACAAATGAGGAGCAGACTACACCTGTCAGCTTGCAGTCAGGTAAAGAGACACTAACTGCAGTGTCACACCGTGCCTGCGACGCCTTCACTGGGTTTGCGTGGTTCTTCCGTTGCCATATTTCAAGAAGATTTGTGAGAATTTCAGGTACCTCTTGACAAAACAGTCCAAAAAGGCAAAGGTGCAATGATGGCTGTCCCACCAGGAACTGGGTGACAGCAAGGCACATCGGAGTGCTGAGCCAGGATGTGGGGAAGAAAGTCCAGATTGGGTCTGGAGTCACTGCTTAGTGTCACAGACAGCCCAGGAGACAACTCTAGGGTCAAGCCAGGGAACCCAGGCAACAGGTGTGGGTCTGGATGGGGGTGGCAGGAGGCTGGATGCAAACATAGCTGCTGCACAGCTGCAGGTTGAAGTCTGCTCCAACAGCTCTCTTACTCTCGCCACCTTCCTCTTCTGCAAAGAGCACGTCACAGTATCCCAGCAATGGCAGTCCCCAGCCTACAGATCTTTGATTGCTGACTGTATAGAGTGGAGCATCAAAGGTCACGGCAGTAAAGACAAAGACTTACAGGAGCTGTCCAAAGAAAGACTTGCAGGAGATTTGCACAAGCTTCCCACCATTATTCAGCCATTCGGAAGAACCTGTGGAATGAATCTGCTCCCCAGCAATTTAAGAGTCATTTATTCAGATTTCCTTTGGATCACTCTTGCTTCTAAAGTGTCACCTAAGCGTTGGCCCTACATATAATGTTTCCTACCTGGTGACAGTGATAAAACTTTCTCATGTTGTTAGGCATTTGAATATCTCCTGAGGTTTTATGTAAGTACTGGTGTAATTCCTGTAACTTTCCTGGATTTTACAAGCTGACAGTTTACGTGGTTTTATGGGGAGTTTGTGCTGCCACTATGACATTAGAGCATTTGGAACGGTTTTGGTGAATCTTTGCCCAGTACTATGTCCTTCTTTTACAGAAAAGCTTTTCTTGGTGGAGATGAAGGAATAATGAAGGAAGATACAATTTCTGTATTTACTGAAAATATTCATTAATGTATTAATTGATCAGGCAATCAATCAGAAGAGGTATGCAAATATCATGTCAATGTCTTTTCCTAGATAGGGTGCTTTTCCACTGCATCATGAGATTTAATACATCAGAGCAGCCTTTCTAGCAAACTTTACTACAACCTTGCCAATCAGTTAGCATGGCTTCACCAAGGGGAAGTCATGCTTGACCAACCTGATAGCCTTTTATGAGGGCATAACTGGGTGGATGGATGATGGCAGAGCGGTGGATGTGGTCTATCTTGACTTCAGTAAGGCACCTGACACAGTTTCTCACAGCATCTTCACAGCCAAACTCAGGCAGCGTGGTTTAGATGATCAGGTAGTGAGGTGGATGGTGAACTGGCTGCAGCATAGAAGCCAGAGAGTGGTGGTCAATGGGACAGAGTCTAGTTGGAGGCCTGTATCTAGTGGAGTGCCCCAGGGGTTAGTGCTGGGACCAGTCCTGTTCAATCTAGTCATTAATGACTTGGATGAGGGATTAGGGTGCACTGTCAGCAAGTTTGCTGATGACACAAAGCTGGGTGGTGTCACTGACACCCCTGCAGACTGTGCTGCCATTCAGCAAGATCTGGACAGGCTGGAGAGCTGGGCAGGGAGAAATGTAATGAAGTATAACAAGGGTAAGTGTAGAGTCTTGCATCTGGGCAAGAACAACCCCAGGTACCAGTATAATCTGGGGACTGACCTGTTGGAGAGCAGTGTATGAGTAAGGGACCTGGGGGTCCTGGTGGACAGCAGGATGACCGTGAGCCAGCAGTGTGCTCTTGTGGCCAAGAGGGCCAACAGCATCCTGGGGTGGATCAGAAGGGGGGATGCTTAGCAGATGGAGAGAGGTTCTTCTCCCCCTCTCCTCTGCCCTGGTGAGACCACACCTGGAGTATTGTGTCCAGTTGTGGGCCCCTCAGTTCAAGAAATACACGGAGCTGCTGGTGGGAGTCCAGCATAGAGCAACGAGGATGATTAAGGAAATGGAGCACGTCCCTTATGAGGAGAGGTTGAGGGAGCTGGGTCTCTCTAGCTTGGAGAAGAGGAGACTGAGGGGTGACCTCATTGATGTCTATAAATATGTGAAGGATGGTTGTCAGGAGGATGGAGACGGGCTCTTGTCAGTGTCATCTAATGATAGGACAAGGGGCAATGGGTGCAAGCTGGAGCACAGGAGGTTCCGTATAAATGTGAGAAGGAACTTCTTCCCACACAGTGACAGAGACATTGGAACAGGCTGCCCAGGGGGGTTGTGGACTCTCCTTGTTGGAGATGTCCAAAACTCGCCTGGATGTGTTCCTGTGTGACTTGGTCTAGGTGATCCTGCTGTGGCAGGGGGATTGGACTGGATGATCTTTCGAGGTCCCTTCCAATCCCTAATGATTCTATGATTCTATGAATAGTGTAACAAAGCAACTGGGACTTACTGTCTTTACACAGCACGGGGTACTGTTTTACCCTTATGCTTTGCAAAAGAGAAGTGACATAGGTAAGTATTGAGCCTACTAATGGACCTGTAACCATGTGCAGCAATTATGTGCCCAGTTCTTGCTGTTGTAGACACCAGTGCTTAGTGTATTTTGAATTTGCTTGTGTTCATAGCATTTTTGCATTGGTTCATGCATTGCTGTTTGCACTGCTGCTTCATGTTCCACATTAAACATAAAACCAGAGCTTTGCTCATAGTTGAAGTCACTGAGCTCAGGGGTCTGTTTTTCTGGTAGTTGAGCGAAGAGATCCAAACCAGGAAAATGAATGTAAAGGATTTTGGGCAGTTTGAGTCTTCTCGTTTGACTCCTCATGCTTGTACCATGAGTCATGTTACTTATGTAACTTGTGTAAGTTACTTCTTACATTTATATTACTGCTAGGTTTTGGGTTTTTGCTGTGCTACTGGTTATGGATTTTCTTTCAATGAGGTGTTGAGGATTTCATAAATGGAAGGGTTGCTTCTCCAGGATTCAAATAATCCATATTATTAGCTACGTGCCTTGGACCTTCAGCGTGGTCATATGTCCACGTTCTGGAAGAATGACAGAAAGATTTCTAGTAGGAATGGGGTGATAAGTCAGGATTACACTTTAATTAAGGTAATTGCAGTCCTGAATTTGCTAGTGTTTAACTTCTCATATGATTTTATTCCAAACTTAGAGGTGATCTAGATGATGTTTTTTCAGCAACCAGGGTGAGTGGGAATGCTGTGGTAGGTAGGTGGCTGTCTGTGGGGTTTTATCGCATCTCTGAAATAGAAACAATAATCCCTTTCATTTGTGTGGAGACTTTTGCCTGAGGATGTTAATGCAGCTTTATAACATTCTTGGGAAGGAGAAGAATGTTATTAAATCTAGTCTGCCAGTGGAGTAGATTTAGCCACGCTCAAGCAGAGCGAGCATGCCCCAATGGGGAGCAGAACCATATTTTCCCCATTTCCTCGATTTAGAGCTTATATTTGACAAAGTCATGTTTTCTTGGTGGCAGATGCATATTGATTTGTAGATTAATAAGTCTTCTACAGCATTTGCTTTGTCTCATCCATATGGTCCATCAAATCATAGCAAACAGCTTGTAGATCATCTGCAAGTGGGACTAACGTACTTCAGACTATGCCATCTTAACAGCAGTTCTTCACATTTTCTCCAGCAATGAAATCTGACTTAAATCAGGGGATGTATTCTGTATGGCACAAATAAAAAGAAGACAGCAGAGCACTGCTGAGACTTGGTTTTGGAACTCTGAGAAATGGGTAAGAGTTGAGTCATTCAGGAAGCGAAGTTCAGGGCAATCCATTTACCAAAGAATTATGGAGTGGTAGGGGTTGGAAGTGACCTCTGGAGATCATCTAACCTACCCTCTCCCAAGTACACAGACTGTTACAAACTATTGAAAGCCACAATATGGCTTATATTTGTTACTCATGAAAAAGAGATCAATGCCCTCAGCCAGTGATAGCTGGCTGATGATGTGGGCAGCTCCTTTTCAGAAACGTAGTTCTTTTGCTCATTCACTGAAATCCTCCCACTTGCTGCTTTTCCTCACCTGAGCTTTGTAACTTGTCACGCAGAGGCTGATGGAATCTTGTTGGTTAGATATGGAGATGCTTCCGCTTCTTTGGAACACTGGTCCTGGCAGGCCTGTGCAACGTTCCCCAGTGATCTTGCTGTCTTTATCCCTTTCATCAGTTTTGATAGAAGACAGCATCTCAGCTTTATCTTTCCCGTACTCTAGTAACGGTTGCTGTAGCTATGCTCAGGTGAAGAAGGGTGTAATGAACACATCTACTGAAGACAGGAAGGAAAGAGCATGGAGACATTCTGTCAATAAGTGTCTGAACTTTTCAGGGCTGAGAATACATGCAAAAGAAAGTGTAAGACAAGGCTGCAGAGAGAGGGAATGCAGAGATTGCTGGGAAAGGTGAAGCTGGAGGTAAAGCAGGTGGAGAAGCACCGTGTACTGAGTTCTGTGCTTCCAAATGCTTGGCTGCGTGTCTGCTCCGTCAGGGCAGCTGGACCAACCTCGGTGATCTCTTTCACTTTCTCTGCTTTCTGGCCAAGTCACACAAACTGCACCTGGCTTAGAAATCCTCCTTGTTTGTGGGCAGGGTTTATAAGTAGATATGCTTACGTGGCAGTTGATTTTAAACAAATTACAAACCCAAGTAACAAACTTTGCATGTGATGAATTCTACGTGCTTGGCTAAGGAACCAATACCCCCTTTGATTTTCACGGTATGGATTCAATTAATATGTGCTGAGAGAAGCAGGAATGTACTTTTCTGAAGGAAAAGTATTCTTTAAGTTGTTTATATAGAGGATTTTATTTGCTGGTGAATGATATCATGTGCAAGTGTATTGGATCTGTGAGTTGCAAATGATTTCTATGTATATAAAAAGAGATCAAAGGGACAACCTTCCTAAAATAGACTTCTTTATGCATTCATTATAAATTACTACCACAGGCAAGATAAATAGAGGCTCATCGTGGTGACAATACACTCAGTGAAAGTAGAGTTCAAGCCTAATAAGGACATTATTTTGCTATTATTGCTGTTCATGTATTTCAATTATTTATAAATATTCTGTCAAGAACAAGACGGGGCTTTACAAATAAAAACATCAGAAAGCCGCTTCCTTTTCCCGTTCACGTTCTTAAAGATGTTGACCCGTACAATTTTGTTCCAAATGTGTCGTGGACTATCTGATGCCAGTCCAAAATGGGAAGGAAACAAGAATAATAGAACAGCGAGGTATCATTTCCATAGCTTTTGCTTGGGAAATAATGTATGAGCTTTCAGGTTGTGTTTTGTGAGCAGCTCTCTGAAATCCTTGTATGGTTTCAGCAGAGATGGAGGAATCGGAGCTTAGGATCCTGGAAGCACTTTTGCAGGAGCCTTAACTCGTGTGTGTAGAAGCAGAGATTTAGTGCTGTTTATAAGTGTTTCTAGGGCTAAAAAAGTAAATACCAAGTAGAGGATTTAGTTCACCTTGTCGCTGATACAGAAATCTTCAGCAGAATATCCAGCAGCTAGAGGCACTCGTGCTGATCCCTTCCCCCCCTTTCTCAAATGAAGCAGTTGTTGGGTGCAGTTTTTTGTCACCTCTCTTCCCCAGCAGTCATTTAATTATTATTTAGCCAAGCTGCGCCTGCTGCAGTATCTTTCATACTAATTTAGGCTCTCCAGCTTTTGAATGATTAATGTTGACTGTGCTCAGAAATGGTGTTGAACCTTTGCTGTCCCGAGATGTGCTCAAGTGTAAGAACTGGGTTTGATGTGAAGTGCGCTGTGCCGAGCTGGAGCGACCAACCTGTGTCTGTATGCAGCTGGGTGACCTTGCTGTCTTGGGCAATTGTAAGGCCCAAGACTTGCTGTCTGCTCTTTTTCTGGGGGCTCTTGTGCTGCTGTTTTCAAGGTTTTTCTCTCCTCTTGAATATCTTCTTGGCATTTCCTCCTCTTACACGTACTACTTGCTGTAACTCTAATCCTGCTCGCTGTGTATGCCTTTCTGTATTCATTCCTGATGGCAGGAGCAAAACTCACTCTAGTGAGGATGAGAAGGATCAGAGGGCTGGAGCACCTCACCTGTGAGGACTGGCTGAGGAAATCGGGGTTGTTTGGCCTGAAGAAGGGAAGGCTCCATGGAGACCTTATAGGAGCCTTGCAGTACCTGAAGAGGGCTATAAGAAAGCTGGTGAAGGGTGTTTTATGAGGGCCTGTAGTCACAGGCTGAAAGAGAGGAGGTTTAGATTAGATCTTAGGAAGAAATACCTCACTGTGAGGGTGGTGAGATACTGGAACAGGCTGCCTAGGGAGGTTGTGGATGCCCCATTCCTGAAAGTGGTAAAGGCCAGATTTGATGGGGCTCTGGGCAACCTGATGTGGTAAGAGGTGTCTCTGGCCACAGCAGAGGGTTGAGACCAGATGGTCCTTAGGTTACCCTCCAGTCTAGACAATTCTATGATGTATATAGGGAACCATTTAATTTTAACTAAAACCAGATCCAGTCTTTGCTTCACTGCTGTACCTTTTATTAAACAACCCACTGCCATCTACCATTGACATTTATCTGTCTTTTGACCAATTTATTTTTACGAATGAAACTAATTTTTCATTTCAAGTCTAGTAACTCACAGTGAGAAATGCTTTCCTAGAGTTCAGACAGGCAGTGAAACGCACCGTGTCCTCTTCATTCACTGATTTTGGTAGCTTGATCAAAAATTGTTTTCTGCATGAAATTAAATATCCTGGGAGGAGAGGATGTTTTGAAAGCTCTGTAGCAAGGAGTGTTCGTATAGTAATTAATATTCGGTGCAGAAGAGAAGTTGGCTGTTAATTTTCACAAGTGTTTTACGATGGCAGCAGTAATTTAATACAGAAAACACTTCATAGCCAGAGAAAATAGATAACCATTATCTGTAAGCAACAATAGAAACTAGATGTCAAGTTGTTTATGTGGCCATCCCATTTTTAAGATTGTGAGGCTCACTTTTAATTTTAGTTTCTACCAAGCCTTCCTGATTTATCGCTTCAGTGTCTCTCAGTTTATGGTGGAGCTGAACCAAGCTCCATACATAAACAGCCCATTATCAGTGTCATTTAGTACAAAACTCAAAAGTAATATTTAGGCAATAAACTTGCATGAAAGTTGGTTGTTGTCTCCTCTAGCTGTTCTTTTGTTCTGTTATTTTGCTAGTAGACCTGCTTGACAGTAGATGGAAAATAAATTTGGAATATAGAATCTGCCTTACCAGCTCGGATGGCCCTTGCCACCCACTGTCCCTTCTCCAGGCACAGGCTCTCTTAGGTCTGAGCAAAAATGAACATACCTGAAAGCAGGCAGTTCTGGAGACAGTTGCCAAGAGGCAAAATAGCTTCTTAACCCTCCCACAGTATCACCTGATTGCCTAAAGATGAATGTGGTCATCTCTGCCATCTTGTCTTTATTAATTCTGGTAGAAGTCAGTTCCTTTGATAAAGAGAGTTTATGGTTTCTTATTGAGATGTTGGCTTAACTCATACCTTAAAGAAACGAGCTTAGAGTATTGATATGAAGTTGTCTTTGGTCTTGCTGCTTCTGTAGTACTGATCAGCTACTTGGCATCAACATCAGGTGTTTTCACTTGTTTCCAAACACTAAATGCAATTTTTACACTTCTTTTGAAATCAGACAGTTTCCAAATGGATGCAGGAAAGGCAGAGGCCACTGCCCTCTCTGCCTGGACTTGTAATTTCTCTTAACATTGCCCAGCAAGTAGTTCAGATCTGAAGCTTTAGGTAAGATGTCAGATATCAGTCCCTAATGTCCTAATGAGATTGGGGGAGCAAAAATCCACTAAGTAATTATAAAATAATAAAAGATAAGACAGGTAGCAGTGACTGTTTTTGTTGCCCTCCCCTCCTCTTTAACCTCCAGAGATGGAGTCTAACCTAGAGGAACTGCCCTGTACCTGGTGGAAAGCCGTAGGTAGCAAAGCATTGCAGAGATGGGCTGTGACTGTGAAGGGTTATACTTTTGCATCCTTGTCAGATGAGCTTTTCTCAAAACTGGGGAAAGAGCCTGGCAGTGCAAATGAAAGGGGGTTTGTTGCACAGAGAAGTGGACTTGTGGTTGGAAACGCTTAGGAACCACTGCGACAAACTGCCCTGACTATGCAGCTTTGTCTCTAGTTAGATACTTGCAAGGGCCAAAATCAGAAGATAAACCATTTCTAACAGCTTTATACCTTCTGGGTGAGTGGTGGCTGATCGCCCTGCGTGGCAAAATGGGTCTCTCCTCAGCATTGGTCCTAGTTTTCTCATCTTCTTTTCTAATGCACTGGAGGCATACAGTGGTATATCACTGCTTGGTGGGCTGATGTTTCAGTCCCTGAACCTGGAGTGAGCAAAGCACTGTGTCAATACCAGTGAAGAACACACATCTCCACTGGTCTCCTGAGAAGCCTGGGAAGAGGTGGTATTGACTGCACAGACTCCTGCAAATTTGTCTCCAGCGCCTTGGGGAGGTGCTTTATGAGTGAGTCAGACTGGATCATCCTAATACAAACAATCACATGAGTGGCCAGAAGACAGGATTCCTTCTCTGATTTGATTTATTACTGTGCTTTCCCAGGGCTAGGGAAACTCTTCTGGGTGAAGGAGAAAGGTGTGAAGAGTCAGACATACCAACCACTGAAGTTGGGGAGGTCTTACATGAAAAAATTACTTT
Source organism: Rhinopomastus cyanomelas (assembly GCA_013400115.1). NCBI lineage: Eukaryota > Metazoa > Chordata > Aves > Bucerotiformes > Rhinopomastidae > Rhinopomastus > Rhinopomastus cyanomelas. The sequence continues at coordinate 83,444 of VXBP01001906.1, read as the reverse complement.
TCAATGTCCTTTCCCTCCTACTTCTTGAACTCCATGACATTTAAGAAGAAAAATTCAATTAGAATCTAAAGATGGGCTTTTGTTTGGATTCTTGTGTAGAGAGAAACAGAAAAGAAAGGACAAAACTTGTAGATCTGATCTGCATGTTCTTCAAAAGAACAACCGAAAACAAGTTTGGCCTCCTAAAGGTTATGGACGTGAAAGCAGGAGTAGTCTGTGTTAGAGATTCAGTGGCACGTGGGATTAACTGTGGATTTTCTTTCCATAGGAGGATCCTGGGGGAGAGGTATTTCAGGTCATCCTCTAGATGTTCATTAGACTTGGAGTTCTATCAATTCTTGAAAATGGAACTTTGGAGACTCTGAAGCAAAACCTGGCCTATTCCAGCCACTCTGTGGAAAACTGGCTTTTTTTCCTTAGGTTTTATTTAGTGCACTCTTGAGATCCAGCAATGAGATTTCTACCACTTTCTTCAGCTGGTGGTTTGGAGGCTCATCTATTATTTCCAAGACATGTTTGCCAGGATCTGAAACAGTAGTCAGAACTTTCCTATTCTTCCATGCCCTTAATTCAAGTTATAGCTCCACATTTCACAGGTAATCACAGAGGTTCTGAAAGAGCTAAAAGACTACTTTTAAAGCAGCTGGGCTACTACCTTTCTCTGAGGGAGGACAGTGTGAGAACATTTGCTTGAAATCACGAAGAGTCTCCCTGATAACTGCAGATAAAATATCCGTAGTTGCACTCGGTTGGTTTGTTCGTATCAGTATTCGTGAAACACAGAGATGTTTTGATGTCTCATCTAATTTGTGTCAACTTCAGGGCAAATAGCATTCGGCCTCTTAGCCACAGAGATGGGCTGAGCCAGCAGCTGTGGATCCAGAGCTGTGCTGGAAAGGGCTCTGTAACTTCGCAGCGCGGTGCATGGTTACGCGAAGCAGTCTGCGGCCCCGCTATCCAAGCCTGGCCAGAGAGAGCACGTTGGCGCCTTGCACGTGAGAAGCGCGTTTCGGAACGTGCCAGTCACAACACTTTTTAATCTCCCTGCTGTAATGAGAGCCCTCTGAATGCTCCACGAAGATGCTCAGTGTATCTTAAGAAGGAGGAGGGGTAGTCGTGCCTGTAGTCTGGGGAGGTGATATTTGATGAAATTGCGTCTGTACTTCCGGGTGTTATTTATATCCAAAGATATTGCGTTCTCTGCCTGATATCATCTCTGTTTTATCTCTGGTACATACAGTCTCCCTCAGGCTTCTCGTGAAAATGAGGCAGTTACTACTTCCCTGAAAAATTAGATTTTGCCTAAATACATCCACCCAGATTATAAGAAGTGCTGCAAAAATCTGCACAGTTAGGGTTGCATTAATATTTTCAACCTGATTCCTTGACTGCAATATTAAACCTTCCTGAATTTTCCCTCTGAGGAGAATGTTTTCCCACCCTGATTTCTGCCTGAAGACTAATACGTGTGTTTCTTCAACTTTTACTCAAACTTGTTGTTCTATTTTTGAAAAGACTGGTGGATGGAAATACTGCTTTCTCCTTATTAAATCAGTAAAAGCAAATAGGTCTTGCAGCTCTGGCTATATCCTTGGTCTATCGCTCGCACCCACCATCACTCACAGCCTGAAATCCCTTTAGTCTTAAAGGGTGAAGTGTCAATTTTGCTGGTGACATCACAGTAGTTTCTTCTTGTTTTAGCTTTCGCTAAAGCTTTCTCTAAGGAAAGTTTAATGATGGCTGAAGAGAAAACATAGGCTTTTTCTTTTTAACTGTCATTTGAAAGGAAAAGGCTTTTTGGTTAGACCTTCAGCAGCTGAGCAACCACCTGATGTCAAACTGCAGCACCATGAATTCCACAGTCCACAGCAGGATCTGGAAGAGAGTAGTCTGTAGAAGGCAACTGGAACTGTTGCGGGTAGTCAACCTGCTCTGAAGTTCTATCTTTGAGGACCAATGAGACAGGCTGGGTCTGGGAATTTGTTTTGTTGAGTCATGACAATAAATGCAACAAGATTATCGTGGAAAAGAGCCGAGGCAGGTACTTAGCTCAGTGCCACTGCTGCTATTTCTAGTAGGAAACTATTTGGTTTAGCTCACTGGCAGGGTGCTCCAAATTGACAAAATGCTTGGAAGTTGCAGGAGTCATCTTGATTTTTATTGCTTTACCCTGTAAAGAAGGGGCCAGCGAGGAGATTTCTGTCTCCACAGAAGGAAGAAAAAGCCTATTTGGCCAGCCAAGACAGCTGGCAGTTGCTACTAAAAAGAAGCATCCCTGCTAATGTGCCATTGCTCATATTTGTTAAAATGCAAGTGAATGAATTATTACTTCACTTCTAAATCACCAGCAGCACATGAAGTCATAAAGAGGGGATGTATTCTGAGTTTTGGCAGATGTGGTTGGCGTAGGAAATTGTTTGCCAGATTTATATTATCAGCCATGGTTCAACTTTTCCATTTCTTTTCCTATTTAGCTCTTTTGAAGAGGGACAGTCTTCAAAAATTAGCCAGTGCAGTAATTAGAAATACAACAGTGGAAGGGAAAGAGATGAGATTAGCTTGAAGGAAGACGTGGCAGTTATACAGGAATATCCTTAAGAACAAATTCAGAATTATAACGTAAATCAAATGGCTGCAATTAAAAACACTTGAAAAAGTGTTGAGCACAAGCAACCGAAAGTTAGTTTTTTTAATACTTGTGTTTCTAAAATCAAATTGGAACTGTATACTTTGTTAAAAGAGGTGAGATGATATGGAATGAAGGTGCTTAGGCCAGAGAAGGCAGTTCCTGTTGTGGACACCTTGGAAGGCAGAAGGGAGCTGGGTTTTGACTGCAGGGCTAGGTAGTGGTTATGATGTTGAGGAGGTGACAGACAACAAATGTTCACACCCTGCAGAGGTGGGGAAAGAGCTTCCCCATGATTCCCTAGCTGCACTTTGGTTTGTCCACGGAGCGAGTTTTCTTAGCAAGACATCAGTAGCCCTTGATAAGAACAGACTGGGCACAAAGGAAGCCACTCAAGTGCATGGCTGAGTGGAATAAAGCCAGCTTCAGTCAGTGCTTGCTCCTCTGTGTTTTCAAGTCTGTTGCAGGCATGGAAGGAGAGTTAGAAGGAAAGTAATGTGCTGTTGTTGGCAAGGCTGTCTGACACAGAGGGGGCTTCAAAGTCTGGGCTTCATTTGCAATAGGCTGGCTTGTTTCTTGTTTTCTCCTAGCAGAAGCTCTCTTTTCATTCTCTCTTCAGATGTTAAATAAGAACAACTGTGTACCCCTCACCAAATTATGCAAAAGTTGATGCTGTTGATGGCAGTTTGATGAGAAGTTCATGCATAGGTTGTTTCCAAGTCCCAGAGATTGCCAGGGTGCATCAGGATGCTGGTTGCAGCCTTCAGCTCCTCTTGCTCAGCCTTCTAATGGGGCAAGTCTGGTGGAAATCAGATGCTCCTTTCCAGATCAAAACATGCCATGCTAATCTCCCTGTACTACAAATTTGGATTGGAATGATTTCTTTAATCCTGTTAGCTAAAAACTGTATTCATTCCTTTCTTCACTTGAATGGTGTTTTGGAGAGAACTGCTACAGACCTCATGTTTAAAATAAAGCCTCTGGTATTTGTTACCATACATTTGTTGTGAGGAGCTGCTTGCAGCATCCTTGGGAGATCTAAGGGCTGTGAACACGTTTGGATTGTCTTTTCCATTGGCTGGAGGAATCCCCATGTACGTAGGTGTCTACCTACTTCTTCACAGGGCATTCATGGGATCCAGACCAATTCCCTAATGAGTAGCCAGCTAAAAACTGTTACTGGTGATCCATAGTTTCACACTGTAAATATGACTAAGATAGAGTGTGCTGATAGTTAGCAAGTTCCTCTGTTGTGTTTCTTACTTTAAATGACATGGGGGGCTTTTTTTATATGGTTACCTTGGGTAGTTTTGTCTACTTGGACCCTTTTAGTGAAAACCATACAGAGGTAATGAGCCAGGAGTGCTGGAGACCAAAAAATGCTTTGGAAGCAGAGCAGCGTATTCAGTGCCTCCAACTCTATGTGGTTGGGGCAGAGATCTGTGGTGTTGACACTGGTCACTGTAACAGCAGGTGAAGGCCACTGTATTACACTGCAATGCAGGCTGGAAGGCTGCAGGTTTATTCTTTAGATTAGTGAGTTTAGTTATTGCAGAGCAAAGGAAAAAAAATGCCTGAAGCCTGTAACTGAAGCCTTTGCACTTCTGAAGTGAAGACCAGCTTGTATTACTTTGGAAATGTGTCCCATTATTGATAAACCTGTTCATGAAATCTGTTTCCCCAAATGCTTAGGAGAAAGGCAGGCATCACACAACAGAATTTATAGTTACAGAATTTATAATTACACAGAGATGTCTCTCTTCTATTTTGTACTACTTAGTGTATTTACACTTTATTAAATGAGAACACATGGAAGAGAATAAATAGAAGAAAACTGAATGTATGACTTGGTCTAGGTGATCCTGCTGTGGCAGGGGGATTGGACTAGATGATCTTTTGAGGTCCCTTCCAATCCCTAATGATTCTGTGATTCTATAGGGGTCAGGCAGAGAAGTTAGGAGACAGACCCAAAGAGAAAAAACAGCGTCTTTTCCACGTGTGTAATTTCCACCACTGCAATACACCGGGGTAGTTTGTAGTCTGTCTCCGTGTTTGTACTAGTGTCAGAGTCTTGGCCAGAAGATGATGGGCTGAAGCAGGGATGCTTGAGCTGAACGTGTCAATCTGAGCCTTGTTGCAGCTAAGATGGCCTGGCTGCCTTTTTGGGTCACGTCCCAAATGGCCAGCAAACCCCCCTCTGAGTGGCTCTGAGTGCTCTGAGTGGAGAAACAGTTGTTGTTTTAAGAATATGCAGGAGACTTTCTGCTCTTTCAAGTGACAGGACATTCCAGTCTTTTGATTTGACCATCAGCCCAGCTTTGCTTTCTGAAGACTTTGCAGAGATTTAAAATACAAGCTGTAAGGATTTCAAATGAAAAATGTGAGGAGAAGGAAGATGAGGGAATTATTGTAGCCAAGAACAAAAATACCTGCCCAGCCCTGAGTTTTCCTGGCAAGCCAGGCCTGCTCAGTCCAAGGCTCTGGCAAATTAAAATGCCCACTTGTGACTGACATGTATTTATAGCTCTCCATAATTTTCTGATTTAGCTCGTAAATATCCTTTAAGTACCTTTATTAAGGTGCATGCATAAAATTGTGCAAATAATGAAATACTGCAAATATTTGGATAAATCAGAGCTTATTCACGGAATTGCTGTGAAGGACAGTGGAAACAACTTCAATAGGTTGCACTTGAGATACAGAAGCAAGTGGAAAGTTTTCAAATCTCTCTTGTCAAATGCAGAAACTCTTGTAACGTTGATCTCTTGCTTTGTGTTGGTTTAAGTGGTAGAAATGCCCCTTCTAAAGATTTCTGGAAGTACTTTGGAGATATCTCTTCGGTTTTCAAGACTTAGCTGTGGGATTATTGTTACCATTGATTATAATGTGAAGTGACTCATCTGCTTTCCTCTGCGTGAAGGCATGAGATCTCTTCATTTTGCAAACAGATCCACTTCCCAGCCCGCGGCTGATGAAATATGCACCCTTTGCCTTAAGAATAAAGAGGCAGCACGAAGCACAGAGCAGTAGCTGCAAAAAATAGCTTCTGCCCTGTTGTGTTCAAGACTGACTTTGTCCAAAATGGTTTCTTTTTCACTGCCATTTTCTGTGACAAAGAGGAAAGACAGCGGCACGCTGGGCCGGAACAGGGCAGCCCATTAGAAATGGCTCTCTTTGATCATAGCTAATTGCACCTTGTCTTGCTACCTGGTGATTGAGCACCTCAGGCTGCAGGGACGTCTGTCCTTTGGAGTTGTGGTGTGGCCTGATACAGACCCTTTCACTGCTGGTCCCCGAGCCCATCTCCTTGGTCAGCAGCCTGTAAAATGGCCCTGCTAATTGTTATCTAACCAGGAGGACTGTTATGAAGTCTAATTAGAGGATGATTTAGTGGTCATGAGGATGAAAAGAAGATGCACAAACGCTGCTTTGATTTTTCTCTCTTAAGGCTGCATCTATTAAATCTGCTATTGTGAAGTTGTTGTCAGGGCTTTCATGTGCAGGTTCGGGAATCTAAGAGGGCTCTACTGTCCTGAAATACTGTGGGTGTGACCAGCCTTAGGTGCAAAGGCTTCTTCTCAAAAATGTAAGGAAAATAATGCTTCAGAGCCCTTGTCTTCCTTTCGATAGGATGTTCTAAATGGAAGCTGTTTTAAATAGGAATGTGAAGCAAATCCTGGCACTTCAGCAACAGCCTCATCTTGCCCCTGCTTAAGGACCTTAAGTTACTTTGCACTTGCAAGGTCTCCATGAGTGGTAGTGTTGTCAAGACGCTTTTTGACACTTTTTCTGACAAGCTTAGATGATTCTATCTCTGATGTGTCTTTGTTCTTTTCTTTGTCTCTTTTCTTTAAAGCTTTTTTTTCTTTGTCAGTATTTCAGCCCTTGCTTGGTAAATTAATTACCCCAGCAAGCCTTCCAGTAGACTTCACGAACTCTCCTTCCAGGTGGCTTTCTCCTTGTAAATACGCCCATTGAAGTACTGTTAAAGTACAGAAACTTCACAGAAAAACCCCAAATCCTGCAAGTTGTCCTCCTGACAGTAAAATATCTCAGAGCTTAGTGTTCCCTGGAAGCCAACCTGCAGGTCAGAAGTGCTGTAGCCCCAGCTCTGCTGCGTTTCATGCCAAGTTCTGTTAAAAATATCCTCCCTGAGGAGGACTCTTTCCTGATTGTCATACACTGGGAACAATAAATAAAATTATAGCAAATTAAATTACAGCCTTGATAATAGGAAGCTTTGAAATAGAAGCATTGGTTGAAATGTGTTGCAATTGCCCTCCAGTCTGGGATTGCTGTAGGGAGCCAGGTGGAGGACAAGCGATGGCTTTGGCCTCGTTTAGCGGGTCGCTCTAGCAGATGGTGTCCTAAGTTGTCACAGCGTGCAGCAGCAGAACTGGGATTTCAGAAATAGGGTCCTAGTTTCTGTTGTGAGTGGTTAAGTATAAAAAAAGGTCAGTGAGATGAGGGACCTTATTGCCTTCTCCATGCTGTTTGTGCTCTTCCCCCACTGTTTGAAGCATCAGTGTGGGACTTGGTTGGGTTTGCACTGGCCTGACACCCAGCATGTGATAATGAGGTGTGGCACTGGTGCTCTACCTGCAAAACAGCCTAGTTAAAGCAAAGCTGCCTTGGTGTTTCCTTTAGGTAAGTGGGGGTGTCAGTAAGCAGAGGAGGAAATTGTGGCTTGGTCCTCACACGTCACCCCTTTGCATCTTACGTCTATCAAGTAATAGTTGGGCTGAGTTTTACTTGATGTTGATGTAATAATCTACTAGGATACTGGCAGAAGACCTTCCTACCATATCTTTACATTTAGGAACAGCTGTGCCCTGGGGCTTCAATCCCAGGAGCCACCCACCTTTGTCCACTATTTGCCTATAATTTACGGTTAAGAGCATCTCCTCTGTACAGTCTCCTACAGAAATGAAAAACTTGTGAGGACATCTTGAAGTTCAGTAAGGTGATTATGGCTCCAATTTAATTGTCAGACAGGCCATGATATAGTTATTATTTAAATACATAATTAACTACCAATAATTTCATAAAGCATTACAGACAAAGAAGTGTGGTTATATATCTGAACGTAATTTTGACAGACTAATCCTTGCCTGGAGCAAGGGCTTCTCTTAGCTATCCTGTCATTTTAAGATTGTGCAAGCTCCTCCTTATTATTAATTTTACACTTGATTAATTCTACTTTGTTTATGAATTTGTTATTTGCGGCTGACTCCCCAGGATGCTAATTGCTACTGCAAACTATAGATACTGCTGAGCTAATGCATTCTGAAAACATCAGGAAATAAAGGATGTCACGAATGTACAGTTCAAAAATGAGCCACTGATTTGTAATTTTGAGTTCTTTCCAAAATAAAATAAAAAAAACAGTTGCCTTATTCTTTGCTTCCATTGGAGAAAATGTCCATCTCCACTTTATTTAGCTCTCTGAAAGACTAGAGTAGTTCTGGCCAAGTGAGAGGGTTTTCTCCTGAGTTTGGTTTTGTATGGCGTATTTTTTATTCCATAGTTACTGAGACCTTGTGTTTTCCAGTTGGAATTTCAAGGTTATTTAGGCTATAACACTTAGGAATAGGTTCTGGATAAAGTCTTAACTGAAATGAAAGAAATCAACGAAATGGATGGAATTATCGTCCTTTGTTGCATTTTTCCCAGTGAAGAGACAATAGGATGATCAGGGCAGAGCAGACTAGTCCTTTCCCAGAGAGGGTTGTTCTCTTGGGTGTGTGTTGGTTTGGAGGAGGACCACAAAAAACCGTTGTTGCTACATTGAGCTTCCAGACCAAGTCTGAGAGCCAAGGGAGAAGGCTCCTGTGCAGAGGTTGGCTTCCAGGGTGGGTCTCTGGATGGACACCCAGATACTATGAAAATTTTGAATGGTCTGAGTTTAATCAGTTGCAACTGAATTTTTCTTCTTGACAAGCATAGCTGTAGTTGTCCTTATCCACTGATTTAATATGTTCCAAGCAGTTCTCCTTCCCTACTGATCATCAGATGAATTTTCTGCATCACACTGGTTTTCCCTGTTTCTCTTACGTTTTACGGTGGCATCTTCTCTTTTGAGTTCATTTTGCCTGCCTTCTACCCCTCCACCCTTTGGGCACTGCTGAGATTGTATTTCCCACTTTCTTGTTACTGGACAGTGAATTACTGTGTGGCAGAGAGAAGCACTTCCTAGCAGCCTTTTTCACTTCTTCAGCCTTGATTAAACACTTTAATTAGCATTTCTCCAGCTTCAAACTGCCTTTTCTCATTTGAAGCCTACTGAAGAAACACTGGCAATACTTTGTATGTAGATGATCTCAAATGTTTAGACACACTTGCCTTTAATGTTTGACTATTCCCTTCACATGAATATTGATTAAATTAAAAAAGGGATGCTCAGACCAGGTGTAATGTCATCAGCCCTGTCAGGCCCTCTAACAGAGGTTGAGTTTCGCTGTGGCTGATGGCAGGATTCCTCTTAAGTCCCACACTTTGAGAGCGGTTTGGGATCAACCCGCTGCCGTTGAAGCGTGGTGTTAGGTCTCAGTGAGGAACACGTGAATCAGGTGCAGGTCCTTACTGCTTAGATGGCCGTGGGTTCCGTAGATTTTTAGCAATCAGGGTAGCAAAATATTAGCCTGCGGGAGCAGACAGCGCTGCTGTGGGGGCATCTGCCAGCTGCAGGAGTTCCCTTTCCAGCCCTGAAGAACTGCGCTGTGCCATATTTTGCTGGGGAATGACTACAGCAAAGATATAGTTGCTCATTCTGTCACAAACAGGTGGTGCAGATTCCTGCTGGTGCATCTGGAAAGTCTGCAGAAATGGGGTGGGTCAGCTAGAAAGGCATTGCTGGCCACTCTGGTGTCTGTGGTGTTTGCCTAGGAGTGGGGGCTGTGTGCTGTGTTCTCATGCTGCCTTTGGGCTGAGCCCTTCCATTTTCATTGTGGAACATTTACATGCTGAAATATCCTGAGGATGAAGCAATTACCTTAATAGATGTTTCTGTCTTATTGTGTGGTCTAGGATGTGTTTCTTGCCATCCTTTTCTCAGCTTTGCTTCTGCAGAATGAAATATTTACAGCCAGACTCCTGTGGTGTCTTCAAAGTAGTGAAAAAAAGTTGCACAGCATATTAATGAAGCATAGTACTAGTGGTGTTTGGAGATTAGAGACTACCTTAGTTTGTGCAGAAGGAAAAAAAGCCTTATCTCATTATCTTTACTTTAATCTTACAAATGGGAAGGCTGGGTGGCCTAACATTCGTCTCCTGCCTGTGGGGTTTTTGTGTAACTTGAGTCCAAATGAGCTGGTTTCCAGACCTTTGCTAGCTGATCCTCCTTTTTTATGGTAACTGAGTGCTCATGGCCTCTGTCCTCCGCTCCTTCGACATCACGTCGCTTAGCGCTTCGAACGTCACTTCTGAGGACCGAACGTGGGATGTGTGAAGGCTGAAATTAGAGCAAACATTAAATTGGGATGTGCCCAGTAACTGTTTAACTTGGTTGGCGTTGTGACTGCACAGGGAACCTGGGAAGTGCTCGACAGGTGCAGTCTGAGGCTTTGCAGTGGCAGCGAAAGATATTACTTGTTTAATGTCAGCACTAAATAATGTAATATTGATACTGTTGTCAAATGTCAATTTTCATTGCTGTTTTCAGTGCAGCCTGATAGCTGGAAATTAATACATCACAGATCCAGAAATTCTCACGGCTTTTTAATGAAAAAGAAATCTTCAGAGACAGAAGAAGGAAGGCTTCTTCACCCCAGACACCAAGTTTTAAAATTAATTCTTGGGTTTTATTAATTAAGGTCAACAGGGAGAGAATAAATCTGAGACGCTGAGATTTCAGGTTATAATTTAGAAAATCTTGTGATCTGAGCCTATTCCCTAGGAAAGAAACGCCGTTCTCTGCTTTGCATAATTAATGAAGTAGCAGGCTTCTTGGATGAATAATATCCTGGCTTCATTGAAAAGTATTTAACCAAATATTTAAATCAAAGTAAATGTAGGAAAAACAACATCCTGATTTAATTACAAAGCAGTTAAGAAAGATTTAAATCACTGCAAGAAGTAGTAGAAGGTATGGACCAAAAATGCCTTAAAAACATCAGAGCTGTGAGAGTGTCTGTCTCGAAATACCGATGACTGTTTTGCTCCTGTGGCAGACAACCATCTTTGTCTTCTGTTCCCATCACTGGAAGTCCCTGCCTTTGTTTGGACACATCAAGCACCCATGGTTTCTTAAAATTAAGCCCAACCAGTGTCTCCTCTGAGGTCAGTCTTGTTTCAATATGTTTGTGTCCCTTGTTTGAGTATATACGTAACAAATACTTTGTGACATAAAAATATGACCTAATTGAATGGATTTGTTTCAAATGAATATTGGTCTGCTAAATGGCATTAGTGCTTGAGGACTCTCTTTGGCAGTGTTTCTTAGTCATTAAAGATACCACAGCAATCTAATGCTGCCTTTTACCTAAGCACATCTAAGATGCCTTTATTCTCGGAAGCATGGCACAAATCCTCTGCTATAGTGTGGCCACAGGAGTTTCCACAGATGGAAGGAAAACATCAGATTCCTGTATTCAAGACACTTTGAAGGTGAGGCTGTGATTTGTGTAGCTGTAAATCTCAACAATGAGGTGCTTGGTCACCCTTTCTTTGATGCATTGTTAAAACGTGTTGGTGATGAGACACCCAAAAGCCCGTTTGCTGCTGGAGTCCATGTGTATCTCTGATTCCTGAGCATTGCTTTGTAAGAACATTAAGCCTGGAAAGTTAAGACTGAACTGCAAAGTCAAAACTTCAAGGAGTTAGGAAATTTAAAACGTAAGGTTTCCTCTGTGCGTTTGTATCTTGATGAGCATTCAAGCTTTTCATAGGCTTGAAATGTTATGTAATGAGCTGATTCAAAATACAACTGCAGGATCCACCATGGCTTCATGTTAATTTCTATTATTTTACAAGTTAAAATGTAAAGAACTTACAGAGGCCACCTGTAAGAGGGCTCAGCAGAACCGTTGCTTTCATGCTGCAATTTTCCCAGCTCCCTAACAAGCTGTAACATCACAGCTTTTATCTGACATTTCCTTGGTTTCTTTTCCATCTCTCACATGTAGAATTTGTGCTGAAAACAACACTGCTGTGAAGCTCACACGGCTTCTGAGCTTCCTTACCTGAGGCTCTGTGTGTGTATGCATGGGGAAGGGACATTGAGACATGAGGGATGCTCAGACCTGCTTCACCGTCATCCTCCTTTCTTTCCTCTCCCCTCACATTTCTGAGACCTTGTGGTAAGTGTCCTTTTCCCTTCTGGAATGGAGACAATACAGATACAGTCCTTTAGAGAGGCTGAGATGTTAAATCTTTTGACATCTCTGTGATGAACTCATGACTGTCTTATTCCTTTGTTCTGTGAAAGCAGCTTGTGCCTCTGCTAATTGTTTTTACCCATCATTAAATTACCCTGACAAAACCAACACATTTTGCTTCAGCCTGAGCTTGTGAAAAAGAGGAGGAGGAGAGTAAGCAAAGTCAAGATTCCTGCTGACTTACATGGCAACAGCCATCTTCCAGTTGGAATTAATCAATTGTGTAGTGGTGTGAATAGGTTTATTTGCAGCATGTTGACAACTTATTACTAAGAAAGTGAAAATGAATGCTAGATAATTGCTTGGAGCAAATGTCTGAGAGGGTTAACTGCAGGTTCTGTGGTCATAAAAAAAGAATGATGGAAGCAGTGACACAGTTCTGCCTTGGGATACACTAATGGAACAGCTGAACATGCAACTGAGTTGCTTGCAGTCAGTGCTGGGATATCTTTACTATGGGTGCTGAGGCACTGGAAGAGGTTGCCCAGAGAAGCTGTGTCTGCTAGAAGTGTTCAAAGGCAGGTTGAATGGGGCTCTGGGCAACCTGGTCTAGTGTATGGTGTCCCTGCTCATGCAGGGTTCCCTTCCAACCCAAACCATTCTGTCATGCTGTGACTCTATGAGCTTTCTGCATGTCCTCTTCAACTTGCAAAAGTTGACAGGGAAATTAGTAGTTCAGTGAGATTAGGCAAATGGGTGGAATTGGACAGTGAAACAGAAACACTACTTCTTGCTGTTCCTGGGGTACACCTACTCTTATGCAGACAGCATGGTTTGGTGATGTTCTCTTGGCACAGTCACCACAGTGAGAGGTACCTCAGCAGTGACTGGAGGAAAAACCACTTCTATTGTGAATGAACAAGTCATGGCATTTTGTTGTTTTAATTTTTTTTTTCTCAGTGTGTGTAGGAGCATGGCACTTCTTTTCCTTTATCCTTGGAATTTTCCAGTGCTTTCTGCTTGATCTTAGAGGAAAATGTCTCCTCACTTTATACCTTAGATAGTTACGGTCTCCATCTCGGTGTACATGGAAGATAAACACCATAAAGACTGCAAGAGAGGCGCTACAAAAACATAAATGACAGCTGAAGGAAAACTAGTAATTTTGGAGATTTATGTGGGAAAATGTTCTCAAGCTCTGTTACCAGGACATTGCCAGTCTTGATTTGATGATACATTTTTTAGGATGTACCAGGTTTCCCACTTATCCCAAGATAGTACATTAAAACTTGTTGCATAACTGTCATTATCTACAAAAAGAAAAATACATTGTCAAAATCCTCTGGTTTAGGAACAGGAAATGGATGGATCACCACAAAAACTCTTCTGTGGGGTACCTGACTATTCTAGGTTATTCATGTGGTTCAGACCTTTTGTTAATAATAGAGTGACCTGGTGCCTTAAACAGTGAGAATGACACAGCAGAGGTAAATCAGCTTCTTATGTTATACAGACAGCAACTGGGAAAAACTCTCAATGTTTTCTGCAGATTGAAGTTATGCAGTGTTTGGCTTCTTTGTCTTTTAAAATACAGTATTTGAGATCAAGTATCTGTGACATTAATTGTATAGAGACAGATATACTGTTCATGCATCTTGCTAATTCACTGCAACTGGCAGAATCACAGACTCACAGAACATTAGGGCTTGGAAGGGACCTCGAAAGATCATCTAGTCCAATCCCCCTGCAACAGCAGGATCACGTAGACTGAGTGGCACAGGAACATGTCCAGGCAGGTTTTAATCATCTCCAGAGAAGGAGACTCCACAACCACCCTGGGCAGCCTGCTCCAGTGCTCTGTCACCCTCACTGCGAAGAAGCCCCTTCTGATATTTATGTGGAACCTCCTATGTTCCAGCTCACACCCATTGCCCCTTGTCCTATCACTAGATGACAATGAGAAGAGTCTGACTCGGTCCTCCTGACACCCACCCTTCAAATAATTATAGACATTAATGAGGTCACCCCTCAGTCTCCTCTTTTCCAAGCTGGAGAGACCCAGCTCCCTCAGCCTTGTCATCTTTGTGGCTCTACGCTGGACTCCCTCCAGCAGCTCCATTTCCTCCTTGAGCTGAGGGACCCAGAACTGAACACAATACTCCAGATGTGGTCTCATGAGACCAGAGTAGAGGAGGAGAAGAACCTCTCTTGATCTGCTAACCGCTCCCCTACTGGTCCACCCCAGGATGCTGTTGGCCCTCTTGGCCACAATGGCACGCTGATGGCTCATGGTCATCCTGCTGTCCACGAGAACCCCCAGGTCCCTTTCTCCTACACTGCTCTCGAACAGCTCATTCTCAAACCTATATTGGTACCTGGGATTGTTACCCTTGTTACACTTCATCAAACTTCTCTCAGCCCAGCTCTCCAGCCTGTCCACATCTTGCTGAATGGCAGCACAGTCTGCAGGGGTGTCGGCGACACCACCCAGCTTTGTGTCATCAGCAAACTTGCTGACAGTGCACCCTAATCCCTCATCCAAGTCATCAATTAATAGATTGAATAGGACTGGTCCCAGCACTGATCCCTGGGGCACTCCACTACATACAGGCCTCCAACTGTCCCATTGACCACCACTCTCTGACTCCTATCCTGCAGCCAGTTCACCATCCACCTCACTACCCGATCATCTAGACCACACTGCCTCAGTTTGGCTGTGAGGATTTTGTGGGAGACTGTGTCAAATGCCTTACTCAAGTCAAGATAGACCACATCCACTGCTCTGCCATCATCTATCCACCTGGTTATGCCTTCATAAAAGGCTATCAGGTTGGTCAAGCATGACCTCCCCTTGATGAAGCTATACTGGGTGTCCCTAATGACCCTCCTGTCCTTGATGTGCCTGGAGACAGTGTCCAGGACAAATTGTTCCATCACCTTTCCTGGGATGGAGGTGAGGCTGACCGGTCTATAGTTACCTGGGACCTCCTTCTTTCCCTTTTTGAAGATTGGAGTGCCATTTGCTATCCTCCAGTCCCTAGGCACCTCTCCTGATCCCCATGACTTAGAAAAGGTGATGGAGAGTGGCTTAGCAATGACTTCTGCTGTCTCCCTTAGCATGAGTGGATGCATCCCATCAGTAGAAAGCCTGGTAAGTTTTATCAATCATAATAAGCATAATATCATCAAGGACTGGGTAATGAGAAATAAGAGAAACTTTAAAATGGAATAGAACAGAAATTGGTTACTACTTGTCAAGTAAGCATGTATTACTTTTGCTTAAAACTGCTGGTATTAGCAGAAAAAAATTATATATTTGGCTTTCCCCCCTATTTTGTACCTAGGTAAATAAGACTGTTCTGTTTTTAAATACTACAAATATTGCATTGTTCCATGGTCTGCCAACTGAGGGAGAGTTTATAGTGAGTACCACTGGTGTAGAATCGAAATGAAGACACAGAGTTGCCCTTTGACTTTGTCAGTGGCTTGTACTGATGTCTTCAAGAGAGACCCCACTAAGAACCTGCATAGGACAAGTGTCTTCTACAGCCAGTTAAAAATACTGTAAGTGCAGTGTAAAAAGCTAGTAGGTACTGCCTGTGTGTAGGATATTAGGCAGAGTGTACGCTGTGGTACTCGATTACGAAACTCCGTGAACGCTTTGGATTGAAGCAGCCTAATGGTTTGGTTAAGGCTCTTTCCTAGCTTCGTGTTGAACCTCCATGTGTTTGTGTCCATGTTGTTCATGTGCGGCGCTGCAGAGAGCAGCCCTGCTAACCAGAAGGAAGGCACAGCACTGAAGAGCATGAAAGAACTGCTCAGACACCGAGGCTGTCAGACAAACAACCTGTCAGCGAATGTTTGCTGATAAACAGGAGAGAGCCCAGAAGACTTCTGAAATACTGCTGAGATAAATTCAATGGATTTTTTAAGTTGTTTTTTTTTTAACTACTAGAAGTTAAAATTCCAGTGGGAACATGACTCAGAAGTGATGGACATGAAGCTCTCTAATACCTCATACATGTAGCGTATGAGATTGAGTTTCAGCACTGAAGAGCAGATAGTTAACTGTTTAACTGTCCTTCCTTTTTGCTGTCTGGTTGCTGGGGCCATCCCTCAGCATGAAAAACAAATCAGGCTGCTTATGACGTGTTGGTGGTTTAGAAAACTTAATCTCAGCACTTTTTCTGTTCCATCCAAGTGAGTCACAGTAGTTGAGACGATGCATGGCTGCTTTAAATATGAAATACTTCAGTAGCTTGAATTACACTAGGTGGTTAATGGATTTATTGTTTAGAGGGAAATGTGATTTTTAGTACCAAAATTGTATAACATCAAAAGGTTCCTGTTTCTGCTGTGCTAACTATATCAGACTAGTTTGGAAGTTCAGTTCCTGGAGTCCTTTCAGCTGATTTTTCTTTTGACAACTACTTCTTCAGAAGTTAATGAACGTGCTTTGGTTGTATTCAAGAAGTTTAGTGCACTGCATGAGAATGTGCTGAAACTGAAGTGTAGTTAGTTTTTTATTATTCCATAGTGGTTTAAAAAAAACTAAACCTGCTAGGTTTGGCTTCTGCTTAAGTGTTGTTTTGAATACAAGTCCCTTCGTGAAGTTTTAATTTCAAAATTTGACTTTTGAGAGTGCAGTTATGTCTTAGTACCCCCAAGTTTTTGGCTGACAGCACTCTCCTAAATTAGGGAGGAACTTTTATCTCTGCTGTGCAGCTGAGAAGCAAGCGGAGAGAATTGATGGTGTGCCTCAAGGTGTGCAAGAGTACTGTGGCAGAGGAGGGAATGAAGCCTGGGTCTCCTAAGTCCTTGACTACAGCAATGTCACTAAATCTTGAAACTGTGAACTGCCTTCTTGATTCATTTCTTTTGGACCAAGGAGTGAGATCTGATTTCAGGTATAAGCATTTACTCCTCTGCTCTGATTAAGAGCAGACAGAAAGTGCACAGAGAGTCTGAGCAGCTGCAGCCAGCACTTGCAAGTACGTCTTGTCTCAGTGCTAGAAAAAGCCCGAGCTACTGCTGGCTAGTACTGCTTTTTCTTAGGCTTTAGGAAAATCCCCATTGAACTCAATGTTTGTGTTCCCTGGGCTAGCATTTGTTAACCTGACTCTCAGCTAGACCGTAATTTTTCTCCAATTATAGGCCTCGGCACTGGTGCTTTTTATAAATCTTCTCTTCCAACAGTTCTTTTCCCCCATGGATACGATTGGGATATTGAATGACTACCTTTCTGTAGCCTAATCTAATAACGCAATGATTTTCAGACTCTTAGGTACAAAACGAGGGAAAAGCCTCTTTAGACTTCCTGCTTAATAAGATTTACAGTGGTTTGTATTAACCACAGACGTAGCTTCGTTCCTGGCTCCGAGTATGTTCTCTTCAGAGCCAGGCTTCCCCAATTATTGCCTGATTCTTTACCCAGCAGTTTTCAGTCTCCTGTAATTGGCACCTGTCGTGGGCTACTCTTGTCACGTTTCTTCTTACCATCATCTTACCATCTGGCTGCTGCTCCCTGAGATCGTTCCTGAACCCTAGGTGATGCCACCTTTTTCTTCTCCGGCCCTTTCTATTGCATTCTACCAGTCCTGCTTTCTGTTGTCGGTATGAGGCTTTCAGAGATCATCTGAAAGATTCATTTTGCTCAATTTACCTTGTTTCAGTGCAAAGACCTTAGAAAAGGTAAGCAAGGTCCAGCTGTCTCTTGTTAGATAAATCTTGGATCTCGTTGCCATTTTTAGGATGTCAGATATTGAAATCTTCTCTTTAAAGGTGACATCACTTTAAAAGAAGTGTGGATGTGGTGCTGAGGGACGTGTTTCAGTGCTGGACTTTGCAGTGTCAGGTTAGGGCTTGGACTCCATGACCTTAAAGGGCGTTTTCAACGTATATGATCCTTCGATGACATTCTGTAATATTCAACTTCTGTGTCCTGTCAGATTTATTTACAGGAAAAATGACAGGGATTTAATCTTAATTTTCAGTTACATAATTAAAATGACATAAGTTGCTGATACATATTTTGAATATGTAAATTTTCATCTATAAATTGTATTTCTTAAACCAGAACCTAATTATATCAATAGTACAAAAACACTCCTACTCTTTTCTTCGTGTAGGTCGTTGTTAGTGTTCCCTAGCAGAAAGCCTGTGGTCTCTTTACTTCTCTTTTATGTATTTCCTCCTTTTAAAAATGATTGATTTAGACTTTACTCCAGTTTATCTTACCTTACGCTGACTTAACTACATTGACTTCAACAGAGTTAACCATAATCTTCATTTACGTAGGAGGCAAATCGTGCACATTTAGCTAATTCTCTAGGTGTCTGGGCTTGAAATGGAGTGTAATGGCTCTTAGTCACTGCTATGTTTTCATGCAAACTGCTAAAACAACACTTTAGTTGCAGAATTTCCTAAAGCAGTGGAAAATAAAGAAGTTCGTGAACACGCTTTTGGCTACAGAAATGCAAATGCAGACTGTGCTGATTTCACAGTGAATGGCCCTGGGAGAAAGGAAGGAACTTCAGCAACGTCAGGGAAACTGGGGAACTCCAAAATACTGATGGTCAACAAACACTTCCAGCTGCGGCTCCTTCCTAGCTGTAATCTCAATGTTTTCTTAATGCGGCTTTTCCCATTTCTGTTTTGATTTTGTGTTTGAAGCTGATGTAGGTTACTATTGACTCTGCAAGTGCCGCAGAGCGTAGCTAAATGGGGAAGATAAACCAGAGCACTTTGTCACTCTCTCCTCTTAACCCCAAACATTAAACAAGCTCGGAAGTAGTGAAAAATGTTTAGACACAGGGATGTAAACACGAACTGGTGAGGAGCCAGCTGTGAGCTGGTGGGTCAGGTTCAGGGGGCAGATGAACACCAGCAACACTCTGCTGGATCTCTGCCTACAGAGTGCCTGTTCAGGGAGTAGATGAGACCTTCTTCAGATGACTGGAAGAAGCATCACATGGGTCAGCTGTGGTCCTCATGGGACACTTTAGCAACCCCAAATGCTGTTGGAGAGACAACAAACAGAGCACAGACAATTCAGGAGCCTTCTGGATTACGTCAGTGACAGTATCCTGACACAGATGGTCAAGGAGCCTGCAGATGGACAGGATCTGCATGGGCCTCTCACTTCAAACAAACAAGAACTAGTCAGGGACGTGAAAGTTGGGGGCAGCCTGAGCTGCAGTGGCCATGGGGTGGTGGAGTTCAAGATCCTGAAGAGGTAACAAAAGTAGCAGGTTCCCAGCCTGGAATTCACATTGTGATGCTGGTTTTGATGCTGTTTCCCATAACATCTACACAGACAAACCAATGAAGACTAGAGAACCGGGCAGTGAGGTGGTCTGGGATGCAGGAACTGACAATCTCCAGTTCACACAGCAAGGCTTCAGCAAGCCTAATGATCCCCTCATTCCCTGGGTCTGTTCTTGGGTACTGATGACTGCGAAGGAAGGAATTTGTAGAAGGATTTGTATGTTCTCCACTTCACCCCTGCCCACAGCTAAGCCGTCCACAGAAATTCTTCAGAGTCACGTGGGGAGCCGTAACTTGACGCGGTGTGATTCTATTTGGAAAAGGAAAGCCAAGGAAACAGCTGTTAGTGAAACCTCTCGGTCTGCGGGACCCACTGCATACAGTTATTGAAAGTGACATAAAACAATGTAGGAAACAGAGCACAGTAGTGGAGTGAGAGGATGTGATTTAAGCTTCGCTTAGCCGGGCTAGCAGCAATGCCTTCAGGCCCTTGCTCTGTTCACAGACTGTTTTTAACTTCAGCCTCTTGTGTGATACAAATATTAACGTACGGCTTGTGATAGCCCAAGTTCAGACTAACTCATCCCTGCTTGCACATCACTTCTGCTTTCCCTGCCTTTCCTAAACTCCCATGTATTTTCCTTGCTGCCTTCTCTCTCAGTTGGTAATGAAGAGTTGTTCATGTTCTTCTGTTTGGTTTGAAGAACTCCATGAGGCGTTTGCCTTTCCGTTCTCTCACTGCCTTACATGAGCTAGCATCCACTGTTCCCTGTTTACCAGCCTTTGTCTCTGCTGTGCAGGCACTGTTGAATTGAAATAGCTTTCTGGGGAAACTGGTCTGCCAAATGAGTAAATATGTGAGAGAGTGAGCACCGAGTCAGTTTTGTGAAAAGCTCTGAGTCCAAGAAGATGGAAACACTCCTAGTTCTTGCAACCTCTGATTGGATCTCTCCTCCCTTTTACATTCAATACAAGCCAATATGGATTTGATGTCTCTTTACAAAGCATGATATTTAAGGAAAATCTTGGGGAAATTATCTCCTTTCTGCAGACAAGTCCTTGTTAATGGCTCTTTTGACCCAATAAAATTAGAACCCTGCCAGAGACTTACGGCTTTTCCAAAACAACTCAGATGTCATCTATTTTATATCTATGATGTCTAGAAAAGCAATAATTTCTGGTCTTGTTTTAGGTTTAATGCTTTGTCTTTGTCTTCTGCCTTGCGTGGACATCTTTATGACTATGTGCTACCCAGACTGCTCTCCTCCACTGTTTATTTTCAGAAGGTGACTGAGATGTAGGAACACACTGAAGATGGTGAGGGACTGAATTTCTGTCTTGAGCAACGGGCTAGTTCTCCATATTCCCTGACCTTCCTGAGACGCCCCAGCTAAAGCTGTTCTCATCATTCACTGCCTGGGTCACTGCGGTGATTATTTGGACTATTTGCATTCAGTCCTCACATACTTCACTCCTCATCAACCCATCCAGGCGTTCCAGCTTGGCCTGCCACACCTGCTAGGTGCTTCTTGTTGTCAGACCCTTCTCCCAGTTCTGAAAACAGACTTGCTCTCTTTTATCCCATTGGAAGTCCCAGCTCACTGTTGTCTTGTTCTTCTGTCTCACTAACCACGGCAAATGGATACCCTTGAGTCCGTGGGATTTAGACGCGTCTTCAGTCTGATCTCTCCCATGTTCTGGGAGCATATCTGTCACTCTCTGCTAATACATGGTTCTCAATAACTTCAGTTTGCTTGCAGAAAGCCACTGATCTTTGTATGGAGAGGTCAGAATAGAAATAATGCCCCTCTCCCCTGCCTAATTTGAACTTCTGTTCCCACTTCCAGCCATTACTTTTGGTAACACGTTTCTCCACTTAGAGTCTTCTATTGCTTTTCAGTTTCTCTCCGTGGAGTGAGTGATGCACAAATCAGGTAATTTTTTTTCAATCTTTTTGATAAACTAAACAGATTCAGCTCTTCAAATCTGTAGCTGGAAAACATATTCTCAACCTTCAGTCATGTTTTGTTTGTTTCTCTGTTTTCTGTCTCCCTGTGGTTCTGTGGACACCAGAGCAGCATTCTGGTTACGGAATCTTATCGGTGGCAAATACAAATGCAAATCATTCCTTACTCCTCGTTGCCTGTGTATGCATTTAACAGGTTATTTGTGTGAGTGCAACGTGGCATTAGAAGCAAAAGTTGATTACTTTGTGCAGCTTTTCACATGCAGGAACATAGAAGCGACATTTCAGTATTAGACTAAAGACTCATCTGGTCCAGGATCCTCTCTCTGACACCAGCCAGCAGTGGATGCAGTGACTAAAGTGAGCACAGCAATCCTTAGTGTTGGTCAAGCAGTTTGGGGCTCACCCAAGGAGCTGTGTTTAGTAGTTCATGAGTCTGTCTGATGATTCTTTTGTTCATTCACTGTGTTTTAGAAAACCTTTAACATCATAGCAAAAGACTGTAAAGCTTGACTATGGATTGTGTGGTGAGGAATGTCTTTCCTTTGTTTTCAGTGTGTCACCTCCTACTTCCATTAGACTTTGTGTGTTGCTTCTGATAGAAGAGCTTGTGAACAGCCATTCCCTGCTCCCTGTCACTCATGATTTTATGGATCACAGAATCCCTCTGACCAGAAAAGACCCCTGGGATCATCGAGTCCAACCATACTGTACATCTGTATTGTAATATTCCCACATCAGTTTGAAAACTGCTTATTTTCATGGCAGGTCTTCCCGAATAACCTTTGTTACGTGAAGAAATGCATTTGTGTTCATTTGTGTGTGTTTGCACCATAGCAATGGCTGAACTTTGAAGAGAACTTGGAGATCATCTACTCCAACCGCCTGCCGTCGGCACAGCCACCTCTCAACTACATTTGGTTGCTCAAGTCCTCATCCAACTTGGTCTTGAGCACCTCCGGAGAGGGGGCATCCACAGCCTCTCTGGGCAATCTATTGCAGAGTCTGTCAACCCAGTCCTATTCAACCTATTCATTGATGACTTGGATGAGGGATTGGCATGCACTGTCAGCAAGTTTGCTGATGACACAAAGCTGGGTGGTGTCGCCGACACCCCTGCAGACTGTACTGCCATTCAACAAGATCTNTGACCTCATTAAGGTCTATAAATATGTGAAAGGTGGGTGTCAGGAGGATGGAGACGGGCTTTTCTCAGTGTCATCTAGTGATGGGACGAGAGGCAATGGGTATAAGCTGGAACAGAGGAGGTTCCATATAAATATCAGAAGGAATGCTCTTCCCAGTGAGGGTGACAGAGCACTGGAACAGGCTGCCCAGGGAAGTTGTGGAGTCTCCTTTTGTGAAGACATTTAAAACCTGCCTGGATGTGTTCCTGTGCAACTTGGTTTAGGTGATCCTGCTGTGTCAGGGGGATTGGACTAGATGATTTTTCGAGGTCCCTTCTAATCCCTAATGATTCTGTGACCTTTGAAAAGCTTCTTCGTAAGGTTCTGTTTCAGCCTGGTTTCCATCAGTTAAAAAGCATTCCCCTTTGTCCTGTCTCTAGATAGCCTTAAGAAGAGTTATGAATGAACTCAGCTCTATGAGTGGCTTGTGTTGTCCTTAACAGTTTCTCTGTCCTCACTATTTTTTCTGCCTGCTAAGAAGTAGAAGGGCTGTAATATTATTTCTGTGCAGTGTTTTCTTCAAGAGCACATGAAGAACAGCTCCGCAAATACTGACTTGTGTGGAGACGATCAGTCATGAGCTTATTGCTGGCAAAAATTAAGAGCAAATCTTGTCTCGTCTTGCCTGCATCATGCACTGGCACAAAGACAAGCTCCCGGATGAGTAGCCTGTTCCATATGTTTAATCTTCTAAGCCAAAAGTACTGCACAAAAGGGATTTTGGTTGGGTGTTGATGTGGTTTTTAACGTGATGCTGATGATAATTTGAAGTAACCCAACCTGCAAAGGACTTCACAGCCCTAAAAAAGTTGTACAGTGAAAATCAGGTTATTTCAGTTCTGTATTTTACTGTGACAACAACAGACTCTGATGAAACTGGGAGCATAAGAAAATAATGGGCAATTTCTTGGCACTGGTCTGTTAAAAGTGTTCAGGGTGTGATGCTGAATGCATCTTCCCGAGGAATTCTATAAGAAAATTAGAGAAAAGATTTGAGGAGAAGCAGTTTTCTGTGCTTTTGAAGAAGTAACTTCCTAACCTGGTAATGACTGCAGTTTTTTTGGGGGGGAGAGAAGGAAAAAAAAAAGGATTAATGCCAAATGGGTAGTTTATAAAGCATCAATTAGTCATTAAGTTCATCAGTAGTATCGTAGGAATGTCCCCTGTCTTTTAGTAGTAGTG
The DNA here is from genome assembly GCA_013400115.1 of Rhinopomastus cyanomelas. Lineage (NCBI taxonomy): Eukaryota > Metazoa > Chordata > Aves > Bucerotiformes > Rhinopomastidae > Rhinopomastus > Rhinopomastus cyanomelas. Next base: position 59,903 of record VXBP01001906.1, on the reverse strand, counting down.
TTTTTTTTAATGTGACTTGTGTTGAAGATTGGTGAGCTGCTGGAGAGGGTCCAGCGTAGGGCAACGAGGATGATGAAGGAGGTGGAGCACCTCCCTTACGAGGAGAGGCTGAGGGAGCTGGGTCTCTTCAGCTTGGAGAAGAGGAGACTGAGGAGTGACCTCATTAATGTCTGTAAATATTTGGAAGGGTGGGTGTCAGAAGGGTGGAGCCAGGCTCTTCTCAATGTTATCTAGTGATAGGATGAGGGGCAATGGGTGTGAGCTGGAGCATAGGAGGTTCCACATCAGTCTGAGAAGGAACTTCTTCACAGTGAGGGTGACAGAGCACTGGAACAGGCTGCCCAGGGAGATTGTGAAGTCTCCTTCTTTGGAGACCCACTTGGATGTGTTCCTGTGTAACTTGGTCTAGGCAATCCTGCTGTGTCAGGGGGATCGGACTAGATGATCTTTCGAGGTCCCTTCCAATCCCTAATGTTTCTGTGATTGCTGTCTCAAGTGGTGACTGGCCTTTTGCAAAGGTGACTCCCTTCTCTGCACATCAAAACAGCACATTTAAAAAGAACTTTGAATGCCTGACGTAACCGGTTGGTCTGCTCAGATGTCACAAGCCATTTTGAGAGGGAGAATAGACCATTTGGTACTCTACAAAAACAAGTAAAGAGATGGTGAAAATTAAATCCGTAACTAACTACTCACAGTGGAACACATTTCGTACACAGGACTGCACAGAGACTGTTTTGAAGTTTCCTTGCTGCACTTAAATGCATATCAGAGTAGTAACGCACCCCCCACTTTGACATAAAACCAATTTTTTTAAATCAATTCATATTCTGATTACCTCATTGTCCTAAATTCAGGTGTTAATTTTTTATTTGGGAGCATTGGGAGGGCTACCACAATTAGCCTTGACATACTAAGTGCACAGGTTTGGCTGTGACGGTGGCTGGTGCCATGCTGCTCAGAATAGGGCTCAATATTTCATTCCTGTCTTGGAGCTAGCAGCCATTTTTAATTTTGTAAAACACTTTAGGATACCGTAAGAAAAAAATAATCACATTACGAGTGAGAAGCATTGAGTAAATTTCTTTTACAAAAATGCACCCATTATAAATTTAGCCCTTAATTGGTAGCGTTACCGAGCGCTGAGATGGAAAACAAACAGGAGGAAACCTAATAATCCGTAACATCAGGAGCCTGCGCCTGCAGCTCGGCCGTGGTCTGCTTGCCGCTCTGCGGGCAGGCTGTGGAAGACGTAGACGCTTTCAGTAGTGGGACAAACTAATCTTTGATACCCGTGCCTGCGGTGGAAAGGTGTCCAGCTGAGGAAACAAAAGGTAGGCGATGACCTTCCTGTTCTTGTTTATTTTTATGGTGTCGGCCAAAGGGCTCCTGTGTGCTGCTGCTTCCAAGGCTGCAGGTAAGTCACAGGTTCTCTTGGTTTTCTTTCTACCAGACTTCAATTTCCCCATGGACAACGTGGCCCCTGCCAGACTGTGTTTGCTTTCAGCTCTAGCAGGTGACTTGGGTTTTTCACATCACAGCCAACCAGGTGGAGAGAAAGAGTCGGACATGCCTGTGTGTTAGCACGGTTGAGCTGCGCAGGGGTATAGGTCTGGCTCCAGAATATCTTCTGACTCACTGGAAGATGTCCAAGCTAAATGACTCCTTCCCCTCTCATTCCAGGCCTCCTGACAGAACAAAGGAGCAGCAGGATTTAGGTTTACAGAGCAAGTCTACCCATCCAAGAGCTCATTTGGCATTGATTATGCTGCCTCTCTCCTTTCATCATGATCCAGGCAGTCTGTACCTTGAATGATGTTCAAGGATGATACAGAGGGCACTTTGAGAGCTTTAATGTACCTGAGGCTTTCACACCTCTAGCAGAATAAGATGGTACTGATATATCAAAGTTGATGTGTTTCCCAGGGAGCTTCAGCACTCGGGTTCTTCTGTTTTCCCTGGGTTACATCAGCTTCAGAGACTCTTTCAGTTTAAGCATAAATTGTTCATACGATGGTTGTCTGTTGTGGTGGGCCCTTCTCGTAGCAGCTTTCTCCTAGTCCATTCATTCCGCCTTTGGGTCCAATTTTCAGATGTGTGGTCCTGCCTTTACTCACCAGTTGCAAAAGGCAGTTTGTCTTGTGAAGTTCTCCAGCCTCTCCATCTCCAGGGCCTACTAGTTGCAACCCTTCTGTGGACATTATTTGGTCAGCAGGCCACAAGACGCTGTACTGGAAGACGCTGACGTTATAGCTAACGAGTCTCAGAACAGTCCCTTTTATACAGCAAGTTGTGGAGAGCTGGTGATATTTCTCATCTTTCCTGCTTATAGGAAGGTAGGTCTCAAAGGGAACTTTGAGGGAAATTGTATGTTCTGCTCCACAGTGCTGGAGGTTTGATGGGTGCACATTTCCAAATGATGGACTTTGTGCAAGGTGATCCGTGCCTTGGCGTGCTCCGAGACTAGGTCTACGTTACCATCCTTCAGAGGCTGGCATTAGGGCAGCAGTTTTAGCCCTGACTTCCTTTCCTTGTTAATCAGAATTCTGTTTCATTTTGGAATTGTGTAGTAATTGCTCTGTGCAGCTAAAGCCATTGACCTCCTTCTCTTTAAATTTAGTGCAACACTATTCTGAGAGGCTGGGAAGAGAGACTGCCTTTCTTCCCTGATAGCACTATATTTCTTCTCCAGTGTCTTGTGGTAAAGGTTCTTGGACCTTCTTCAAGAACCAGTAGCCATAAGCATGATTTGTAAAGAGCAGCTGGATTTGTGGCTAGGTGGTGGTAACTGTGTGATGGTCTCTAATATGATAGATAATAGCTGAAGTATATAGATTCTCCTTGGAGAAGAAATTGACTTCCTGGCTGTCCAGAAGGTCTGTGGTTACTTTTTCGTTGTCCTTTAAGAGGTAAGAACCTCGGAAGGTGGAGGTATGATAACATGTGTGATGTAGGGAACTGTGGCAGACTTTGCTGCTCATTCTGCACTTCTGCAGGGGTACTGTCTGACCTGGACGGGCTCCTCTTGTGAATCCCTGCTGCACCAGTGGTTTGTGATCGTTGCTTAGTCAGTGGAGGAAACAAGACCAACCCTGCTTTTCTGACTCTTGAGAAGGTCCCGGTCAATTTGCGTGGCCTCTTGCACCAAGCTGTTTCTCTTCCTCTGCTTCCTTGTCATGCTAAGCCGCCCTTTTCAAGGGGTGAAGTCCTTATGAGATAAACTTGTGAACTGATTCTGACAGACTGCTGTTTAGCCTTTATCTGTTCCTTTAGGAATCTGTATGAAATTCAGACAGCGGTGTTTTGATGTCATGATTGGTTGCATTTTAATAGAAGTTTGAATTGAATCTTAGTACAACTTGTTAGCGTAAATAAAGGCAATGGTGTGCACAGGTCTGCAAACTGAAGTCGTTTATCCATTCAGCCAGGTGAGAAAACAAATTGTACCTCTAGCTCTGTGAATGTGTTTCCTTCCTGAAGTTAGGTAAATACTTGTTTCTCCCTTTGTACAGTCTGCTGTCTGTGTCATAACGTTGTTAAAATACATAGTGGAGGAGGATCTACCCAGCGTAGACTTGTATATGCTTTTGGCAACTCGGTGCCTCATTGCACAAAGTGGATGTTTTGTATCCTCAGTAGTCCAGTAATGATGGGGTACAGCTCGGTGCTGTCTTCTGAACGCTTGTGTTCTGGTTACTGTAGAGCTCCCACTCACATTGCAGTAGATGCAGCATGTGTGTGTAACACAGGACGTGTAGTGAGCCTATAACCTGAACACCACAAAAGAGCCTCCAGCTGTTGGCAATAAGAAGGGGAGCATGAACAAACATGACAAACATGAGCATAATCACAAAGTCATGCAATGACTTAGGTTGAAAGGGACCTCAGAGATCATCTAGAACCAATGCTATGGGTAGAGACACCTTCCACCAGCCCAGGTTGCCCAGAGCCCCATCCAACCTGGCCTTGAGCACTTCCAGGGAGGAAACATCCACAGTAATCTGCTCTTATCTCTATGTGTTCGTGGCCTGGCATGAGCATTTGGGTGAGACATCTCTGTGACTACTGCTGTGAACAGAGCCAGCTGTCACAGTAAAGATTTGCAAGTCTGTTTAGTTTTAATGCAAGAAGAAAGTGAAATATGAATGAATTTCATAAAAAGCCAGTATAATCCATCTCCAGTGTCTCATTTCTATTATATTTCCACTTCTCTTTAACCACTGGAGAATGCTTTTTTCCAGGGGGTTAATTAAAATCCTCCTGCGACATCCCGTACTCTTGATAAACCTCTGTCTCTGCGATGATTTGATACTGTCTCGTGGAGGGTGAATTTGGCTTGTTATGGCCTGTGTAAGATGAACACAGGCTTCTG